>CP092870.1:44553569-45035811 GCA_030710605.1 Cordylochernes scorpioides | reverse complement strand
ACATTATTCAAATTGTATATATTGTATTTATTTGAGAAACGTTTATAAAGTCTCGCTACGTTTCAATATGCTGGAATTTCCTCATCGCATACTGGTAAGTTTGATTTTAAACCTTATAATCATATATTTACAATCAATATGAAACTATACATAGCATTAGTGATGTTTAATAGGTATGTAATTGGTTCGTTTTTATCATGAAAAATGGATATTTTGCAAATAATAACTTTGAAAATATAACTTTAAAAAATAGTCATGAAACAAGTTATTTTTTTCATTTATTAAAAGCTTTTATTTAACTTGCTTCCTAGTCTGTCCGTCTGTTCACAAATGGGGTTCCCTAGCCCGCTGTCCCAGAGAGGTCTGTGGAGGTTCTTCCCTGCTGGGGTTCACTAGCCCCCTGTCCCAGAGAGAGTCGTGGCGGTTCTTCTCTGCTGGGGTTCGCTAGCCCCCTGTCCCAGAGAGGTCTGTGGAGGTTCTTCCCTGCTGGGGTTCGCTAGCCCCCTGTCCCAGAGAGGTCTGTGGAGGTTCTTCCCTGCTGGTGTTCGCTAGCCCCCTGTTCCAGAGAGAGTCATGGCGGTTCTTACCTGCTGGGGTTCGCTAGCCCCCTGTCCCAGAGAGGTCTGTGGAGGTTCTTCCCTGCTGGGGTTCACTAGCCCCCTGTCCCAGAGAGGTCTGTGGAGGTTCTTCCCTGCTGGGGTTCGCTAGCCCCCTGTCCCAGAGAGAGTCGTGGCGGTTCTTCCCTGCTGGGGTTCGCTTGCCCCCTGTCCCAGAGAGGTCCTTGGAGCTTCATCCCTGCTGGGGTTCGCTAGCCCCCTGTTCCAGAGAGAGTCGTGACGGTTCTTCCCTACTGGGATTCACTAGCCCCCTGTCCCAGAGAGGTCCGTGGCGGTTCTTCCCTGCTGGGGTTCGCTAGCCCCCTGTCCCAGAGAGGTCCGTGGCGGTTCTTCCCTGCTGGGGTTCACTAGCCCCCTGTCCCAGAGAGGTCCGTGGCGGTTCTTCCCTGCTGGGGTTCGCTAGCCCCCTGTTCCAGAGTGAGTCATGGCGGTTCTTCCCTGCTGGGGTTCACTAGCCCCTTGTCCCAGAGAGGTCCTTGGAGCTTCATCCCTGCTGGGGTTCGCTAGCCCCCTGTTCCAGAGAGAGTCGTGGCGTTTCTTTCCTGCTGGGGTTCACTAGCCCCCTGTCCCAGAGAGGTCCTTGGAGCTTCATCGCTGCTGGGGTTCGCTAGCCCCCTGTTCCAGAGAGAGTCGTGGCGTTTCTTTCCTGCTGGGGTTCACTAGCCCCCTGTCCCAGAGAGGTCCTGGGAGCTTCATCCCTGCTGGGGTTCGCTAGCCCCCTGTTCCAGAGAGAGTCGTGGCGTTTCTTTCCTGCTGGGGTTCGCTTGCCCCCTGTCCCAGAGAGGTCCTTGGAGCTTCATCCCTGCTGGGGTTCGCTAGCCCCCTGTTCCAGAGAGAGTTGTGGTGGTTCTTCCCTGCTGGGGTTCGCTAGCCCCTTGTCCCAGAGAGGTCCGTGGCGCTTCATCCCTGCTGGGGTTGCCATCGGGAAACAACAACAATGAGTTTTATAGGGGAAGAGTGACCTCTGTCGGTCGATTTAGCAGAGTATTTGAATCTATGAAATCATAATTTCAAATTAAATATTATTTTAATATAATATATATATATATTTTTTAAATATGCATATATTGGATTTATAAATATTTTTATTATTCCGATTTTTCGAGGGGCAACTGGTCTCTCTTTATCGAGGATGTTTCTCACTAAAACATGTGAGAACGTGTGTCTCGTTCTACAAGACCAATGAAATATTACAGTTAACGAGAGTGATACACACGTTCTCACGTGTTTTAGTGAGAAACATCCTCGATAAAGAGAGACGAGTTGCCCCTCGAAATATCGGAATAATAAATATATTTATAAAACCAATATATGCATATTTTCTTAATATAATATGGATTGCTCAATCTTCAAAAAAAAATATATATATACAATATTAAAAAGGTCAAAAGTGAATTATTAATATACATTAACCACGATTTTTTTAACAATTTTTTATACTAAATTTTTGGGACCAAGATAAATATTTGAATTAAAGACATTTTCGAATTGAAGAGGTTTGAATTATCCAAAGTTCTACTGTATTTTGAAGTAATAGCGCAGATACTGTTCACTTTTGCATGTATCGACAAGATGTCAATTATGTTAATTGTCTTCTATGTTTCATAGAGACAAGGATTTACATGGGGGGTATATTTAAATTAATGATTGAGTACCAAATTGTACATGTAGCGATCACAGAAATTTCCTGGGTAGGAAGAGCAGCGTGTACAAAATTTTACAAATGAACATCGTTTTGTCTAGATTTTTCCGTGAATAGACTCACCTTAAACAGTACAAGTACAGGGTATGAACAAAGGAAGAACAGTGTGTACAGAAATTCAAAAAAGAACATCGTTAAATCGATGTTAAAACGTTAAATCCAGATTTCCCCGTGAATAGACTAACCATAAAAGATACAATTATTGGGTATGAACAAGGTAAGAACAGCGTGTACAAATTTTTATAAAATAACATCGTTTTATCCAGATTTATCCGTGAATAGATTCAACTTAAACGATACTACAAGTACACGGCTCTAAAACCAAAAAGATGGTTAACAAAAAAAAAAAAATTAAAATAGCAGACGAAACTGCGCGGCGCAGTCGTCGGAAATCGACTCGTGACGTCACTTCCCCCAGTGGCCCGAACCGATGCGCCGACGGCGGGGAACTGCGGATGAAACAACACCAAGTCGGATATCCCTGCCATGCATCTTGACGTGCACCTAGGGCCTGGTATGGCCCTCTTCCTCATACTTATCATTACCGGTAAGTTACCATTTCGGTCAATTTGGCCGTTTTACCAAGGTTCTACACGCCCCTACTTACCACAACCCCTTCCCTCCTAAGAAAGAACCCTATTGATCATCATGATTTCTTAATTACCTTTGTCGATTTACCATTCCTAGTTGGGTCTTTGATAAACTTTCCTAAACATCTACACCCTTCTATCTTGGACTGTACCATTGCACCTATACCTTTTGCATATCTCAACAACATGCAAACCACAATCATCTATTCTATCTATAAATCCATCAAATTGACATAGAGAGGTCGGTACAAGGGTGTGCAAACCGTTTGGTTTTCGACCGCTACGACCCGGGATCGAATCCCGCATTGGGCACCCTTTTTCCAAATGCTCCAATGACGCCCCCGATTCTTACAAAAATCCAACTTCACCAGCGAGTGCAAGTAACCAAACGGGATCTATTACATATTTTCAAATGCAAAAGTCGAACTGCTTTTCACATGTGTAGACATGTGGTATACTTACAGTAAAAGCCGTCGTCAACTACCCACCATGATTATCATGGCCTATACCACGTGTACTATGGATAATAATAAAAAAAGCAAATTTATATACATCTTAAATCAAGGTCACACATTATGCATATAGAGATATTTGCATATATATTTGAAATAAATTATGCAAATTAAAAATAGTATTTCGTTTGTTTGTGTAGATTATATGGAAAGATAAGAGACGTGTATGGCGTACGTTGAAAGTTGTAAGGCAATGTGGTGTGTACGCAATTGTTTTTGTTGTTGTTTATTACCCAAGTCGTTTAAACAACCTCCATTAGGTTCCATTGTCTTTTCTATTATAGTCTTGGGGTTTTCCCAGAGTTTGGAGGATTTGATACAATAGATGTTCAGGACTGGCTGGTTGGGAATCGTATTTGGGGCATTTCAGTAATGTTTTGATTTCTACATTAAATTTGAGCATTCTAAGTTGTTGGTAATCTTGAAATCGCCGGTGTGTACTCAAAGAACAAGTTTATTGGCTGAATGAAAGGACAGAAAGGCGGTTTGGCACAAAGGTTCTAATGACAAGAAGCGAGGTCATAAAATGATGTAGGGCCGTTTTGGGGACAAAAGACACCTGCAGCTAACGTCATCTATAAAGTTACGCCTCGAGAACATAAATACAATTATACGTTTAACAAGTTTTACCGCAAATTTTTCTTTTTACAGAACGAAAAAATCGTAATTTTTAATTATTTTAAGGAGAAATAACGTTTTAAATTATATTGTATTATAAATAAAATTGGAAAAAGAGTAAAAACGTGAATTTGTACTTGGCTCAGGTGGATAAATTGACAAAAATAGCATTTTATGATCATACAACTGAAAGTTACTGATAGCTTGCGCCATCTATCGGAATAAATATCAACTAATCGTTGATTTTTAATTATTCCAGAATTGGCCAAATACCATTTCTTGATTAATATAGAAAACGTAAAAAAGAGCCCGAAACGCGTACGAGGTTAACGTTCTCTGATTAATCAAGAATGGGTATATTGGCAAATTGAAATAATTAAAAAAATCAACGAAGAGTTGATATTTATTCCGATAGATGGCGCAAGCCATCAGTACCTTTTAGTTACACGATTAGGAAATGCTATTCTTCTCAATAAATAAAATTTACAATTTAAAATGCTTCATTATCTCTCAATCAATGTCGTTTTTCATTAAAAAAAAAAAGAGAAAAAAAATTAAACAGAAATGATATAGAACGATGTTTAGCAAATTTTACCGCAAATATTTCTTTTGAACGAAAAATCGTAATTTTAATTATTTTAAGGAGAAATAGGAGGAACTCATCTTTAGGGATGAGGTATGAAAGGATGAATTGTGAAGAGTAATGATAAACGGAAAAATAAAAGTATCCACGTGCATCCAAAGGGTTCCCATCCCTGGACACTTTAAATTTTCCGTTCATCATTACTTTTCACAATTCATCCTTTCATACCTCATCCCTAAGATTAGAAATAGTCGTTATTTCTCCTTGGAATAAATTTCGAGTTTTCGTATAAAAGAAACACATGTGTGATAATTTTCAAATGTCGTTCTACAATCATAAGCCGCATTATTTTGTGTTATACAACAACAACAAAGCCTTTATTTAGGGTCTCGCGCCCTATACAGGATTCGCCAGTTCACAAGGGATGGGAAGAACACTTTGTGGCATTTTTCCGGGATATAGTCTTATGGAATCCAAATATCGCCACCGCTATATACCTATTCTTTGATATTTCATTAATTAGTGCCGGAAATGAAGGACAAAGTTGCCCCGTTTTATCATTTAGTTTTCGTCTTTCCTCAGACAGAGCAGCACAGTCAAATAAGTAGTGCAACATCTCCGTTGTTATTCCTGATCCACAGAAAGTGCATTTCAGGTCTACACGCCTCAATAAAATCAGATGATGTTCTCTGAAAAAAATTGAAAGGGTTCTAAATTGTACGATTAATCTGATGACAGGAAAAGGGAGTTCACTTAAGAAATATTCTTCGGTGGTAAACGTTGTATATATATCTCTATAGTGGGAATATAACTTTGATTGGGTTATTCTTGTTAAGTCATTTTGTATTGTTTGCTCTATCGCAGTTCTTAATATTCCAGGGATAGCATTCCTTAATGAATCAGGATCATTACAATAAGTAAGCCACGAGGATCCGTTATTATTGAGTAAATTGCTTAATTGTTTTATAAACCCGATGGGCGCACCTGTAGCACAGGATAATTGCCTCATTATATTTAAACATATTCGAGGCAATCTATTTGTATCCATACTCAGCACCCTCAGCCAATATTTCAAAGTCAATTTCAGAGCTGTTATTATTAATGAGACGCGGCCTGTTTCTGGTCTTATTATGTATCCTGGTGTATATCTAGGCAAATTCAAAAACCTACGAATAAATGTATCTTGTATATGGTCTAATAAATCTTTATACTCTGTTGCCCAAATTGGAGCAGCATACATCAAAACAGCCATCACAATAGAGTCAAACAGTTTCATTGCAGAGTTTAATGAATTAATTTTTGATTTTGCCAATATTGGGGTTATAGCATTTATTGCCGCAAGTGCTTTTCCTTTGAAAAAGTTTGCGGCTTGAGTGGTTTTAGTTGTACTGACCAGAGGGTATCCCAAGTAATTATATCTTCTTGTTACCATCAGAGGTTTACCATTCCAGTACCATCTATCTTCTCTTGAGGGTTTACCACCATTGCGAAATACCATAACCTTCGATTTGGACTCGTTCAGTGTCATATAGTTCTCACCAAGATATTCTTTCAATATATTAATCTTTTTTTGGAGGTTTATCCTCGATTCCCCTATAATAGCAATATCATCTGCATACAACAGCAGGTAAACATCACCAAATTCCGGAAGGTATACACTCGTCAGATCTGAGTTGTCATACATTTTAATCAGGTCCGTCATGAATAATATAAAAAGTAATGGCGATAGTGGCTCTCCTTGTAAAACGCCCGAATGTATCTTAATATTTTCTGTAATTGATCCCCTCCATCTGACTGCCACAGTCGCCTGTTCGTAGTAATTTCTAATTGCATGTATAAATTGATAGCTCACGCCCAGATTGGTTAATTTCTTCCAGAGTAATGAGTGAGGAACTGTATCAAATGCTTTTCTCAAATCAACAAAAAATACATATAATTTTCCTCTCTTTTTCCTCAGTGAAAGTTGTATTAGAGTGGTCAATGTGAATATCAGATCCGCACACGATCGGCCCCTTCGGAAACCCGCCTTATTTTCTGGAATGACGTTTCTTCTTTCTACCCATTCATTCAGTCTTGATCTTAGTATTGTCGTAAAAAGTTTCGATAAATTACTTATCAGTGCTATACCACGATAATTTGAAGGGTTGTCTTTGTCACCGATTTTAAAGATTGGATGTATGATCGATTTAGTCCATATTGTAGGATAGTGTCCCATTATCAGAGCTCTATTGTAAAATTGTTCTAATAAACCCATGTATGAGTCTGGGAGTACTTTTATTATTTCATTGGGGATGTCATCAGGTCCACTTGCCTTGTTATTTTTCAAATCTCTGATTGCCCTGCCTATCTCTTCAGAAGTTATCTCTGGATCAAGTATTGGGTCGCTCGGCGAGATCCTCACTTCTATATTACAAATCTTCTCTTTTTCCTCAATACTCATTAATTCGCAATAAAATTCGTGCCATTCCTGTACAGTAATTTCTCCTTGAATTTTTGTTGCTCTTTTAAATAGCGCAATGGTCTTCCAAAAGGACTTTGAATCTTTTATATATCTCAATATTTCTTGTTTTTCCTGAATATATTTCTTTCTTTTATCATCTAATAAACCGAGATATTTCTTTCTATGGAGAGCATAGCTTTCAAGGTCTTCCTTTCTGTGGATTCTACGGTATTCCTTCAGACTTTCTTTTGTTAGCTTTTTCATCTCGTAACAGTCTTTGTCAAACCATGGTTTTGATTCTCCGGGGGCACCCTTAGTTAAGTACATTATTCCTGATGTTGACATTGCCTCAGTAATTCGTTGAGTGAAATTATTTACGGAGCTATCGAGATTTGATATTTTTACTACTTGCAATTCCTTTAATTCCTGTTTAAATGTCTTAATTCCCTCAGCTGTCCATCTGTATCTCGTAACACCATATTTTTCTACCTTAGATTTATTTTAATAGGTGTTTTGGACTGTTATCTTCAGGATAAGAGGAAGGTGATCTGAGTACATCTGGGTTTCTATCCTGAAGTCTGATATTTTTTCCAGTATTCCTTGGGAAACTATGCAGTAATCAATAGTTGATGAGCCTCTCTCCGAAACATATGTAAAGTCTCCCTCTCTGTCTCCTGTTGATCGTCCGTTGATTATTGTCAGCGAATTGTCCTCGAGAAACTCGAGAAGTCCTTCAGCCAGTGGTGAAATTATTAGATCTCTTGCTTTTCTTTCGGAACCTAAAGAGAATTGAAGATTTGTTGGATTATACAGTCCCCCGAGCCCTCCAGTTCTAATATTTAAATCCCCAATTATAATTAGTTCTTTCCCGTCAGTTATCTGTTTTCCATATATTTAGTTAATCTAGCTAAGTTATTCTGGTACAGTTCGTTTGGAGGGAGATATACAAATAACAAGCAGGTGATAGGTTTGTCGGTTCCTATGTTTTGTAATAAGAAAATCGATATCCAGATGTTATCCTTTTCTGTACTATGCAACCTGTAATGTCCCCCTTTTTTGACACCCACAATTATTCCTCCTGATCCCCTTTCCCTTTCGGTGGTCTTAGTTGCCGGATGTTCAAAAATTTGGAAATCCTTTAATGTTATATTTGTGAGATTTATACACCATGTTTCAAGTAAAGCGAAGATCTCGTAATTTTTAATATATTGTATTATAATGATTTTTGATCAAGGACTTTGGTTTATATAAATTCTACAAGGCCGCAGTTCGGAGGAGATTAATAGAATCGCCGTGGTCCATTTGGATGAGGAAAGTGAAGACTAGAACGTGGCTGATTCCACACTCGTCTTTTCAGTGATACGTTAACCTATGTACGGTGTGGTCACTGGACATGTGTCGGACCTGGAGGCTGTTGTTGGGTTCTGTGCTGCCTGTAGTATAGGAGCTCTATCTATGCTTCCTTCCTGTGGTGAATCTGTATAAGACCTGTGGTGTTAATAAAGCTCTTTGTGTGTGTATTAAAAACCAAAGATTATATAACACAATAAGTAGCTTTTAAGGCAACGAGATTCTTCCAATATTCGCTATAGAAGAAGGAATTACTATCTTCTTTATATCAAATAAAATAATATTATTACCAGAGAAGAATCAGAAAATTTATTTAAAGATTTTAAACACCCATATATTCAATGTCTCTGATAATTTTTAAATATAAATTAGAAAATTATTTCAATGTTATACAAGATATTTTAAAACTACATGATGAGAGACATTCTTATGTGTTAGTTTTCTAGAAGATGTATTCCTCTAGCTATAAAAATTATCAGAACTTATAAAAAAGTTTATTTTCCTTCATTAAAAATATTTACATAGAAACAATTTAACAAAACAAATTTAATCTCAAAATTAAACAATGCTGATTTACATATCTCTCGATAGAATATATTTACTCTAGTCTCTAGTCAAAGCCCAATAAATATATATATACACAATATAATTATTTTTATACGTCTGTGTAACTCTAATTCCATTTACATCATTATGTTTCCAAAAGATTCAGGAAAATAAACATATTTACATACTGTCGTTAACCAACATAACCAAGAACTTAAGTACAGACACTGTATTATAATACATTAGGGCGCCATCTGTTTTCAAAATTCGGATATTTTCCATTGCAGTAAGGACAGTAGAAATTGTTTTATTTTTAAAAGAATCATAAGCGTCTATGGGGGGGTCATTGGTAGGATGGTTTAAACCGTTGGTTTTCGACCGCTACGACCCAGGTTCGATTCCCGCAATGGGAAAATATTTCTGATTTAAGAAAAAAAAAATGCTCCAATGGTCCCCGATTTTTTTCAAAAGTCCAACCCCACCAGCGAGTGCAAGTAACCAAACGGGGCTCTGGCACATTTGTAAGTATTTGTAGTATTTGTAAGTCGAACTGCTTTTCACATGTGTAGACATGTGGGGTACTTACAGTAAAATCAGTCACTAACTACCCACCAGGATTATCATGGCCTGTACCATGTGTAGACATGTGGGGTACTTACAGTAAAATCAGTCACTAACTACCCACCAGGATTATCATGGCCTGTACCATGTGTAGACATGTGGTGTACTTATAGTAAAAGCAGTCGCCTACCTCTACCCACCATGATTATTATGGCCTGTACCACGTATACTAGAGATAAGCAAATAAATAAATAAGCGTCTATAGTTTCGAATTCTCATAACACATACTGTATAATTAACACACAATAGTTTTAGCTTTAGTTCTAAACGTCTGTGATTTTACAATCACAAAGGAAGGTCTGTAGAAATACTGTTTGATGATATTGTGGCGAAGATGGCAATGTCCCTATAGACGATACAACGACAAAGCCGCTCTTCACACCGCAAGAGGAAGAACGCAAAGGTACTAGAGACAAAGTTCCAAGACTTCGATGGAATCCTTGGCAGAAGCACGTCAGATCCATGTCAGTAACTACAATAATTGCTAGCTGTGGATCACAGCTCCCATAGGGAAGGATCTATGCAACAAAGTATTTATTATTTTTATTAACAGAGTATCATTTTTTATGTTTATATTTTGCTACTCTCTGTAAATTTCCCTCATTGCTTATCTTTTGTTTACCATCATAGTTTGTTCTTGTCTCAAATAAATTGTTGTCTTATCCTGAAGTTTGTATTTCCTAATTTTCCACTTGGCAATATTATTGAAGAGAAAAACACATTGCCAGTAAATATGATTTTATAAAATAAATAAAGCTTCCAGGGTTAAGTTTCTTGTGCAACTTTTTATTTTCAAACTTTCGAGCTTGTCAGTCCTTCAACAGAATTATCACGTTAATAATATTTTGTTTTACAAACAAAAATAATGTAATATATTTTTCTCTCAATATACAGGGTGATCCAAAAGTCCCGCACAACTTTAAAAATTAATAACTCCGCGAATATTTGCGTTAGAGCAATGCGGTAAACACCATTGTGTTCAGGATGCAATGGGATTTTTTATGGCAAATAATGAAAAATTCGAAATTGATTTTAGTTACAATTTTATTCACCAGATGGCGCTCTACCAGATTCAGATATTCAGCGGCCAAATTGTTTGATAAATTGAAAAATATAATTGAACGACACGTATTTTTCCTTTTTGAATACCAGGAAAGAACCCTAATAATATCAAATAACAAATTAATAAAACACAATTTCGCCAAAAGTATGAAGAATTGGTTAACGATTTTCAAATACAATCAGAGATATGTAAAATAGGCAAATGCAAATTAAAACATGTAGCAAAAATATTTATATTTTATATGGGGTTTTGTGAAATAGATTGAATGTTTGAAAAATACTGCTGATATCAATACACGAATTTTTAATATGTTAATATAGTACCAAAAATTATGATGGCACTACAAATAGGATTTCTTGCTATAAGAAATGTGTAGTTTCTTGACTAATTGGAGACCCTTGACTATTTAACTGGATATTTGTCATGATCCAACAAATGAAATATAGAGGGGAGTGACAAAATATATTTGTCGTACTTTATTCCAAATATCCTATGGGCGTGTCAAATGTTATCATTGTTTATTATACTGTACACAATTTAAAAAAATGTTTCCCCTCAAATAAAAATAATTTTTAAATCGACCTTTTGCGTTGAAAAACGTGGTAGTAAAATCATTTTGTATTATTTTTTTTCACAAAATTTCTAAAGTTATTGGTATACAGAAAATATTCCTTATGCTATTTCTTCTAATGAGCGAAAAGCGAAAACTAAACATAAGGGGAAAAATTGTGTGTACCAGTGTTATTCGAGAAGTTATAACACTCTGGTTTGCACGACATAATATGTGAGCAAATGACAAACAAAAAATTACTGTTCACAAATAAAAAAAGATAGTCAAGATGTGAGGACAGCATTTATTATCCCCATATCCCAACACAAAGAGCTGCAAAATATTGGTAGATAATATAATACATGGCGGCTTATATAACACATGAGTTAACTGCCTTCTCTCTTGTATTAGGTCACAATCCTTGCTCAATGTGCACCCTTCATTCTCAATCACCGCCTGCAGACGATAAATGACAGAATGGACAGCATTAAATAACATATCTGTTGAAATTGATAAAGCGTGCCATCTGATAGAAGCCTTCAACATGGCCAATGTGGTAGGCCAGCATCGATAAAAACGCGACTTAATGTACCTCCATAACCGAAATTGTAAGGCGTCAAGTCTGGTGATATTGGAGGCCACTGGTATATAAAGTGGCGACTTATCAACGAATTCCACCGAACATATCCTTCAGAAATTGTTTGGCACCGCGGAATATATGAGGAGGTCCTCCATCTTTCATGAATGTTATTTCGCTTAGTGCTTTTGCCCTGCAATATGGGAATACCCTTTTCTCTCAAAAGTTGGACATAACGTTCATCAGTTACAAAAACGGTTTTAAAAGTTCTTCCATTGATTTTTCAAAGAAAAATGGCTCAATAATAAAAGAAGTGAACCCACACAAAACTGTAACTCTAGCTGGTAAAGTGGCATTTCTGTAAAAGTCCTAGGGTTGTCTGTTGCCCAAATGCGGCTGTTTTGAATGTTAAATTCTCCGTTTAGAGAAAAGTGAGCATCATCTGTCCACAGAACATTCGACAGCCAGTTTTCATCAATATCAATTCGCCGGAAAACCCATGCAGCGAATTCTTGACGCATCTCAAAATCGCCAACTTTCAGCTCGTGAAATCTTTGAATTTTGTATGGGTACACACAATAGAGACATTAAGTGAAGCGTCTTCGGATATCACAATCATACTCGGCGAATTTAACGCCAAAAGTTCAATTTGGGGATCATCTGTCCTGGATAACAAAAGTCAGCAGGTTGAGGACATGCTAACAGACCTCGACCTTACACCGTTAAATAACGGAGAGAACACCTATCTAAGTCCACAGGCACAGAATCCGCAATAGACATCACAGCGATAAATTACAACATCGCACCCACAACACAATGGAAAATCATGAGAGGTGCAATCAGTGACCACAGACCAATTTTAACAACCCTAAACTTCAAAATTGAGAACGTCCATTAGAATAAAAGAACATGGAACTTTAGGAAAGCCGACTTGAAAAAAAATCACAGAAAAGCTTGAAGAACTGTGCAACGAAAAATTGAATTACAGAACGCTTGACAAAAACTTGGAAAAATTCTCTTCGAACATTTCAAAATCTGCAAAAGCATCGATACCTAGAGGTAGACGTAAAGACCAGTGGATACCTTACTGGAAGGACCACAACATCGAGGCAGTGATTTCAGAGAGAGAGACAATATCAATGAACTTCTTAAAAAAAATAAAACAGAAGAAAACAGAAAGAACTCATTGAAATTAGTCACAAAATAGAACAAGAAATTTGGATATGCAAACAAGAGAAATGGCAGAATTCTGCGAAAAAATGGATCCAAGAAAGGACAGCCAACACTGGAATATGATTAGAGTGTTAGAGAACAATCAACACCAACACCAATCCTCCAATACTCTAACCGATATGAATAGAACAGCGCGAACGAGAACAAACAGATGGCTGACATAATTGCTGAATATCTTTCAAGCACTTCCATACTAAACTATACGAATGAAGACAGGACTCTAAAAATAATATAAATCAGTTAGTTAAACAAGCAAGAAACTTCCATCAACAAGATATTTTCTCGAGAGACTTCACACTGAATGAGCTAAACTTATCAATAAAAAAATCCAAGAGGTCACCAAGAGATAATCTAATCTTTGGTTAAATGATCAAACACTTTGAAGACAAAGCTAATAATCAACTCCTACGAATACTGAACATTTCATGGCAAACTGGTAAACTACCAAAGAATTGGAAGATGTCAATTATAGTGCTAATACTGAAGCCAAACAAAGATGCCAAGGAATACAAGAACTATCGGCCAATTGCTCTCACCAGCAAACTTTGTAAAATACCAGAACGAATTGTCCACTCTAGGCTCATAGTCTGGCTCACTAACAATAATAAAATAAACCTCTACCAAACTGCCTATAGATCCCAGCACTGTACGACTGATCAACTGTTTTACTTCTGTCAATCAATAATAGATTCTTTCCAGGAAAAACCGCCAAAGAAGACCACGGCTATATTCCTTGATATGACCTCAGCTTTTGATCGAGTGTGGAGGGAGAAATTACGTGAAAAGCTGCACAACATCGGAGTAAGAGAAAAACCTTAATCTGGATTGCAGACTTCTTAAGGGGAAGAAGGTTAAAGGTTCGGGTCAATGGAGAATTTTCCAAGGAAGGAAGAACATGGGCTGGTGTACCTCAGGGATCTGTGCTCAGTCCTCTACTCTATCTGCTATATATTAACGACATCCATCCTTACTTCACTGAAGACACAAAGGTTGCCTGTTATGCAGATGATATAGCCATATGGCACACAAGTAGCAGCATAGAAAAATCGTAAAAAATACTGAACACATAAATGAGAGGACTGGAGAAGTGGGCAATGGAACTCCAAATGACCATAAACCCAATAAAATCAAACCTATGCGTCTTCTCCACTCACAGGGAAAAAGGCATAAATATAACAAAAAAATAAGCATAAACAAACAAATGATTGCTAAAATTAGAAATCCATAATACCTAGGTGTGATACTGCAGTCCTGTATCTTTCAAGTTGGTCTCGAGGACCACGCCATCACCATCTCCTAAGCGGCAAAGTACGCGATCTACGTATTCATCGTAGATCGCAAAATGTGTGGTGTCGCTGGAGACCCACTGGCGATTCTCCACAAACTCTGCAGCGCTGGAAGAGGCGCCATATTCATTGTGCATAGTGTATATAATGCATATTATCTTTTTTTAATAGTGCAGACTGTGCATGTATTGACAAGATGTCAACAAAATTATTTTAATTATTATTGATGAGGAATTGGAATTTTCAGAACACATAATTAGCACCTCAAATAGAACTATCAGAAAACTAAACATTCTGAGAAGGCTATGTGGAACAAATTGGGGAGAAAAACCCAGAATTCTCAGAACAACATATACCACCTTAATAAGGCCGATAATGGAATATGCAACACCGGTCTGGGCTCCCTCAAGCTCATCACTAAAAGTAAGACTAGACAGTGTTCTAGCAAAAGCGGCCAAAATAATCACTGGTGCTGTTTCATCCACCAACAATGAGAAAATTCAGAGAGAATGTGTTCTAGACCTACTCGCTCGAAAGCAGAAGACAAAATAAAAACAACTTGGATCGGCACTTCGGAAACGAGGAACCAAAGGACGAGATCTCTCTGACCACTTGTGGTTTGGTAGATCCGCCCTTTTCTTAGAATGAGGTGAAACTGACGGCTTTCAAGTTCGGGAAAAGGAAATCTCCTGGTCCCGAAGGGATCGATAACACGGTCGTGAAAGCCCTGGTAAGAATGCACCCATCGCTTCTTTCCAGGTTATTCAATAGGTGCCTGGACACTGGTACTTTTCCTGAGGCATGGAAGGTTGCCCGAGTAGTGCTTCTCGAAAAGTCTGGTAGAAAGGGTAATTCTCCTAATGATTATCGTATGCTTTCTTTACTAGCGTGTCTAGGTAAGGTCCTGGATAGCCTACTAGCTCAGCTACTGAAGCACTGGCTAGAAAGTAATGAGCTCCTTTCCTCTTTCCAACATGGTTTTAGGGAAGGGAATTCCACAACCACAGCTCTGAACGAGGTGTTAGAGGGGGTTGAGATGGGCTTAAATAAGGGTGCTTGGGTTCTTTTCGTGGCCCTGGACATTGATGGCGCGTTCAACTCCATGAACTGGAACAAGCTGATGAGAAATTTGATGGACATGGGTTGTCCTGATAATTTGTGCAGCTTGGTTCGTGACTTCCTGAGGGATAGACGGATTAGCCTCAGTTTTGGTGGGCGGAAGTTGGAAAGAAACTGTGCTAGGGGTTGCCCCCAGGGCTCTTGCTGCGGACCTATTCTGTGGAATATCCTGGTAAACACCGTTTTCCAGGAGGAGCTCCCTGAGGGAGCCAGGCTGGTTCTCTATGCTGACGACCAGTTACCCATTGTTGAGGCTGCTTCGAGAGCGAAGGCTGAGAAGTGTGTTGAAACTTCTCTCCAAATTCTCTCGAACTGGGCCCATGACTCTGGCCTTAAGTTCAATGTCTCCAAAACTAAATCCCTCAGCTTTAAGCCTAGGGACATAAGAAGTAAAAGGAAAGGGATCAAATGGGAACACAAGCCGGCTATCGGGATCGAAGGACGTAGGGTAGCGTTGATCAATAGGATGACCATCCTGGGGGTGGTCATTGATGACAAGATGGGTTGGCAATACCAGGCGGAGGAGATGGTGGCGAGAGGCAGGGAGGCGTTGTGCAGGCCTGTCCTGGTTGGCTCTCAACAGGGGGGGGGGAGAAGGAGGGTACTATTTTTAGGAACCTCTGCCTCTCCTGTGTCGAGCCAATCTTGCTATATGCTTCCAGGGCTTGGTGGCGCCGAAACAGGGATCAGAAGTTGGCGACTACTCTAGAGAGAGTGCAGAGGACAGCGGCACTCAGAATCACAGGGGGATATCGCACTACCAGCAGTGAGGCCTTGTTGGTCCTCGCTGGGCTTATTCCCCTGGGGTTGAAACTAGAGGAGGAGACCATCAGACAGAAGATCTAAGATCTATTTTTAGGAACCTCTGCCTCTCCTGTGTCGAGCCAATCTTGCTATATGCTTCCAGGGCTTGGTGGCGCCGAAACAGGGATCAGAAGTTGGCGACTACTCTAGAGAGAGTGCAGAGGACAGCGGCACTCAGAATCACAGGGGGATATCGCACTACCAGCAGTGAGGCCTTGTTGGTCCTCGCTGGGCTTATTCCCCTGGGGTTGAAACTAGAGGAGGAGACCATCAGACAGAAGATCTAAGAGAACAGGGAAGATGCCCTGGGACTTGAAGCGGGTGCCCTGGAATGGAAGAGGGACCCAAGAAAGCCTCCGCAGTGGTTGCCAAAGTGGAATTGGAGTCCTGGAGGGCCGACAGGGATTGGCACGGAGGTTTTCACTGATGGGAGTAGGTCTGGAACCAATACTGGAGCTGGGGTAGTAGTTTTCACTAATGGAGAGCTGATCTTCCAAGAAAGCTTAACACTCAGAGTGGACGAACTGGTCTTTTCAGCCGAGCTGGTTGCGATCAGGGTAGCCCGCAGAGTGTGTGCCGAGAAGAACTTCAGCCCGGACCGCCTCTATTCAGATTGTATGTCGGCCCTCGTCGCCATCAATCTGGAGAAAGGGCAACTCGCGCATCAAATAATCCAGGAGCTGGAGATGATGACGCGAGCTCCGGAGCTCCCTTGGTTTAGGAGACACAGCCTCATCGAAGGTAATGAGTTCGCAGACAGGATCTCTAAGGCAGGATGCTTAAAAGGTAGATCACTGAGGACCACAGTGACCAAGAAAGAAGTTTATAGGAGGATCAGGGGGCACGTCCAGGACTTATGTTTGGACAGATGGAGGAACATTGTGAAGGGGAGAGAGTTATTCAATGGGGTAACAACACCCAAGTACCTCTGTAAGGTAATGTCCCACAAACTCATTAGGGTAGTTCGGGACATGGGCTCTTCCCCAAGTCTCCACAGATTTGAAATTAAGAGCAATCCTGATTGCGTCTGTGGAGAAAGGGATGTGAATGCACGCCACTACGTCTTGGATTGTCCAAGGGTAGTGGGTGTGCAGGAAGAGAGAAGGAGGGCGAGGGGCGCAATCGAGAGTAAGCTGCTGAGAAACCACAGCAAGCTTCTTGAGAAAGCCCACGACGTGGCATCTGAGCTTTTCCTCAGCTGTGAGTGAACAGAGTCGACCGGGGTCTGCCTCCCCGCGGTCCCTGCTGGACACAGTAGATAGTATCCTATTTTGCTGTGATTAAAGGCCACCGGTATAGAAATCCTTCCAGACACGTTGTCTGGGAGGTGGTGTTTCAAGGTACAATGTCCAATCACTAGCTTGGATACCATTACTTGGCTTATAAGTTGAACAGAGTAGCAGCGAAGGCATGCTTCGCATGCCGGCTTGTGGACCGAAAGGTCTGGGTGGCCATCTGCTTCTAGGCTATACCAACTGTGCTTAGGTGGGATCCTCCAGTTCTTGTTTATTTTGGCTACTGTTTCTATTTCTTAAAAGTAAGTTTATTTTTCTGTAGCAAGGGTTCTTTTGTGCCTTTCTTCGCTAGCGCATCGGCAGCTTCATTGCCTTCAATGATAACATGTAAGAGTATCCATTGAAGGTGAATTTTTGAGGTATTGAGAGTTTTTGGAGATAACCAATTATGTTCCTGCTTACTTTGTCTCTAAGTTCCCCTGTGTGACTCAAGTGTTGTATGGCACTTCTACTATCAGTAAGAATCCATATATCGTGATGTTTAATGTTTTTGATGGATTTTAAGACTTCATAGATGGCTATAAGTTCTGATCTGAAGACTGCGCAAAAATATGGGTTTCTTCTGTTCATTTTCTCAATGCCATTTATGGTTTTAATGAGAGAGCCACTGCCAGTGTGTCCCAACTCATCTCTGCTACCATCGGTATAGATAGTTATTGCACATTTTTAGGAATTTTATATTAATTATTTCTAATGATAATTGTTTTAAGTATTCTGGATTTTGGTATTGTCTGTTGGTGGTTTCATTTAAAGTGGCATTAAAAATAACATTTTGTTAGTGGTTCGCATGGAGATATTTTTTTCAGCTAAATAATATTTTTCCACTTTATATTTTAAAAATCCATTTCTTTTGGCCAGGTGGAGAGGGCCTTCTTTTTTGAGTCTTAGATTGGATTCCCAATTAAGTATGTAATTGAAAGTTCTGTGTTTGTTTTCATAACTCTTGATTTTGTTTATACATTTTGGCAGATTGTAGCTTATTCTATTCTTTAAGGGCATAATGTCTGCCTCGTAAAGTACAATATCATTAGGTCAGGGTTTTCGAAGACCTGTAATAATTCTAGCTGCACTTAGTTGTATCCTTTCCAGTGATTTTAGATTTATTTCAGATGCTGTACCATAGATTTGATATCCATATTCCAGGATAGGTCTCATTAGAGATGTGTAAGTTAATTTTATTGTTGTTGCTTCAGCTCCCCACTCTTCCTGAAATATATTTCAAGATTTTTAGTCGGTCTCTTCCTTTTCTAACAACTCCTTCAATATGCTTACTGGAGTTGATTTCTGGATCCAGGGTGTAGCCGAGATATTTAGGATGTTTATTATATTGCAATTGTTGTTCTTTCAGAATAATATTTGGTCTTATTTTGTATAGTTTCTTATCGGTAGTAAAAAGACAGGTTTCAGATTTTTGGGGGTTAAATTCTAATTTAAGTTTATTAGCAAATTTTTCTAGTTGGAGAAGAGTCTTGTTAAATCTCTTTCAGCTTTTTTCCAGTTAGTGCTGCTGCTCCATAGAATAATGTCATCAGCGAAAAGTCCAATATTGGTTTTATGTGAAATTTATTTTTCTATGCCTGCAATAAATATGGTGAAGAGAGTTGGGCTAAGGACTGATCCTTGTGGTAATCCTTGGTACAATTTGAAGGTTTTAGATAGAGTGCCATTATATTTGATCCTGATTTATATATTTTTAAGAGAATCATTTATCCAAGTGATAGCCTTTCCATCAATTTTGAAATGTTTGTATAATTTTGTAATTAACTTGTTTTTCCATACCTTATCAAAAGCTTGTGTAAGGTCTAAAAGGCAGCAATGGTGTGGTTAGTTGGTTTTTCGTTTTGTGCATCTTTTACCTTTTGTGTGAAAAATAAGAGTTGGTCTATTGTCCCATGTCCTTTCCTAAATCCATATTGTTCTTTTGGTAAGAGATTTCTTGTGTCGGGGTGGTAGGTGAGTCGTCTGAGTATAATTTTTTCCATTAATTTGCAGCAAATATTTGTTAGGGAGAAAGGTCGGTAGTTTTTTGGGTCATCAGCAGATTTGTCAAGTTTTTTAATGGGAATTATTGTTGCATTTTTACAGTCTTGAGGCAATTTTCCAGTTTTCCAGGAGTTATTGAAAATATTAAGAAGTCTTTCTTTGCCAATTTTGCCCAAGTTTGATATCATTCGGCCATGGATTCCATCTGGCCCAGGAGTCTTGTTTAGGTCAGTGTTTTCTAATGCATAAGCTAGCTCTTTCATATTGATTTTTTTTCATGGAAAATATTATGAGTGCTGGTGACATTTTTTACAGTCATGAATAATCTCTCGGGCCTTTTTTCAACCTTGATTTTACTACTTATTTGATATGAATTACCTAAAAGATTGGCAGCAATTTTGTCATTAGTTGCTGGTGTACTATCTGTATTCTTAATCATATTTGTGTTTTCAGTTTGTGGCTGGACTCTGTCAATTTGTTTTGCCCAATTCCAAAGTTTTGTATTTGGGTATCTTGGGTTCAGGTTTTCACAAGTTTGTTTCCATTTTTCCCTTTTCACATTTACGCATAATCTTTTTTTATTTTTGCAATCACAATGTTCAGTTCAGTTCTACAATATTTTTGGTTTTGGGTGCACTTTTTTGCAGTTCATTTCTTTTAGTTATAAGTCTTTGAATATTTTTTGCCTGGTGTGTATAATTTGGAATCCATTTCTTAATTTTACCTCTTGGTATTGAAACTTTGGCTGCTTTAATAATGGTGTTTTCGAAAGATATCATATTAGCCTTTTTGAAGTTCCAGAATTTTTCTTAATTGAGCTGGTTTTGGTCTTGGTGCTAATTTCTATCAAATTAGGCAAATGATCACTTCCAAAACTTTTTAATATTTTCTATTTGCATTTGTGGAAAATGTCAGGATAGTAAAAACTTATATCAAGGGCTTGTGCAGTATTATAGCTTGTAGGAATGATGGGTAGGAGTCCCATCATTTAAGCACATGAAGGCATTGTCGTCAAATATGTTTGATAGTATTTTGCCTCTTGGGTTTGGCGTAGAACATCCCCATAGTTGATGTTTGGCATTAAGGTCACCTACAATAATAGTGTTGTCTGTAAGAAATTGAGCCATTGTTCCATCGTCAATAAATGTATTGTTTGGAGGGTGATACATATTGTATATGTGTATGGCTTTGTTTTGATTGAGGTAGACTTTGATACCTTGGGCTTCGAGGTCTAATGTGTTTGTAATATTAACGGCTATGTCCTCATAGTACAAATTCTTGATTAAAATTGCTAGGCCACGCCCTTCAACAGCATATACAGATGGATCTTCAGACCTTACCCTGAGTAATGGAGGGGCCAGAAGTAACTTAATACTGCAAGATGGAACAAACATCAAAATCAAAGAAGGAGCAGGACAGATTTCGTCAAACTTCACTTGTGAACTGACAGCCATCTGGAAAGCCCTTGATGTATGCCTTAACCAACCATCCCTGCATCAAACAGAAGGAATTTTAATATACAGCGACTCCATATCCGCTCTAGAAGAAATTCAGAAGGGCAATACTAAAATCACACAGAAAATACACTCGTTACTTACCCAACTGGAACCATTGGAGAATAACTGCATTCTACAATGAATTCCTGCCCATGCTGGGATCAGGGGTAATGAAATGGCATTCGAATTGGCAAAGAAAGCCAGAGAGTTGAGCCAAAGGAAAGAACAAATGTCATTATTTGACGCTGATTCTTTGTCAAAATACAAGATAATTAAACGAAAAAATAAGAAAAGATCAAAATGCGAAATAAACTCTGAGAGAAAAATGACAAAAACTATAACAAGACTTAGAACAAAACACTATAAAGGAATGACAATACATCCAGATGGCACAAGAACCTATAGGGCATGCAACAATTGTCCTGGTGTGGAACTTACACCTACCCACATATTCTTATAGCCAGCAATGGCCGCAGCCTTGCAAAAATTAGACATAGACCCTGAGCAGCAGCTTTACACACCTAAGATAGTGGACATTGCTGCTGCTGTGATGGAGATACATGGATACATCTGAGGCTCTTTATTGGACGCGACAGCAACAACGGCATTCCAGAGTAAAATAAATTATCAGAGATAGATACATATTTTTCAAATGAATTAAAATAAATATAATCGATACTGAGTGAGAGTTGAATTAAAAATATTAGAAATTTATTATCTTCGGAAACAAACCGTATCTAAAATATCAATTTTCTTTTTGCTACATGTTTTAATTTGCATTTACCTATTTTACATATCTCTGATTGTATTTGAAAATCGTTAACCAATTCTTCATACTTTTGGCGAAGTGGTGTTTTATTAATTTGTTATTTGATATTATTAGGGTTCTTTCCTGGTATTCAAAAAGGAAAAATACATGCCGATCAGTTATATTTTTCAATTTATCAAACAATTTGGCCGCTGAATCTCTGATTCTGGTAGAGCGCCATCTGGCGAATAAAATTGTAACTAAAATCAATTTCGAATTTTTCATTATTTGCCATAAAAAATCCCATTGCATCCTGAACACAATGGTGTTTACCGCATTGCTCTAGCGCAAATATTCGCGGAGTTATTAATTTTTAAAATAGTGCGGGACTTTTGGATCACCCTGTATAATAAGTATTTAAAATATGTGTATAATAATGTGTATATAAAAACAGTATTTATCATTAAGTTGTTAAAGTGATAATCCTGTTAAAGAACTGACAAGTCCGAAAGCTTGAAAATAAAAAGTTACACAAGGACTTTAACCCTGGAAGCTTCATTTATTTTATAAAATTATAAATCAGGGAAGTAAATATAATTGTTACAAATAAGCATCGTGGAGAAAATTTGTTAAAATATTTATTCAAAAATTAATTAAAAATTTAAACAAATATTTTTATTATTATTGGAAAAGCGATCTTTCAAGCAAGGAACCTCTTCTACTGACTTAACAATGGAGAAATACAGATAGTTTGTAAAACACAAATGTTCCCTGTATATATGCGGGCATGCATAACGAAATAAAAACTTTAAAAACATTCTTCAAAATCACTTTATTAGGTACCGCTCAACAAGACCAACCTAGTTTATGATAATTGAAACAATGAATAATATGAAAAAACAAGAGAAAAAGAAAAAAAAAAGATAAATGGGTCAGGTGTTGAGAGATGCCTTCTTTATTTTTAATGAATAATATGTGAAGGTTATTCAGATATTAAACAAATTGTTAACGTGGGATTCAATCCTGGTTCATGACTGTCGGGAATCGAGGGTGTTACCCAAAAACACTCTAAAACACTCATTTCCCCGTGTATATAGTTACAATTTCAAGGTACAATAAAACACAAGCTCCAAGGTGAAGTTTTAGCTATTTTTAATGAAATACTTCTCAAGCTTTCAGATACTGTAAACACTTCAACAGGGGAATGTAACGAAATGAATCTCAATTTCTAACTATTATTTAAACAATCTAGCCATAAATTCTGTTACAATTTTATAAATTAAATGATTAAAACAAAAACTAACGGAATATAAATACATATTTATAAAATAAAAGTATTTAAAAGCATGAATGTTTCTTTTATACATAATACAAACTTCTACTGCCCTTACTGCGAAGAAAAAATATATTGGGAGGGCTTGGCTCATCAGTGGTGAACCCTCCCAGCGGTTTCGCCAATTTTTTTTTTTTTTTTTTTTTTATCTACCAGACCGCTTCTTTAGAGATCTAATACTGTATTGGATCATTCTGTTTATATATGTTACACTGAAGGATGGAATCTTAGAAATGGTTTTCAAGAAAACTATGGACACAAGCTTATAGGACAGTAGAATTACATTTAAATATTTGCATCGAGCAATGTTCTTCTGCAAACAATAAAGACAAGGTCAGTTAGGAATAAATTAACACAAAGCAATAACGCGTCATCTATATATATAAAATGAAAGGATTTAAAAGCACGAATGTTTCTTTTATACATAGGACATAGATTTCAAATATATACAATCATTCAAAATGTCCTCCCTTTAACACAGGATCTCAAACGTTCGGGGCACTGATCTATGGCGGCACGCACCTTTTCTAAGTATATCTTATAAATTATTTACATATTTCCAAAGTAATTAGAAAACTGTTTATCATATTTATCATACTATATTAATTCATACAAGACTGCAAGGAGGAAAAAAGACCTAACAAAGTAACTGAACTGTGTGGAAATATGTTTGTCTTCACAAGATGCAACCATTTACTCTACTTCTTCCCTGTGTTCTATGTACGATGTCTGTTGATATTCTTTTCTTCTTTTTCTCTTTTCTGAGCGAGGATTCTTCCTCTGCTTCTCATTTATTTTTAGATCCATTTCTAACAGGAGTCTGTATAAGACGGAATGTCTTAATAAAGGCTTGTGTGTATGCATACTATATTATTAGATAATAAAAAGGCATATATTGGATTGAATAAAATATTTATTTGTCAATATTTCGGTTGGCTGAACGCCAACCTTTATCGAGGCATTACATTTTTGTATACACAAACTCAGCTCCGCATAGTGTAGTTTATTTATACAAATAGGTAATGCCTTGATAAAGGTTGGCGTTCAGCCAGCTGAAATATTGACAAATAAATCTTTTATTCAATCCAATATATGTCTTTTTATGATCTAAAATATTTAAATATGGATTGTTCTATTTTCAAACCATATAAATATTGCCACGTGGAAAATTAGGGAAGACAAAAACTTCAGGAGGAAACAAAATTTATTTCAGGCAAACACAAACTATTAAAGGTAAACAAAAGATAAGCCACGAGGGGAATTTACAGAGTAGCAAAATATAAATATGAAAATGACCACTCTGTTAATAAAAAAATAATAAAATGAATAAATACTTGGTTACATAGCTTCTTCCCGATGAGAGCTGTGACCCACAGCTAGAAATTATTGTAGTTACTGACTTGGATCTGACGTGCTTCTGCCAAGGATTCCATCGAAGTCTTGGAACTTTGTCCCTAGTACCTTTGCGTCCTTTTTCTGGCGGCGTGAAGAGCGGCTTTGTCGTCGTATCGTCTATAGGGACATCGTCATCTTCGAGGGAAGTCTTGGCTTTAGCACGGCCGTGGAATCCAGGAGTCAGTCTCCGAAAATGTAGATCACAGCACCCATTGCTTCAAGGTCTTCTCGGCGATCTTCAGTTTGTCTTCCCTAACTTACCCAGCATCTCCACCAAAATGCCACGTGGAAAATTAGGGAAGACAAAAAACTTCAGGAGGAAACAAAATTTATTTCAGGCAAACACAAACTATGAAAGGTAAACAAAATATAAGCCACGAGGGGAATTTACAGAGTAACAAAATATAAATATGAAAATGACCACTCTGTTAATAAAAAATAATAAAATGAATAAATACTTGGTTACAATATATATATATTTATATATATAATATATATTAAAAACAAAAAAGGCATATCCTGACCAGGATCACATTAGCATTTCTAGATGGCAGAGCTCCATTTGTTTTTAATATCAACATTGACCTTTTATATATATATATTTTTTCATATATATAATAATATTTGGAAATACGTAAAATAAAATGGCCTGTGTGGGAGTACAAGGGAAGATATTCCGGTTAACAAACAACCCCCTTGGTAAACAAGTATCTTCATTCTCCCCTAGGGGACTTATCTTACTTAAAGCGTCTTAAAGGCGGCTAGACGGGATGATCAAGGGACAGTTCTCACCGAGGTGACGCCAGTTGTTCTAGGGGTTGTTCTTCTATCTTTCCTTCCTGATCTATTTCCTCACGGGGCCTCTGTCTCCTGTGTGTCCTTACCACCCATCACTCAACAACCACGACTGCTTCTAACCAACATGCCATACTGCTATCATCCAAAATGCAATAAACTACATTATTACATATATATATATATGAAAAAATAGTACAAATGTAATATTGTACTGGGATAAGGTGCATAAATTAAGAAAAAGGCTTCTCCTTATCGTGCAACTGAAAGTTGCTGATGGGTTGCGCCATCTATCGGAATAAATATCAACTATTCTCGTTGATTTCTAATTATTCCAGAATTGGCCAAATACCCATTCTTGATTAATCAACAAAAGCTAACCACGGACGCGTTTCGGGCTGTTGGCCCTCATCAGCGTGGTGCAAGCTGTACATCAACGACCAAAAATATTTTTGGTCATTAAGGCATCCTGAAAAATCATGAAACGGGTAGTTAAGGCCAGAATTGCGTGAGGACGCTACACAATGTGAAAAAATAGTACAAATGTAATATTGTACTGGGATAAGGTGCATAAATTAAGAAAAAGGCTTCTCCTTATCGTGCAACTGAAAGTTGCTGATGGGATGCGCCATCTATCGGAATAAATATCAACTATTCTCGTTGATTTCTAATTATTCCAGAATTGGCCAAATACCCATTCTTGATTAATCAACAAATGTAGTAAACTACACGGAATGTCCTTCAGACGAGTCTTTTGGTTTTTTTAAATCCAAAATGGCATTGGGAATTCAAGATATTTGGTGGCACCAGTCAGATTTATTTTCGGGAGATTTTCCAGCGTTGCCAGGTTGGAATTAGAAATTCCTAGGATAGCGATATTCAAATATATTTGGTATTGGAAAACTGACAGATTGAAACTACTTTATTGCAATGTCCATGTAAGGTTATATTACCGTTAAATATAAATAATTTAAAGAGGAGGATAAATATATGAATAAATAGATATAAATATATGAAATAAAATTGATGAATATATATTTCTCAGGAAGCCTCTGGGATCAAATATTTGGTTGTAGAGGTACAGTCTGTAAAACGCTGACGAGGGCCAACAACCCCGAAACGCGTACTTGGTTGACTTTACTTGATTTATTATGAAATTGGGTTGGCTAAATATCAAGGAACAAATTAAATAAAAGTTTAGTTTATTTTTGCTCCACTAGATGGCGCTCTGCCATCTAGAAATGCTCATATAAGCCTGGTCAGGATATGTCTTTTTGTTTTTAATATAAATATGAATGAATAATTTTATATAGAATGATAAATATAGGAATAAATAGATATAAATACAGTAGACCTACCTCCCTGTATAGGACACCTAGTTGCAAAGAAAAATTGTCCTTTTAGGAGAGGTGTCCTTTTACCAGAGTGTTACTAAATAGTAAAAATGGTAATTTTGCAAATGAAAACTGTCCTTTATAGAGAGGTGTCCTCTCATGGAGGTTGTTCTACTGTTTTGGTGATGGAAACTGTCCTTTGTAGAGAGATGTCCTCTAGCGGGAGTGTCCTCTCATGGAGTTTGTTATACTTTATTGGTGATAGAAACTGTCCTTTGTAGAGAGATGTCCTTTAGCGGGAGTGTCCTCTCATGGAGGTTGTTCCACTGTATTGGTGATGGAAACTGTCCTTTGTAGAGAGATGTCCTCTAGCGGGAGTGTCCTCTCATGGAGTTTGTTATACTTTATTGGTGATAGAAACTGTCCTTTGTAGAGAGGTATCCTCTAGCGGGAGTGTCCTCTCATGGAGGTTGTTCCACTGTATTGGTGATGGAAACTGTCCTTTGTAGAGGGGTGTCCTCTAGCGGGAGTGTCCTCTCATGGAGGTTGTTCCACTGTATTGGTGATGGAAACTGTCCTTTGTAGAGAGGTGTCCTCTAGCGGGAGTGTCCTCTCATGGAGGTAGTTCTACTGTATTGGTGATGGAAACTGTCCTTTGTAGAGAGGTGTCCTCTAGCGGGAGTGTCCTCTCATGGAGGTAGTTCTACTGTATTGGTGATGGGAACTGTCCTTTGTAGAGAGGTGTCCTCTAGCGGGAGTGTCCTCTCATGGAGGTTGTTCCAATGTATTGGTGATAAAGACTGTCCTTTGTAGAGAGGTGTCCTCTCATGGAGGTTGTTCTACTGTATTGGTGATGGAAACTGTCCTTTGTAGAGAGGTGTCCTCTAGCGGGAGTGTCCTCTCATGGAGGTAGTTCTACTGTATTGGTGATAAAGACTGTCCTTTGTAGAGAGGTGTCCTCTAGCGGGAGTGTCCTCTCATGGAGGTAGTTCTACTGTATTGGTGATAAAGACTGTCCTTTGTAGAGAGGTGTCCTCTAGCGGGAGTGTCCTCTCATGGAGGTTGTTCCACTGTATTGGTGATAAAGACTGTCCTTTGTAGAGAGGTGTCCTCTCATGGAGTTTGATCTACTGTATTGGTGATGGAAACTGTCCTTTGTAGAAAGGTGTCCTCTAGCGGGAGTGTCCTCTCATGGAGGTTGTTTTACTGTATTGGTGATGGAAACTGTCCTTTGTAGAGAGGTGTCCTCTAGCGGGAGTGTCCTCTCATGGAGGTTGTTTTACTGTATTGGTGATGGAAACTGTCCTTTGTAGAGAGGTGTCCTCTCATGGAGGTTGTTCTACTGTATTGGTGATGGAAACTGTCCTTTGTAGAAAGGTGTCCTCTAGCGGGAGTGTCCTCTCATGGAGGTTGTTTTACTGTATTGGTGATGGAAACTGTCCTTTGTAGAGAGGTGTCCTCTAGCGGGAGTGTTCTCTCATGGAGGTTGTTCTACTGTATTGGTGATGGAAACTGTCCTTTGTAGAGAGGTGTCCTCTCATGGAGGTTGTTCTACTGTATTGTTGATGGAAACTGTCCTTTGTAGAGAGGTGTCCTCTAGCGGGAGTGTCCTCTCATGGAGGTTGTTTTACTGTATTAGTGATGGAAACTGTCTTTGTAGAGAGATGTCCTCTAGCGCGAGTGTCCTCTCATGGAGATTGTTTTACTGTATTGGTGATGGAAACTGGCCTTTGTAGAGAGATGTCCTCTAGAGGGAGTGTCCTCTCATGGAATTGTTCTACTGTATTGGTGATGGAAACTGTCCTTTGTAGAGGGGTGTCTTCTAGCGGGAGTGTCCTCTCATGGAGTTTGTTATACTGTATTGGTGATGGAAACTGTCCTTTGTAGAGAGGTGTCTTCTAGCGGGAGTGTCATCTCATGGAGGTGGTTCTACTGTTTTAGTGATGGAAACTGTCCTTTGTAGAGAGATGCCCTCTAGCGGGAGTGTCCTCTCATGGAGTTTGTTATATTGTATTGGTGATAGAAACTGTCCTTTGTAGAGAGGTGTCCTCTAGCGGGAGTGTCCTCTCATGGAGGTAGTTCTACTGTATTGGTGATGGGAACTGTCCTTTGTAGAGAGGTGTCCTCTAGCGGGAGTGTCCTCTCATGGAGATTGTTCCACTGTATTGGTGATGAAAACTGTCCTTTGTAGAGAGGTGTCCTCTCATGGAGGTTGTTCTACTGTATTGTTGATGGAAACTGTCCTTTGTAGAGAGGTGTCCTCTAGCGGGACTGTCACTCATGGAGGTTGTTTCACTGTATTGGTGATGGAAACTGTCCTTTGTAGAGAGGTGTCCTCTCATGGAGGTTGTTCTACTGTATTGTTGATGGAAACTGTCCTTTGTAGAGAGGTGTCCTCTAGCGGGAGTGTCCTCTCATGGAGGTTGTTTTACTGTATTAGTGATGGAAACTGTCTTTGTAGAGAGATGTCCTCTAGCGGGAGTGTCCTCTCATGGAGATTGTTTTACTGTATTGGTGATGGAAACTGGCCTTTGTAGAGAGGTGTCCTCTAGCGGGAGTGTCCTCTCATGGAGGTTGTTCTACTGTATTGGTGATGGAAACTGTCCTTTGTAGAGAGGTGTCTTCTAGCGGGAGTGTCCTCTCATGGAGTTTGTTATACTGTATTGGTGATGGAAACTGTCCTTTGTAGAGAGGTGTCTTCTAGCGGGAGTGTCCTCTCATGGAGGTAGTTCTACTGTATTGGTGATGGAAACTGTCCTTTGTAGAGAGGTGTCTTCTAGCGGGAGTGTCCTCTCATCGAGGTAGTTCTACTGTATTGGTGATGGAAACTGTCCTTTGTAGAGAGGTGTCTCCTAGCGGGAGTGTCCTCTCAAGGAGTTTGTTATACTGTATTGGTGATGGAAACTGTCCTTTGTAGAGAGGTGTCTTCTAGCGGGAGTGTCCTTTCATGGAGGTAGTTCTACTGTATTGGTGATGGAAACTGTCCTTTGTAGAGAGGTGTCTACTAGCGGGAGTGTCCTCTCATGGAGGTAGTTCTACTGTATTGGTGATGGAAACTGACCTTTGTAGAGAGGTGTCCTCTAGCGGGAGTGTCCTCTCATGGAGGTAGTTCTACTGTATTGGTGATGAAAACTGTCCTTTGTAGAGAGATGTCCTCTAGCGGGAGTGTCCTCTCATGGAGGTTGTTCTACTGTATTTGTGATGGAAACTGTCCTTTGTAGAGAGGTGTCCTCTAGCGGGAGTGTCCTCTCATGGAGGTTGTTCCACTGTATTGGTGATGGAAACTGTCCTTTGTGAGAGGTGTCCTCTAGCGGGAGTGTCCTCTCATGGAGGTTGTTCTACTGTATTGGTGATGGAAACTGTCCTTTGTAGAGAGATGTCCTCTAGCGGGAGTGTCCTCTCATGGAGGTTGTTCTACTGTATTGGTGATGGAAACTGTCCTTTGTAGAGAGGTGTCCTCTCATGGAGGTTGTTCTACTGTATTGTTGATGGAAACTGTCCTTTGTAGAGAGATGTCCTCTAGCGGGAGTGTCATCTCATGGAGGTGGTTCTACTGTTTTAGTGATGGAAACTGTCCTTTGTAGAGAGATGTCCTCTAGCGGGAGTGTCCTCTCATGGAGTTTGTTATATTGTATTGGTGATAGAAACTGTCCTTTGTAGAGAGGTGTCCTCTAGCGGGAGTGTCCTCTCATGGAGGTAGTTCTACTGTATTGGTGATGGGAACTGTCCTTTGTAGAGAGGTGTCCTCTCATAGAGGTTGTTCTACTTTATTGTTGATGGAAACTGTCCTTTGTAGAGAGGTGTCCTCTAGGGGGAGTGTCCTCTCATGGAGGTTGTTTTACTGTATTGGTGATGGAAACTGTCCTTTGTAGAGAGGTGTCCTCTCATGGAGGTTGTTCTACTGTATTGTTGATGGAAACTGTCCTTTGTAGAGAAGTGTCCTCTAGCGGGAGTGTCCTCTCATGGAGATTGTTTTACTGTATTGGTGATGGAAACTGGCCTTTGTAGAGAGGTGTCCTCTAGCGGGAATGTCCTCTCATGGAGGTTGTTCTACTGTATTGGTGATGGAAACTGTCCTAGGTAGAGAGGTGTCTTCTAGCGGGAGTGTCCTCTCATGGAGGTAGTTCTACTGTATTGGTGATGGAAACTGTCCTTTGTAGAGAGGTGTCTTCTAGCGGGAGTGTCCTCTCATGGAGGTAGTTCTACTGTATTGGTGATGGAAACTGTCCTTTGTAGAGAGGTGTCTTCTAGCGGGAGTGTCCTCTCATGGAGGTAGTTCTACTGTATTGGTGATGGAAACTGTCCTTTGTAGAGAGGTGTCTTCTAGCGGGAGTGTCCTCTCATGGAGGTTGTTCTACTGTATTGGTGATGGAAACTGTCCTTTGTAGAGAGGTGTCTTCTAGCGGGAGTGTCCTCTCATGGAGGTAGTTCTACTGTATTGGTGATGGAAACTGTCCTTTGTAGAGAGATGTCCTCTAGCGGGAGTGTCCTCTCATGGAGGTAGTTCTACTGTATTGGTGATGGAAACTGTCCTTTGTAGAGAGGTGTCTTCTAGCGGGAGTGTCCTCTCATGGAGGTAGTTCTACTGTATTGGTGATGGAAACTGTCCTTTGTAGAGAGGTGTCTTCTAGCGGGAGTGTCCTATCATGGAGGTAGTTCTACTGTATTGGTGATGGAAACTGTCCTTTGTAGAGAGGTGTCTTCTAGCGGGAGTGTCCTCTCATGGAGGTAGTTCTACTGTATTGGTGATGGAAACTGTCCTTTGTAGAGAGGTGTCCTCTAGCGGGAGTGTCCTCTCATGGAGGTAGTTCTACTGTATTGGTGATGGAAACTGTCCTTTGTAGAGAGGTGTCCTCTAGCGGGAGTGTCCTCTCATGGAGGTAGTTCTTCTGTATTGGTGATGGAAACTGTCCTTTGTAGAGAGATGTCCTCTAGCGGGAGTGTCCTCTCATGGAGGTAGTTCTACTGTATTGGTGATGGAAACTGTCCTTTGTAGAGAGATGTCCTCTAGCGGGAGTGTCCTCTCATGGAGGTAGTTCTACTGTATTGGTGATGGAAACTGTCCTTTGTAGAGAGATGTCCTCTAGCGGGAGTGTCCTCTCATGGAGGTAGTTCTACTGTATTGGTGATGGAAACTGTCCTTTGTAGAGAGGTGTCTTCTAGCGGGAGTGTCCTCTCATGGAGGTAGTTCTACTGTATTGGTGATGGAAACTGTCCTTTGTAGAGAGGTGTCTTCTAGCGGGAGTGTCCTCTCATGGAGGTAGTTCTACTGTATTGGTGATGGAAACTGTCCTTTGTAGAGAGGTGTCTTCTAGCGGGAGTGTCCTCTCATGGAGGTAGTTCTACTGTATTGGTGATGGAAACTGTCCTTTGTAGAGAGGTGTCCTCTAGCGGGAGTGTCCTCTCATGGAGGTAGTTCTACTGTATTGGTGATGGAAACTGTCCTTTGTAGAGAGGTGTCCTCTAGCGGGAGTGTCCTCTCATGGAGGTAGTTCTTCTGTATTGGTGATGGAAACTGTCCTTTGTAGAGATATGTCCTCTAGCGGGAGTGTCCTCTCATGGAGGTTGTTCTACTGTATTGGTGATGGAAACTGTCCTTTGTAGAGAGGTGTCCTCTAGCGGGAGTGTCCTCTCATGGAGGTTGTTCTACTGTATTGGTGATGGAAACTGTCCTTTGTAGAGAGGTGTCCTCTAGCGGGAGTGTCCTCTCATGGAGGTTGTTCTACTGCATTGGTGATGGAAACTGTCCATTGTAGAGAGGTGTCCTCTAGCGGGAGTGTCCTCTCATGGAGGTTGTTCTACTGTATTGGTGATGGAAACTGTCCTTTGTAGAGAGGTGTCCTCTAATGGGAGTGTCCTCTCATGGAGGTAGTTCTACTGTATTGGTGATGGAAACTGTCCTTTGTAGAGAGGTGTCCTCTAGGGGGAGTGTCCTCTCATGGAGGTTGTTTTACTGTATTGGTGATGGAAACTGTCCTTTGTAGAGAGGTGTCCTCTCATGGAGGTTGTTCTACTGTATTGTTGATGGAAACTGTCCTTTGTAGAGAAGTGTCCTCTAGCGGGAGTGTCCTCTCATGGAGATTGTTTTACTGTATTGGTGATGGAAACTGGCCTTTGTAGAGAGGTGTCCTCTAGCGGGAATGTCCTCTCATGGAGGTTGTTCTACTGTATTGGTGATGGAAACTGTCCTAGGTAGAGAGGTGTCTTCTAGCGGGAGTGTCCTCTCATGGAGGTAGTTCTACTGTATTGGTGATGGAAACTGTCCTTTGTAGAGAGGTGTCTTCTAGCGGGAGTGTCCTCTCATGGAGGTAGTTCTACTGTATTGGTGATGGAAACTGTCCTTTGTAGAGAGGTGTCTTCTAGCGGGAGTGTCCTCTCATGGAGGTAGTTCTACTGTATTGGTGATGGAAACTGTCCTTTGTAGAGAGGTGTCTTCTAGCGGGAGTGTCCTCTCATGGAGGTTGTTCTACTGTATTGGTGATGGAAACTGTCCTTTGTAGAGAGGTGTCTTCTAGCGGGAGTGTCCTCTCATGGAGGTAGTTCTACTGTATTGGTGATGGAAACTGTCCTTTGTAGAGAGATGTCCTCTAGCGGGAGTGTCCTCTCATGGAGGTAGTTCTACTGTATTGGTGATGGAAACTGTCCTTTGTAGAGAGGTGTCTTCTAGCGGGAGTGTCCTCTCATGGAGGTAGTTCTACTGTATTGGTGATGGAAACTGTCCTTTGTAGAGAGGTGTCTTCTAGCGGGAGTGTCCTATCATGGAGGTAGTTCTACTGTATTGGTGATGGAAACTGTCCTTTGTAGAGAGGTGTCTTCTAGCGGGAGTGTCCTCTCATGGAGGTAGTTCTACTGTATTGGTGATGGAAACTGTCCTTTGTAGAGAGGTGTCCTCTAGCGGGAGTGTCCTCTCATGGAGGTAGTTCTACTGTATTGGTGATGGAAACTGTCCTTTGTAGAGAGGTGTCCTCTAGCGGGAGTGTCCTCTCATGGAGGTAGTTCTTCTGTATTGGTGATGGAAACTGTCCTTTGTAGAGAGATGTCCTCTAGCGGGAGTGTCCTCTCATGGAGGTAGTTCTACTGTATTGGTGATGGAAACTGTCCTTTGTAGAGAGATGTCCTCTAGCGGGAGTGTCCTCTCATGGAGGTAGTTCTATTGTATTGGTGATGGAAACTGTCCTTTGTAGAGAGATGTCCTCTAGCGGGAGTGTCCTCTCATGGAGGTAGTTCTACTGTATTGGTGATGGAAACTGTCCTTTGTAGAGAGGTGTCTTCTAGCGGGAGTGTCCTCTCATGGAGGTAGTTCTACTGTATTGGTGATGGAAACTGTCCTTTGTAGAGAGGTGTCTTCTAGCGGGAGTGTCCTCTCATGGAGGTAGTTCTACTGTATTGGTGATGGAAACTGTCCTTTGTAGAGAGGTGTCTTCTAGCGGGAGTGTCCTCTCATGGAGGTAGTTCTACTGTATTGGTGATGGAAACTGTCCTTTGTAGAGAGGTGTCCTCTAGCGGGAGTGTCCTCTCATGGAGGTAGTTCTACTGTATTGGTGATGGAAACTGTCCTTTGTAGAGAGGTGTCCTCTAGCGGGAGTGTCCTCTCATGGAGGTAGTTCTTCTGTATTGGTGATGGAAACTGTCCTTTGTAGAGAGATGTCCTCTAGCGGGAGTGTCCTCTCATGGAGGTTGTTCTACTGTATTGGTGATGGAAACTGTCCTTTGTAGAGAGGTGTCCTCTAGCGGGAGTGTCCTCTCATGGAGGTTGTTCTACTGTATTGGTGATGGAAACTGTCCTTTGTAGAGAGGTGTCCTCTAGCGGGAGTGTCCTCTCATGGAGGTTGTCCTACTGCATTGGTGATGGAAACTGTCCTTTGTAGAGAGGTGTCCTCTAGCGGGAGTGTCCTCTCATGGAGGTTGTTCTACTGTATTGGTGATGGAAACTGTCCTTTGTAGAGAGGTGTCCTCTAATGGGAGTGTCCTCTCATGGAGGTAGTTCTACTGTATTGGTGATGGAAACTGTCCTTTGTAGAGAGGTGTCCTCTAGCGGGAGTGTCCTCTCATGGAGGTTGTTCTACTGTATTGGTGATGGAAACTGTCCTTTGTAGAGAGGGGTCTTCTAGCGGGAGTGTCTTCTCATGGAGGTAGTTCTACTGTATTGGTGATGGAAACTGTCCTTTGTAGAGAGGTGTCTTCTAGCGGGAGTGTCCTCTAATGGAGGTAGTTCTACTGTATTGGTGATGGAAACTGTCCTTTGTAGAGAGGTGTCTTCTAGCAGGAGTGTCCTCTCATGGAGGTAGTTCTACTGTATTGGTGATGGAAACTGTCCTTTGTAGAGAGGTGTCTTCTAGCGGGAGTGTCCTCTCATGGAGGTTGTTCTACTGTATTGGTGATGGAAACTGTCCTTTGTAGAGAGGTGTCTTCTAGCGGGAGTGTCCTCTCATGGAGGTAGTTCTACTGTATTGGTGATGGAAACTGTCCTTTGTAGAGAGGGGTCTTCTAGCGGGAGTGTCTTCTCATGGAGGTAGTTCTACTGTATTGGTGATGGAAACTGTCCTTTGTAGAGAGGTGTCTTCTAGCGGGAGTGTCCTTTAATGGAGGTAGTTCTACTGTATTGGTGATGGAAACTGTCCTTTGTAGAGAGGTGTCCTCTAGCGGGAGTGTCCTCTCATGGAGGTAGTCCTACTGTATTGGTGATGGAAACTGTCCTTTGTAGAGAGATGTCCTCTAGCGGGAGTGTCCTCTCATGGAGGTAGTTCTACTGTATTGGTGATGAAAACTGTCCTTTGTAGAGAGGTGTCTTCTAGCGGGAGTGTCCTCTCATGGAGGTAGTTCTACTGTATTGGTGATGGAAACTGTCCTTTGTAGAGAGATGTCCTCTAGCGGGAGTGTCCTCTCATGGAGGTTGTTCTACTGTATTGGTGATGGAAACTGTCCTTTGTAGAGAGGTGTCCTTTAGCGGGAGTGTCCTCTCATGGAGGTTGTTCTACTGTATAGGTGATGGAAACTGTCCTTTTTAGAGAGGTGTCCTCTAGCGGGAGTGTCCTCTCATGGAGGTTGTTCTACTGTATTGGTGATGGAAACTGTCCTTTGTAGAGAGGTGTCCTCTAGCGGGAGTGTCCTCTCATGGAGGTTGTTCTACTGTATTGGTGATGGAAACTGTCCTTTGTAGAGAGGTGTCCTCTAGCGGGAGTGTCCTCTCATGGAGGTTGTTCTACTGTATATATGAAATAATTGATAATTATACATATACGAGGTGTGTTCAAAAAGTATCGCGACTTTTGAATTTTCGCGGATTACGTATATTCGAATTTCGATATTTTTGTGGCTTTATGTTGTTTCTCATATCTCTCACTTATGCCGACAAGCTCGGCCATTTTGAATTTTCACTTAATTGTTGACAGCTGCTTTGCTTCCAGGTGTTTCGGATCTTCTTCGATTTTTACCTATTAAAAAAAATGGATCAAAGAACCTGTATCAAATTTTGTGTGAAAACGAAATTAAGTGCGCGGATGCATTCCAAATGTTGACTGTGGCATAAGGAGAATCTACTTTGGACCGAAGCAACGTTTATCGGTGGTACAAAATGTTCTCAGAAGGCCGAGAAGATGTGAACGACGAAGGGCGTGTCGGACGCCCGAGCACTTCAACAACAGACGAAAAATTAATGAAGTGGAGAAAATCATATTGGCCAATCGTCGATTCACCGTTAGAGAAGTTGCTGAGGACCTAAACATATCGATTGGCTAGTGCCATTCGATTTTTATCAATGATTTGGGCATGAGACGGGTCGCCGCGAAATTCGTACCAAAATTGCTCAATTGCGAACAAAAACAGCATCGCATGAACATTGCTAATGAGATGTTGGACTCTGTTCGCGACGACCCAAATTTGCTCCAGAGGGTCATAACTGGTGACGAAGCGTGGGTTTATGGTTATGACGTGTAAACCAAAGCTCAATCATCTCAATGGAAGCTGCCGCACGAACCAAGACCGAAAAAAGCGCGTCAAGTTCGGTCGAATGTGAAAGTTTTGCTGACAGTTTTCTTCGATTGCAGGGGCGTGGTGCATCATGAGTTCTTGCCACAGGGTAGAACGGTCAATAAGGAATATTACCTGCAAGATATGCGCAATTTTCGCGAAGCAATCCGCCAGAAACGCCCGGATTTGTGGAAGAACAAAAATTGGCTTTTGCACCACGATAACGCCCCTGCTCACACATCGTTGCTTGTGCGCGACCTTTTGGCCAAAAACAACACACTAATAATGCCGCAGCCACCGTAATCCCCAGATCTGGCTCCCTGTGACTTTTTCTTGTTCCCTAAACTGAAGAGGCCCATGAAAGAACGACGTTACGCTACGCTTGACGAGATAAAGACGGCATCGAAGGAGGAGCTGAAAAAGATTTTTTAAAAATGATTTTTTGAAGTGCTTCGAAGATTGGAAAAACCGTTGGCACAAGTGTATAATATCTCATGGGGATTACTTTGAAGGGGACAAAATAGGTATTCATGAATAAATAAATAATTTTTGAAAAAACACAAAAGTCGTGACACTTTTTAAACACACCTCGTACGTACAATGTCGTTATTGTCCACCACGGGAAAGATGGACTGCGAGAGTTCACAGAGTGTTGATGTGATGGCTGGTTTTACCTACCTCAAAATGGTACTGTAGATGGTAGCTACACTGGTCATTGTCCACCACGGGAAAGATGGACTGCTAGAGTTCACAGAGTGACGATGTGATGGCTGGTGTTACCTAACCTCAAGATGGTACTGTAGATGGTAGCTACACTGGTCATTGTCCATCACAGGAAAGATGGACTGCTAGAGTTCACAGAGTGTTGATGTGATGGCTGGTGTTACCTACCTCAAGATGGTACTGTAAATGGTAGCTACACTGGTCATTGTCCACCACGGGAAAGATGGACTGCTAGAGTTCACAGAGTATTGATGTGATGGCTGGTGTTACCTACCTCAAGATGGTACTGTAGATGGTAGCTACACTGGTCATTGTACCTCACGGGAAAGATGCACAGCTAGAGTTCACAGAGTGTTGATGTGATGGCTGGTGTTACTTATCTCAAGATGGTACTGTCGATGGTAGCTACACTGGTCGTTGTCCACCACGGGAAAGATGGACTGCTAGAGTTCACAGAGTGTTGATGTGATGGCTGGTGTTACTTACCTCAAGATGTTACTGTCGATGGCAGCTACACTGGTCGTTGTCCACCACGGGAAAGATGGACTGCTAGAGTTGACAGAATGTCGATGTGATGGCTGGTGATACCTACCTCAAGATGGTACTGTAGATGGTAGCTACACTGGTCATTGTCCACCACGGGAAAGATGGACTGCTAGAGTTCACAGAGTGTTGATGTGATGGCTGGTGTTACCTACCTCAAGATGGTACTGTAGATGGTAGCTACACTGGTCATTGTCCACCACGGGAAAGATGGACTGCTAGAGTTACAGAGTTTTGACGTGCTGGCTGGTGTTACCTACCTCAAGATGGTACTGTAGATGGTAGCTACACTGATCATTGTCCACCACGGGAAAGATGGACTGCTAGAGTTCACAGAGTGTTGATGTGATGGCTGGTGTTACCTACCTCATGATGGTACTGTAGATGGTAGCTACACTGATCATTGTCCACCGCGGGAAAGATGGACTGCTAGAGTTCACAGAGTGTTGATGTGATGGCTGGTGTTACCTACCTCAGGATGGTATTGTAGATGGTATCTACACTGGTCATTGTCCACCACGGGAAAGATGGACTGCTAGAGTTCACAGAGTGTCGATGTGATGGCTGGTGTTACCTACCTCAAGATGGTACTGTAGATGGTAGCTACACTTGTCTGTGTGAGAGAGAAGTTGAAAAAGTTTGGTCTTTATCGTTAAAATGCGAATTTTCGATCAAATCCGTTTTTTTTTTTTAATTTTGCGTTGCCATGATCAATTGATATGATGGTTGAAATGCCTCCATGTTTGATTCTTGGTAACATGGCGAGCAAAGGTTGTGAAATCTTGATATTTCTGATGCAGTAATCCATAATGTGTATAGGGTCTGTCCATTAGTACTGTGAGAGTATATTTCTTTTATAACGGGCGACGCTTTTTGGTAAAGATTGTATGAGACAATGATAAGTTGAAATAAATATTTTTATTCAATCCAATTTATGCCTTTTTAATGTCTAAAAATAAATTTGTACCAGTTAAATTTACTGGGAATGTGTTTCTTTTTTTTAATAATTACATCAAATATTATCTCTACACAGAGACGGAGAGAGATATTTGGTGTAAAATTATTTTTAAAAAACACATTGCCTTGTTCCAAAACCACTCTATTAGGTACCACTCAACAAGAACAACCTAGTTTATGATATTTACAACAATGGATGTAAAGGTTATTCACATATTAAACAAAATGTTAACGCGGGATTCAATTCCGGTTCATGGCTGTCGGGAATCGAGGGTGTTACCCACTCGTCCACCGACTTAAAAAAACACTTTGCAAATAAATATATTTTATAATAGCAAATCGCAATTTTCCTATATCAAGTAAATTTATTTGTTACAAATTTTATCGATAGATGGCAATTAAATTTTTATAAAAAATAAATATATAAATAAAATTTATATTCTCAGAATATATAAAATATATAAATATTATATTTTAAAAATATTTTTTAAAATACACAAAATTCGAATTATAACTGTCAAAATATAACACATATGGAATTCCGTATGTTTAATATTTACTTAAAACTTATTTTCTAAAATATAAAATTATTTACACTTTTTAAAATATGATTTAAAATATAATTAAAATAATATATTTATTATATTAAATAATAATAATAATATAAATAATTAAATTATATATATAAAAAATGATTATACATTAAAAAAATATACCACGATATGGGGAAATTATGAAAGGCATCATTAAACTAATTCTACCCATCGTAAAATGTCTTGAAAAAATAATGAAATGGGCGCAAAAAATTTAAAAGCAGAAGATATTTTATGGACCTTTATTAAGTGTCTAATTAGTCAAATAATTTGAGCCCTGGAATTAATGACATAACTTTAGCCTAATGTACGTTAAAAATATATTACCCTTTTTATTGATTTACATAAATTTCTTTTTTAATTATAATATCTCACAACACAACTCTTATATCATATATTGTAGCAGATTAGTTTTTTTGAAAATATAGCAATCCATAAATAAATCTTTAAAAAGGCATATATTGGATCAAATATATATATATATATATATATATATATATATATATATATATATATATATATATAAATAGTTATTTAATTTTATAGTCCAGTTTTGTATTAAGATTATCTTCACTATTATGATCATTTAAATTCAAATTATAAAATTTGTAAAATCTTAATACAAAACTGGACTATAAAATTAAATAACTATTTATTATTATAATTAATTTAGATTTAGCTTGCTAATCTAATCAAATCTAATTGATATGAGTTATCATTCTTATCAGTTTGCTCCTTAAGTTTTAAAAGTAGAATCACTGTTATAATTTTGTTATATAGTTTCTACAGGGTGTACCAGGTAAATTGGGACTAACTTTGACAGTCCATAAAACAAAAACTACTTGAGATTAAAAACTTGTTTTTTTTTCATTACGTAGCCATATTCATGTAAAATGCAACAGTACATGTGTGCGCAGTGTAGTGATGAAGAGTAACCGAGAATTTGAAAATCGAGCTGCCATCATCGTTGCTCTGCGCGCCAGAAGGAGCCCCAAAGAGATAGTGGATTTTCTTAAGTTGCCCAAAACCACTATTTATCGTGTCAAGAAGCAGTTTGATGAGGCCGACAGTAACAAAGAGGGGATAGCTACAAGGAAAAAGCACTCGCGTCGATCGGACAGGGTATGAGGCGAAGAATTTGTCAAAAATGTCAAGGAGAAGATTGATGGAAACCCTGGGAAGAGCATGAGGGCCATAGCCAAGGAAATGGACGTTGGCTCTATGACAATTGTCAGAACTATCCATGAGGACCTTGGTCTCAAGTCTTATGCCCTTCGGAAAGGTCAGTTGCTGACTGAGAATATGAAGAATAACAGAAAAGGAAAGGCTGCTGCCCTCCTCAACAACCTGAAACACGACTCTTTTGGCATGCTAAGGTTCTTCTCTGACGAAAAGAACTTTGACGTGGACCAAAAGGTAAATCCCAGGAATGATCGCTGGATCTGTAAAGACCCCTCAGAGATACCTGTCGTGATGCACACGAAATTTCCTGCCTCCGTAATGGTCCTTGGCGTTATCAGCAGTGAAGGTGATGTCATGCCTCCCCATTTCTTTGAGAAGGGCCTTAGGATGAACGCTGACACCTACATCAATGTTCTGGAGACCGTTGTGAAGCCTTGGATGGACATGGTGGCCGCAGGAAGGAAGTATGTCTTCCAACAGGACTCAGCTCCAGCCCATAAGGCAAAAAAGACACAATCGTGGCTGACACTTAACGTCCCTAGTCACTGGGGTCCTGATATTTGGCCCCCTAATTCTCCAGATTGCAATCCCCTCGACTACTATGTATGGGGCGTTGTTGAGAGAGATGTCAACAAAGCTCCTCATACCACCATCCAGTCTGTCAAGAAAGCAGTTCACACGGTGATGACCCAAATGGACAAGGTCATCGTCGCCAAGGCCTGTGCTTCATTCCGCACTCGCCTCGAGACTGTTGTAGCTAATAATGGAAACTACATTGAATAAATAAAAACTATATCCTTTTATCTACTACTGTGTCAAATTTCATTCGGATATTTTAATTTTTACTTGCAAAAAATTTCAGTTAAAATACCATTGTTGAAATTCCCAATTTACCTGGTACACCCTGTATATATTATTCTATGAGAAGATTTTTAAATTTCGATATTTGTATTTTGATACACTGTAAAATATTTTCAAATGTCTTTCTGCTATTTATTAGTTTTAATTTGGTTATTTTACATTAAAATATTTTAAAAATTGAAAATACATATATTGGATCAAATATATCATGCCTTTTTAATTAAAGATCTATTTATGGATTGCTCAATTTTCAAAAAATAAATAAATAAATTGTCGTGTGATTCTGAAGTTTGTCTTTTCTAATTTTCTACGTTACAATATATTTTATATCAAAAAAGGCATATCCTGACCAGGAGCACATGTGCTTTACAGAAGGCAGAGCGCCATCTGGTGGAACAGAAATCAACTAATCATTGGTTTAGCCTGTTCCCTGATATTTGGCCAACCCAATTTCTTGATAAATCAAGAAAAGCCATCCACGAATTTTATTTTAAATTTTGTCAATCACGGGTATATACAATGTTAATAAAAATTATATAAATAAATTAAATATATAAATCGCATTTTTAAAAATTACTATTTTATCAATATAAAATTTTTATCAATATAAAATTTATTAACAATCATATTTATATTTTGAAAATGCATTTATTGTATTTTTTCAAATATATTTATTTTTTATTGATTGGTCAATTTAAAAATCATAATTATATTATTTTCTAAATCAACGTCTATAGTGAAAATATTTTAAAACAACTGTTATGAGTTATGAAAAAGGCATCTCCTTATCATGCAACTGAAAGTTGCTGATGGCTTGCGCCATCTATCGGAATAAATATCAACTATTCTCGTTGATTTTTAATTATTTCATTTTTGGTCGTTGAGGTACAGCTTGCACCGAGGGCCGAAACGCGTCCGTGGTTAGCTTTTCTTGATTAATCAAGAATGGGTATTTGGCCAATTCTGGAATAATAAAAAATCAACGAGAATAGTTGATGTTTATTCCGATAGATGGCGCAAGCCATCAGTAACTTTCATTTGCACGATAAGGAGATGCTTTTTTCTTAATCATATTTATATTTTGAAAATGCAAATATTGTATTTTTTCAAATATACAAGGTATGTCCCATAAGTTCCCGGACTGGGTCCATAAAAAAAAAGGTAAGATTTTTTTTAATTTTTTTATTAAAACTTTTCAAAGTAATCCCCCCTTGCTTCAACGCACCAGCGCCATCGTTTTTCCCAATTGTCGAAACAGTTTTTATAAGCCTCTTTTGGAATGCTCTTCAATGCTAACGGCGATTTTTCTATTATGTCATCCCTGGTGTCAAAATGTCTTCCTTTTAGAACTGCTTTAAGTTTGGGGAACAGGAAAAAGTCATTTGGTGCGATGTCTGGGAAATAGGGTGGTTGAAGTAGGATTTGTGTCCCGTTTTTCGCCAAAAAGCTAGTCATCAAGTGCGCTGTGTGAGGGCGAGCATTGTCATGGTGTAGGATCCAGCCACCATTAGTCCATTTTTCTGGCCTTTTTTTTCGAATCGCTTCCCTTAGACGGCGAAGAATGCCCAAATACATTTCCTTAATAACTGTTTGGCCTGCAGGACGATACTCGTGATGAACAATGCCCTTGTTATCCGAAAAAGCGACCAGCAACACCTTGTTTCTGGATTTTTTGGGTCTAGGCTCACCCTAACCTCTCCACTCGGCAGATTGAGGTTTGGTTTCAGGGTCATAGCCATAGACCCATGTCTCGTCGCCTGTGATTATCTTGTCTTTCCATTCTGGATCCGTTCTTGTCATTTCCATCATGTCCTCACAGGTTGCAAGCCGACATAGGTTTTGCTCATTGGTGAGGAATCTTGGGATGAATTTTGCAGGAGTGTTTTTGAGCTTCAAATCTTCGGTTACGATCCTTCCAATCGTTGTTTTAGAGATGCCTGTGTCTTGCTCTAGCTGCAGCAAAGTGGTTCGAGGATTTTCTTTTATCAAATCAGTGATTTTTGCACATTTTCATCAGTCCTTTGAAATTTTGGGCGTCCTTGACGAGGATCATCTTCAATGGAAATTCTGCCAGCTTTAAATCTAGAATGCCATTCAAAAACAGTTGTTCTCTTTGGGGCGTCATTGGGGAATGCTTTATTAAGCATTGCAAAAGTTTCAGTTGCTGATATTTGAAGTTTCACACAAAATTTTATACAAATCCTCTGCTTCAATTTTTGTTCCATCGTAAAATCGCCGCAGCGCTAGGTGTGACCTTTAAATAAATTTGAATAACCTTGGCACGCGCGCAAGTACCGCCTCGATATTGGTACCACCGTGTAGCCAGATATTTTTTTCTATAATAAACAGTCAAATTCATTTACATTTTTCATTTATTTATTTTTTTATGGACCCAGTCCGGGAACTTATGGGACATATCTTGTATTTATTTTTATTTATTGGTCAATTTTAAAAATTATAATTAAATTATTTTCTAAAAAAACGTTAATATCGAGGATATTTTAAAAATACATTATACTACTTTTTACACTACACACATACTTTACACTAATTTTTAAAACTTTTTTAAATCAGAAACCATTCTATATTCACAGTCATAAATAATAATATCGCAACTTACAACGCGACTTTAAAAGTCTTAGAATTTTAAAAATCCATATTCTCACTCAATAGATATACATATTGACACATACATTGTATTTATTTATATAAAAATTTATTTAATTATTCTTTGATTTTTCTATATAATTAGGGAGTCGGCAACACTGTACTTTCTTTCTTTTGGTAATTTTACATAATGATGAGGGCCAACAGCTCGAAACGTGTCCGTGGTTAGCTTTTTTTGACTAATCAAGAATGGGGGCCAATTCTGGAATAATTAAAAAATCAACGAGAATAGTTGATATTTATTCCGATAGATGGCACAAGCCATCAGCAAATTTCAGTTACACGATAAGGAGATGCCTTTTTTCATAATTTATGCGCCTTATCCCAGTACAATATCACATTTGTACCATTTTATCATAGAATATTTAGTTTTGTTTCTTTCTTTTTGAATATAATTTTAAATTTTCAATTTTTTAAGAATAAGGGTTATTTTGAGTTTATTGAGAGTTTTTTTTATCAAATATTATGATTCATTAAACAATTTCTACTGCCCTTTTACTGCAATGGAATTTCCCATTGTTTAATTTTCAAAAGAAGCATACGCGCCTATAATATTAAGAAAAAGGCATCTCCTTATCGTGCAACTGATATTCTGCAAATTTTCAAAGTAATAAATTTATTGGAAGCTTTCGGGTTGTGCCCTTTCTCACACAAGAGTTTTATCTCAAAATTCGTGTTTATTATTTTAAACACTTGTAGAATTAAGAAAAAGGCATCTCCTTATCGTGCAACTAAAAGATACTGATGGCTTGCGCCATCTATCGGAATATATATCAACTATTCGTTGATTTCTAATTATTCCAGAATTGACCCTCATTCTTGATTAATCAAGAAAAGCTAACCACGGACACGTTTCGGGCTGTTGGCCCTCATCAGCGTGGTGCAAGCTGTACCTCAACGACCAAAAAAACAGGTCATTCAGGCATCCTGGAAAATCATGAAAAAGGTAGTTAAGACCAGAATTGTGTGAGACCGCGACACAATGTGAAACAATAGTACCAATGTACTACATTTGGGTCTATAATTGTTTCTAATAGTTATCCAATATATATATTCCGATAAATCCATCTTTAACTAGATTCTTTTGTTTTGACACTCAAATAAAAAATAACGATTAGTTCATGGAAATTTTGGATAAAAACATAATTGTTTTTTTTTGATAGAAAGGTAATGGTAAAAGGTACAACTTCCTTAAGTTTTGTCTATGAGTGGTTATAAACTGTTGCATTAGTTGATTAAATAATTTAATTACAGTAATGACATGGCAATTTATTAATTAGATATGTGCATAAAGAAATGGTTATAAAGTGATTAGAGATTGCTATGGCATCTTATTTGTATATATTACCTTATGTGATGTCAGAGGGGAGGATCAATACAGATAATTGGATTGTAATTATGTTTTACTTTCTAATTGGATGTATGGCGCGGGGTAATGGAATATGATAGTACACTCATGGACAACACTTAAGGAAGTTGTACCTTTTAGCATGTATATCGGGATTGAGACAACAACTCTGAAAGATATTACAGTGACCTTCATTGAAGACACACGAGATAACCAATATACACTCGTGGACAACACTTAAGGAAGTTGTACCTTTTAGCATGTATATCGGGATTGAGACAACAACTCTGAAAGATATTACAGTGACCTTCATTGAAGACACACGAGATAACCAATATACACTCGTGGACAACACTTAAGGAAGTTGTACCTTTTAGCATGTATATCGGGATTGAGACAATAACTCAGAAAGATATTACAGTGACCTTTATTGAAGACACACGAGATAACCAATATACACTCATGGACAACACTTAAGGAAGTTGTACCTTTTAGCATGTATATCGGGATTGAGACAACAACTCTGAAAGATATTACAGTGACCTTCATTGAAGACACACGAGATAACCAATATACACTCGTGGACAACACTTAAGGAAGTTGTACCTTTTAGCATGTATATCGGGATTGAGACAATAACTCAGAAAGATATTACAGTGACCTTTATTGAAGACACACGAGATAACCAATATACACTCATGGACAACACTTAAGGAAGTTGTACCTTTTAGCATGTATATCGGGATTGAGACAATAACTCTGAAAGATATTACAGTGACCTTTATTGAAGACACACGAGATAACCAATATACACTCATAGACAACACTTAAGGAAGTTGTACCTTTTATCATGTATATCGGGATTGAGACAATAACTCTGAAATATATTACAGTGACCTTTATTGAAGACACACGAGATAACCAATATACACTCATGGACAACACTCAAGGTAGTTGTACCTTTTATCATGTATATCGGGATTGAGACAATAACTCTGAAATATATTACAGTGACCTTTATTGAAGACACACGAGATAACCAATATACACTCATGGACAACACTCAAGGTAGTTGTACCTTTCAACATGTATATCGGGATTGAGACAATAACTCTGAAATATATTACAGTGACCTTTATTGAAGACACACGAGATAACCAATATACACTCATGGACAAAACTTAAGGAAGTTGTACCTTTTAGCATGTATATCGGGATTGAGACAACAACTCTGAAAGATATTACAGTGACCTTTATTGAAGACACACGAGATAACCAATATACACTCATGGACAAAACTTAAGGAAGTTGTACCTTTTAGCATGTATATCGGGATTGAGACAACAACTCTGAAAGATATTACAGTGACCTTTATTGAAGACACACGAGATAACCAATATACACTCATCGACAACACTTAAGAAAGTTGTACCTTTTAGCATGTATATCGGGATTGAGACAGCAACTCTGAAAGATATTACAGTGACCTTTATTGAAGACACACGAGATAACAATATACACTCATGGACAATACTTAAGGAAGTTGTACCTTTTAGCATGTATATCGGGATTGAGACAATAACTCTGAAAGATATTACAGTGACCTTTATTGAAGACACACGAGATAACCAATATACACTCATGGACAAAACTTAAGGAAGTTGTACCTTTTAGCCTGTATATCGGGGTTGAGACAATAACTCTGTAAGATATTACAGTGACCTTTATTGAAGACACACGAGATAACCAATATACACTCATGGACAAAACTTAAGGAAGTTGTACCTTTCAGCATGTATATCGGGATTGAGACAACAACTCTGAAAGATATTACAGTGACCTTTATTGAAGACACACGAGATAACCAATATACACTCATGGACAACACTCAAGGTAGTTGTACCTTTTATCATGTATATCGGGATTGAGACAATAACTCTGAAATATATTACAGTGACCTTTATTGAAGACACACGAGATAACCAATATACACTCATGGACAACACTCAAGGTAGTTGTACCTTTCAACATGTATATCGGGATTGAGACAATAACTCTGAAATATATTACAGTGACCTTTATTGAAGACACACGAGATAACCAATATACACTCATGGACAAAACTTAAGGAAGTTGTACCTTTTAGCATGTATATCGGGATTGAGACAACAACTCTGAAAGATATTACAGTGACCTTTATTGAAGACACACGAGATAACCAATATACACTCATGGGCAAAACTTAAGGAAGTTGTACCTTTTAGCATGTATATCGGGATTGAGACAACAACTCTGAAAGATATTACAGTGACCTTTATTGAAGACACACGAGATAACCAATATACACTCATCGACAACACTTAAGAAAGTTGTACCTTTTAGCATGTATATCGGGATTGAGACAGCAACTCTGAAAGATATTACAGTGACCTTTATTGAAGACACACGAGATAACAATATACACTCATGGACAATACTTAAGGAAGTTGTACCTTTTAGCATGTATATCGGGATTGAGACAATAACTCTGAAAGATATTACAGTGACCTTTATTGAAGACACACGAGATAACCAATATACACTCATGGACAAAACTTAAGGAAGTTGTACCTTTTAGCCTGTATATCGGGGTTGAGACAATAACTCTGTAAGATATTACAGTGACCTTTATTGAAGACACACGAGATAACCAATATACACTCATGGACAAAACTTAAGGAAGTTGTACCTTTCAGCATGTATATCGGGATTGAGACAATAACTATGAAAGATATTAAAGTGACCTTTGTTGAAGACACACGAGATAACCAATATACACTCATGGACAAAACTTAAGGAAGTTGTACCTTTTAGCATGTATATCGGGATTGAGACAACAACTCTGAAAGATATTACAGTGACCTTTATTGACGACACACGAGATAACCAATATACACTCATGGACAAAACTTAAGGAAGTTGTACCTTTTAGCATGTATATCGGGATTGAGACAACAACTCTGAAAGATATTACAGTGACCTTTATTGAAGACACACGAGATAACCAATATACACTCATCGACAACACTTAAGAAAGTTGTACCTTTTAGCATGTATATCGGGATTGAGACAATAACTCTGAAAGATATTACAGTGACCTTTATTGAAGACACACGAGATAACCAATATACACTCATGGACAAAACTTAAGGAAGTTGAACCTTTTAGCATGTATATCGGGATTGAGACAACAACTCTGAAATATATTACAGTGACCTTTATTGAAGACACACGAGATAACCAATAAACACTCATGGACAAAACTTAAGGAAGTTGTACCTTTTAGCATGTATATCGGGATTGAGACAACAACTCTGAAAGATATTACAGTGACCTTTATTGAAGACACACGAGATAACCAATATACACTCATGGACAAAACTTAAGGAAGTTGTACCTTTTAGCATGTATATCGGGATTGAGACAACAACTCTGAAAGATATTAGAGTGACCTTTATTGAAGACACACGAGATAACCAATATACACTCATCGACAACACTTAAGAAAGTTGTACCTTTTAGCATGTATATCGGGATTGAGACAATAACTCTGAAAGATATTACAGTGACCTTTATTGAAGACACACGAGATAACAATATACACTCATGGACAATACTTAAGGAAGTTGTACCTTTTAGCATGTATATCGGGATTGAGACAATAACTCTGAAAGATATTACAGTGACCTTTATTGAAGACACACGAGATAACCAATATACACTCATGGACAAAACTTAAGGAAGTTGTACCTTTTAGCCTGTATATCGGGGTTGAGACAATAACTCTGTAAGATATTACAGTGACCTTTATTGAAGACACACGAGATAACCAATATACACTCATGGACAAAACTTAAGGAAGTTGTACCTTCCAGCATGTATATCGGGATTGAGACAATAACTATGAAAGATATTAAAGTGACCTTTGTTGAAGACACACGAGATAACCAATATACACTCATGGACAAAACTTAAGGAAGTTGTACCTTTTAGCATGTATATCGGGATTGAGACAATAACTCTGAAAGATATTACAGTGACCTTTATTGAAGACACACGAGATAACCAATATACACTCATGGACAACACTTAAGGAAGTTGTACCTTTTAGCATGTATATCGGGATTGAGACAATAACTCTGAAAGATATTACAGTAACCTTTATTGAAGACACACGAAATACCCAAGTGTGAACAACCTCTGTCTCCTTCAAAAAAAAACCAAAAAAAAACGACCGGCCACATCAAAGACTTTTCACTATAAATAAGAAGGATCCTCAACAGAAAACTCAAATAACCCGTTTCTTCAGATGACTGATAGATACAAACATTTATAAGAATAAATAAAAGAGATATATTTTAAATCGCTACAAAACATAGGTGTACTACAGTTGTGTAGATGGCAGGACGAACTAAATTCACTGTGGTTTTCAAGACGGTTTAAAACAGAGCAGAAGATACCGTTGATGTTCTCCACACGTGTGTCAATAAGCATCGTCTGCTTCTTTGTTTACTCTGGGTGGTCCCAGATGGCATTTTACTTACTCTCTCTGGCTTCCTTGGCACCACTCGACACAATGCCATTCTTCCAAACTATTATAGTATGATTCTTTTTTAAATAAAACAATTTATACTCTGCCCTTACTGCAATAGACAAATTAATTTGAAGGCCTAGCTCATCAGTGGTGAACCCTCCCAGCGGTTTCGCCAGTTTAATCTACCATACCACTGTCCAAGAGTCTAACATCAGTATCACTATAAAAGTAAAACCGATAAAATGCAATATAACAACGGTATGGTAGATTAAACTGGTGAAACCGCTGGGAGGGTTCACCACTGATGAACCAGGCCCTCCCATTAATTTTTCCATTGCAGTAAGGGCAGTAGAAATTGTTTTATTTTAAAAAGAATCATACGCGTCTATAATAGTTTCGAATTTTGATAATAGATGGCGCGCTAATGCATCATAATGTAATTATTCTCATCATTGGGATCGTTTTCATCTAGTTACCATCATTCTTGTGTTCTTCGACTACCCAACCTTTCTCTACTGACCTCATTGCTTTCACCATTAGTTAACTGGTTTTCTAATATCTTCTTAACCATTACTATTTCAATATAGTAAGTTTATCTTATATATAGAATCATAGGTCGCCTCTCCCGTCAAAATAGACGTCAAAACTAGACGCCATCTATTGACCATCTCCACAAACTAGAGGCCTCAGGTCGGTGACAAAGCCACAACACCAGCTTTGGTAAACTGAGAAGTGTCCACCTAGAGACCATGGTTTCTGGCTAATGGCCCTCGTCAGTCTAGGGCGGACTTTATTCCACGAGATCTACATGGGATCTAATGGAATCTTGACAATCTACCAAAGAGGTTTTGACGTCTATTTTGACGGGAGAGGCGCCCTATGCTTCTATGGATTAATTTACTCCCGGCAACCATCTATTATCTTGTATATTAAAATATGATATCAAATATTCAAATAAAACGTCATAAATAGAATATAATTTATCCATGAAAAAACAGTACAAAAATGTGAAATTGTACTGGGATCAGGTTTATAAATTAAGTAAAAGGGCATCTCTTGATTGTGTAACTGAAACTTGATGATGGCTTGCGCCATCTATCGGAATAAATATAAACTATTCGTTGATATTTTAATTATTCCAGAATTGTGTTTAAATAACCATTCTTCAATTTATATATACATTCAAAACAAAAAAGACCTATCCTCACCGTTCACACGAGTATATCAGATGGTAGAGCGCCATCTAGTGGAACAGAAATCAACTAAACGTTAATTCAACTTGCTCCGTGATATTTGGCCAACCCAATTTCTTAATAAATCAAGAAAAAGCCATCCACGTACGCGTTTCGGGGTTGTTGGTCCTTGTCATCGTGGTGCAGGCCTTGCCTCAACGACCAAATTCGGCCCAAGGGTTTTTTTCGAGAAATCATGATGGCTTGCTCCATCTATCGGAATAAATATTAACTATTCATTGATTTTTTCATAAAATTATTCCAGAATTATTACAAATACCCTAATCTTTATTAATAATAATTTAAAAAAAATAAGTGTTTGACAAATTCTGGAATAATTTTTTAAAAAATCAACGAATAGTTGATATTTATTCCGATAGATGGCGCAAGCCATCAGTAACTTTTTATTTACACAATCAAGAAATACCTTTTTTCTTAATTTATCTATATATTAGAGAGAAAGATCCATCTAATATTTATTCTCCCCATAAAACGATTACCACAAATTGAACAGAAAAAAAAACCAAATCAATAAATAATAATTAAATGAAAGTGTTATGTCCTTCCCCTAGCGTGTCATGTATGTTAAACCAACTTTGATTTTTTTTATCAACACACGCCGCCCCATTCCCAAATATTTACAATAGAGAGAGGAAAAAAAAAGACAAAACAATGAAGTTTGAGAGGGAGATTGTGAAATTTAATGAAAGCTTATAGATATGTAAATTGATGAATCATTGAATGATAATTGCCTCATGAAATCAATATATTTACCTCCCGTTACCATGGTTACTAACTGGCGGGGTTAAGAAACGCCATTGTTACACGTGACCTCGCTTACTCTGGACTCGTTCACGTGGAACTTTTGTCTATTTGCTTTTCTGACACTAATTCTCATTTGAAAAAAAAAAAATAGTACAAATGTGATATTGTACTGGGATAAGGTGTATAAATTATGAAAAAAAGCATCTCCTTATTGTGTAATTGAAAGTTGCTGATGGCTTGCGCCATCTATCGGAATAAATATCAACTACTTTTGGTCGTTGAGGTACAGCTTGCACTACGCTGATGAGGGCCAACAGCCCGGAACGCGTACGTGGTTAGTTTTTCTTGATTGATCAAGAATGGGGGGCCAATTCTGGAATAAATAAAAATCAACGAAAATAGTTGATATTTATTCCGATAGATGGCGCCAGTCATCAGCAACTTTCAGTTTCACGATAAGGAGATGCCTTTATCCTAATATATTTATATAGTTAAAACATGATCTATTTTTGACGTGTATGATGCTTTTTTTAATTAAATCAATTTTCTACTGCTTTTACTTCAATGATAAATTAATGGGAAGGCCTGGCTCATCAGTGGGGAACCCTCACAGCGGTTTCGCCCAGTTCAACCTACCATCAGTGGTGAACCCTCCCAATAGATTAAACTGGCGAAACCGTTGGGAGGGTTCACTACTGATGAGTTAGGTCCTACCATTAATTTATCATTTCAGTAAGGGCGGTAAAAATTTGCTTTAAAAAGAATTACACGCGTCTAAATAGTACATATTTCATATACCAGATGGCACGCTAAAGCATCATATTAATTATAATATAATATATTAATTATGTAAAATATTAATTATAATATATATTGTCGCGCGTGACCCCTCCGGTTCCTTGCGATGATGCGCTTCTTCCGCCGTGGATCACCTGCCCGGACTCCCGTTGATCTCCCTTGTAGCTCCTCCCCGCAGGGCACCCGAAGACGTCCAGAAGAGCAGCAACGATGGCGAGAGGAACAACAGCAGGCGGCACGGAGACTTCAAACATTGACTTTTTTGTCATTTACTACTAAACATTACATTTAAATGAGATAATAAACAACAGGTATTTACATTATGTTACATCCCGAGGCCAACATAATAGTGTATTCACAATCATTTTCCCCAGGAAACAGGACCACAGCAGTCGGCGATTCCCACATCAGTTAGAGAAGGGAAACAGGCGAAAGCGCCATCTATTGGCGGAGGTTGTAAATGTTCTTCTCGTAACAATATTAAAACAAAAAGACCAGTCCTGACCGTTCACATGAAAATTTTAGATGGCAGAGCGCCATCTAGTGGAATAAAAATTAACTAAACGTTGACTTAACTTGTACCGTGATATTTGTCCTGTCAGATAATTTGACAAACATAGCAGTTTTCTCAGTTATGAGGGAAGAATGTTTGTTAAGTGAACTCCCACGTCATTGGACCAATGTTGCCATGTTTGTATATAAAAGAGGGTTGAAACGGAATGCGAGGAGTCGTGGAGTGGTGTTCGAGTGGTGTTCTTTATGCTTGTCTGGTGATCTCCTCGCATACCTGTGTAACCCGCTCCTTATCAACGCTGCAAATAAAAGATAAGTATTGTTTTTATTTTATTTAACAAATCGTGAAGTTTTTTATTTACCTCCTTTTTGATTTTGGTGTTGTACTCTTGAGTGTACGTTTATCTGTGTATTAAGTTACTCTTACTGTAGGTCCTAGTTTATTGCTTTTTGTGTGAAACCCGTAAGTTTTGTCAGGTCAACCTAATTTCTTGATACATCGAGAAAAGCCAAACACGTACGGGTTTCGGGTTGTTGGTCCATGCCATCGTGGTGTAGGCTGTACCTCAACGACCCTCTTGGTCCAAGAGATTTTCGGGAAATCATATTTAGGCAAATTCGACTAATTTCTTAACCCCTCCCGTAGGGTGTCATGTCCCTGTACTGATGAGAGCCATAGTCCATGGTATACAAGATGTTGACTTTTTGTTTGTATTTTCCTAAACTGGTGTTGTGGCTTATTCTTTATCGTTACCTTTAAGTTCCGTACTGAGGTGCTGAACAAAAATAAATTGTTCTAATACGTTTGTAAAGGGAGAGGTGTCTCTTTTGATACATTAATTCCATATTCCTGAAGGTATAATGTCTGTGAAAAAAGGAACATCAATAAAAATCATGAAAAACAAAGAAGAATGTTTTGACATGAAGAACAAAGTTTTTAATTTTTAAATAACCTTTTGTATTTAGTTATATAATCATTTTTTACTTTTATACGGTTGAGCTTGTTGGGAAAAAAAAGAAGAATAGTAAATCAAAGATCTTAAAATGCTTTTATACTGACAACACTGTAATATAAAACCGAGAACAAAGGAGTGTTTTAACACAAAGCAATAACGCGCCATCTATACACATAAAATAAAAGGATTTAAAAGCGCGAATGTTTCTTTTATACATAAAACTTCTACTAAGTTCGGTTTATGTATAAAAGAAACATTCGCGCTTTTAAATCCTTTTATTTTATATGAAAGGAGTGTTTTGTTTGTTTTACAAAATTATAATTGTAATGTAAATTGCTAAATGTTCTTTTCTCTCTCTCTCTTTGAAAATAATAAATTTAAAACACTTTCTTAAAAGGTAAAATTGCCTAATTCCTTAAAACCACTTCAGCTGTAAGTAAACTTGTTATTTGTTGTTTCATTGTCTGAACCATAAAAGATTCCCAGCAGTGCTAAGTATTAAAATTACAAATATATTCTCACAATGAGTATATTTTTTATTTAAAAAATGCTAGCTTTCAAGTGTTAATCGCTCTTCAACGGGCTTACTATAATATCGACTTTATCCCACCAGAAATATTTACAAAAACAAACGCGCGCAGCGTGGATATTTATAACTGAAAATTTTAATGATAAAGTCGATATTATAGTAAGCCCGTTGAAGAGCGATTAACACTTGAAAGCCAGCGTTTTTTAAATAAAAAAGATACTCATTGTGAGAATATATTTGTAATTATAATACTTTTTTTTACAATTTTATCATGAATAGTGCTAAGTACATAATCCAATAAATATATTTTATATGCTCCAACTCTTCAATCGAAAATTTAACAACAATTTCTACAACTTTTTGTTGAATTATTTTGTACAAGTACTTATATGTGAACTTATGTATGTGTGTACTTGTATTAATAAATTTTAAAGTATCCTTATTAAAAACTTTAAACTGTTGTGAAAAAAGGGGCATCTCCTTATAGTGCAACTGAAAGTTGCTGATGGCTTGCGCCATCTATCGGAATAAATATCAACTATTTTCGTTGATTTTTAATTATTCCAGAATTGGCCCCCATTCTTGATTAATCAAGAAAAGCTAATTACATACGCGTTCCGGGCTGTTGGCCCTCATCAGCGTGGTGTAAGCTGTACCTCAACGACCAAAACCCTGGTCATTCAGTTTAAACTGTTGTATTTTAAACTCTAAAAAGTCGTTATAAAAATTCTAAAATGTTGTTTGAACAAAGTATAAAACCTATATATATATATGAACAAAATTGGAAAAAATTCTCATAATGAAAAATAAAAAAAAGTGTATATTCAATCTAAAATGTCATTATGCAAATATAAAATGTAATTATATTATGATGCATAGCGCGCCATCTGTTATGAATATTTGAAACTATTATAAACGCTTATATTTCTTTTTTTTTAATTAAACGAATTAAAATTAAACTGGCGAAACCGCTGGGAGGGTCACCACTGATGAGCCAGGCCCTCCCATTAATTTTTACATTGCAGTAAGGACAGTAGAAATTGTTTTATTTTTAAAAAGAATTTTACGTGTCTATAATAGTTTCGAATTTTGATAAAATGTAATTATTAAATCAAATATGTGTTTATAATCACAATCGAAAAAAAAAATAATTGCAAACTGTATTAATATTCGTGAAAAACTAAGGTTAAATCAGATTGAAAATATAATTTTAAAAATGAATATTTTAACATAGTCAATATAGAATTATAAAATATTTTAAAATAATATTCTATTTTTATTTTTATTTCCTAAAATTCTAAATTTTATTTTAAAAAATAATCTTACATATTCAATAATTATATAAATATATCAATATAATTCTATTTTAATATTCTAATTATAAATTTTATATAAAAAAATATCTTACGCATATTCTCTCAATATAAATATATATATATATATTGAAAATAGAGCAATCCACAAATAAATCTTTAATTAAAAAGTCATATATTGGATCAAAATATCATTTATTTTACCAATTATATGCTTTTTTATTTAAAGATTTATTTATGGATTGCTCAAAATAAATATAAATAAATAGAAAAGTAAAAATTTGCTAAAAAAACAAAGTAAGATTTCGGCTAAATAAGGTTTACATGTAATGTCCTTCTGCTTTTATTTATAGACATCGTCTGCTTACTGCATTAGCCGCCACGCTATCGTCTGCTACGGTTAATTGGCCATCTGCCTAAAAATACATTTAATCTGTTTATAATAATTCATTCTAATTAAATCATCTCTCTTTAATATAATAATTAAGTTTGCACGTTCGTACAAATATATTCTGTTTATATATATATATAATTTGTCACGTAATGTATAATTTAATATTAAGCCATTTTTTATTCGAAAGGAAAAAGGTTTAATTATATTGTATCATCATTATAACTTAGCGCCATCTTTCGACGTAAATTATATATATATAAATATATATATATACAAATATATTAGATAGTAAAAAGACATATTGGATTGAAAATAAAATATTTATTTGCCAATATTTCGGCTGGCTGAACGCCAACCTTTATCAAGACATTACATTTTTGTATAAACAAACTCAGCGCCGCATAGTGTTATAATATCACAGTTGAAATATATATTTTAAATACAAAGTAGGTTGTGTGTGTGTGGGAAATATATAATTGATATTGAGAATTTCAAACATTATTTCGCGTACTATTATCGTACAACTGAAAGTTGCTGATTGGCTTGCGCCATCTATCGGAATAAATATCAACTATCCATTGATTTAAAAAAAAATATTTCCAGAATTGGTCAAATACCCATTCTAGATTATTTTTTACTCCGATAGATGGCGTAAGCCATCAGCAACTTTCAGTTACACGATAATGAGATGCCCTTTTTTTCTTAATTTATGCACCTTATCCCAGTACAATATTACATGTATACTATTTTTTCCACATTTAATTCGGATTTCTAATTTGTTTGTTGTTTTGTTTCCTGTGTAATAAGTGTAAATATTGTCGCGGAGATAAATAAAGCAAGGGCAAAATTGGAGATAATTAATTTATTATAAAGGTGGTATTTACCTTCTAGTTCTCCAATAAAATTATATACAAGAGTATTTAAGGGCAAGAGAGTCAGATGATATCACAACTTATCCCCAGGTAAAGATAATAATAATGAGCGGCGTCAGCCACCGTCCTGTTTTCCTTATTTACAGATCAGATTCCGAGAACCCCTCACACTTGTGGTCCCCCCCCCCCGGGGTCCAGGGATGATTGACAGGTGTCCCATCTGGATGGAGCTTCTTGACAATATTTCAATATCGCACTTTGTTAATTGATAAATATAAACTTTTCTGTAAATAGAGAAATCCATATTCAAATCTTTAGATAATAAAAAGGCATATATTGGATTGAATAAAATATTTATTTGTCATTATAGAGGGTCGAAACCTTTCCTTTGTTTTTGCTAGGCGAAGCGTCTCAGTAACAAAACACTGGTTAAAATCGTTCGTTTATTCTATCCAATACATGCCTTTTTATTATCTAAAGATTTAAATAAGGATTATTCTATTTACAAAACAATTTTGAAAACTCGTCTTCGGCTCATGACGGCATCCCCGTAGGCTGTTTGCAACATCCAAAAAATTTCGGCACCCTTGAATCCGTTTTTCACACAGAACTTGATGCAAATTCGTTGATCCTCCATTTCGGTGACTAACGAAATCGAAACACAGGCAAAATGGCTTCACTTCGAACAGCCACTGCTCGCGCTGTTGTGGCGGGTGATTTTTGAAAATGGCAGGTCTCCAAGCCAAGGGCGACGCTTGCGTTTGCCACAAACCGAGAGAAAATATATTGAGTTTTCAGGATTTTATGAGCAAAGTGTCGAAACCTTTTGATCAGAGTAGTATGCCTTTTTATTATCTAAAGATTTAAATATGGATTTCTCTATTTTCGGAACGATTTTACCCAGGTCTGGTACCGACACTTCGTCTAGAAAGAACAATTTTAACGCCTTGCCAAATGCTTTATTTACTTCTCCTGACGAAGACAAAAGATTGAAACGTTGAGAAAAATAAAAAAAGACTAACTGTCCGAAGTGTCTATTTTTCATAGAAACAATAGGAAAGACTTTCTATCAAGATAAATAGAATCTTTTATTCAATCCAATATATGCCTTTTGTAGACCGACATTTGAAAACTATCCCCCTGTGTTTCTTTTCAACGAAAAATCAAAATTTATTTCAAGGAAAAATAACGATTATTTCTAACCTTTAGGATGAGGTATGAAAGGATGAATTATGAAGAGTAATGATAAACGGAAAAATAAAAGTGTCCAGGGATGGGAATCGAACACACAGTGTTCCGCTTACCGGGCAGATGCCATGTCCACTAGGCTACCCTGGACATATTTTTTCATTCGTAAATATTATATAAAGTATTTTATAATACAATATAATGTGACTTGTGATTGTAAAACGACATTTGTTCGATTCCCATCCCTGGACACTTTATTTTTCCGTTTATCATTACTCTTCACAATTCATCCTTTCATACCTCATCCAAAAGGTTAGAAATAATTGTTATTTCTCCCCTTGAAATAAATTTTGAATTTTCGTTGAAAGGAAACACATGCGGGATAGTTTTCAAGTGTCGTTTTACAATCATAAGCCGCATTATATTATATTGTATATGCCTTTTTATTATCTGATAAACAAAAATCTTTTGTCGAATGTACAATGAAAGGTTCTAATAGTTGGAATCCGTAGCAGAGTAATATCAAATATGGCCTCCAGGGATATAATGGAATTCTATAGCCAGCTAATGATGTAGAGCTTTCTCGATATTTCTATTTGTTGTTCGTGATGAACTTTTATTGTGTTTCACAAGTATTTTAATGTTTTGTCGCCTATTGGGATTTGGGGATACTTTGTCGCAATATTTTGGTGAAAAAAAATACTTTTTTTTCTTTGAGAGTTAAATATTTATATCGATTTATATAAAATGTAAGCCATTAAGTCAAAATGAGCACCAAATATATAAATATCAAAAAAGATATATTCTGACCACGAGCATACGAGATTTTTTAGATGACAGAACACCATCTAGTGGAACAGAAATCAACTAAACATTGATTTGACCTGTTCCCTGATATTTAGCCAACCCAATTTCTTGTTAAATAAAAAAGCCATCCACGAACTGGTTTCGGGCTGTTGGCCCTCATCAGCGTGGAGCAGGCTGTACCACTGCGACCAGAAATCCTTTTTGTCCCAGAGGCTTCTCGAGAAACCAAAAATTGGTTTTTAAAGCCAAACTTGCGTGAATACGTTTATTTAAACGTTTTTTATATCAACACAGGTGTTGATATTAAAAAACAATTTAGACCTATCCTGACCACAAGCACATGTGAGTTTCAGATGTCAGAGCGCCATCTAGTGGAACAGAAATCAACTAAACATTGATTTAACCTGTTCCCTGATATTTGGCCAACCCATTCATGCATGGCTTTTCTTGATTTATCAAGAAATTGGGTTGGCCAAATATCAGGGAACAGGTTAAATCAATGTTTAGTTGATTTCTGTTCCACTAGATGGCGCTCTGACATCTAAAAATTCATGTGAACGTGGTCAGGATATATCTCTTTTATTATTTTATATTATTTCCTCATATATATTTATATATTAAAAATAAAGAAGGCATCTCCTGACCACGAGCACATGTGCTTTTTAGATGGCAGAGCGCCATCTAGTGGAGCAAAAATAAACTAAACGTTTATTTAGCTTGCTCCGAGATATTTGGCCAACCCAATTTCTTGATAAATCAAGAAAAGCCATCCACGAACGCGTTTCGCGCTGTTGGCGCTCGTCAGCGTGGAGAAGGCTGTAACCACTGCGACCAAAATGATTTTTGGTCCCAATGGCTTCCCGAAAAATCAAGAAATGGGTATTTAAGGCCAAATTTGCGTAATATCTCGGAGCAAGCTAAATAAACGTTTAGTTTATTTTTGCTCCACTAGATGGCGCTCTGCCATCTAAAAAAGCACATGTGCTCGTGGTCAGGAGATGCCTTCTTTATTTTTAATATCAACACCTGACCCACTTATCTTTTTTTTCTATTGTTTTTTCATATATATATATATATATATATATTGGAAATAGAGCAATCCATAAATAAATCTTTAATAAAAAGACATATATTGGATCAAAATGACATTTATATTACCAATATTTCAGTTGGCCCCCCATTGAATATTACAAAATATTTTAAAAACTTAATTCTATTGACGTTATGTGGCGCTGAGTTTGTTGTTGACACACATTAAATATGTTATAATACCTTGATAAAGGTTGGCGTTCAGCCAACTGAAATATCGGTAAAATAAATGATATTTTGATCCAATATGTGACGTAATTGTGAATATTCAGATGTAAATATGTAAATATGGTTTTGCATATAGACAGCTCGAGTTAGGATATATATAGAGACAATTGGATGTTGTCAGTTAGTTAGAAAGTTCCGTTCTTAAATAAAGAAGTGTTCACCATCGTAGCCCGATTCCTTGAAGAAACCAAACATGGTGGCAGCGTAAAAGCGGTAAAAGCGTAAAAGCAATTTTCAAAATTATAAAGTTGAAATATACGAAATTTTTTTTAAGAAAAGAAAAAAATGGCTAATTATATGCAGATAGCTGCTCCAGAAGGATTTAATTTTTGTAAACCTAATGAATGGCCGATATGGTTCAAAAGATTTCAAAGAAATAGAATCGCTTCAGGACTTTCAGAGAAAAGTGAAAATGAGCAAGTAAATGCTCTGATTTACATAATGGGCGATAAAGCAGAAGAAATCTTGATCTTATTTAACTTAAGTGAAGCGCAAATTGATGACTATAAACTAGTGGTGTCCAAATTTCAGGACTATTTCATAGGAAAAAGAAACGTTATTTATGAAAGAGCAAAATTCAATAGAAGAAGTCAAGGGGAGACGGAACCTGTAGAGGAATTCATAACCAATCTCTACGTGCTGGCAGAAACCTGCTGCTATGGTATCTTAAAAGAAGAGATGATCAGGGATCGGTTGGTAGTTGGAGTGAAAATCTTTAATCTTTCTGAGAAATTACAGTTGGAATCGGAACTAACCTTGGAGAAGGCAATCCAGATAGTGCGCCAATCAGAAAGTGTAAAAAATCAACAAAAAGAAATAAGGCAAGACACTGAAAATCGGAACGTGGATGTGATAAACAGGAAAGGAGGGAGAGATGGCACAATTTTTCAGAAAACAAGAATGAAAGGTACAAAAACGTACAATTCTAATTTTCCAAAGAATCCTCAAGGATGGTCTTCTAATGAGAAACGTAAATGTTTAGGATGTGGATATTACCAAGGACATTCGAAAGAACAATGTCCTGCTAAGGATGCTATTTGCAACAAGTGCAGAAAGAAAGGTCATTTTGCCAAGGTTTGTCACACTAAAACCGTACAAGAAGTATCAAGCTCCCAAAATTATGCATTCATTGGAATAGTGGGAATGCAGGAGAATGCGGAAGATAAGTGGTGTGAAGTGATAAAGGTGAATGACCAGCCAATAAAATTCAAAATCGATACAGGAGCAGAGGTTTCGGTTATGCCAGAAGGGATATACTTGCAACATTTTGGATACCTTAAGACGGAGAAGGCCGATAAGAATCTTTTTGCTGTTTCCAAGAAGATAGAGGTAAATGGAATGTTCCAGGCTTTTTTGGAATCAAAAAGGCAGAAGTGCGAATAGACCATCTACATCGTTAAAGGGGTTGCCCGACCTTTACTAAGCTGTAGGGCTAGCGAGATCCTAGGTCTCGTTAGGAGGATAAATATTGTCGAAGATCATACTCCTACCAAGCTAGACCCAATGCTCGAATTTCTTAAGTTATTTAATGGACTGGGAAAATTAGACATTCCATACGAAATAAAGTTGAAAGAAGGGGCAAAACCTTATTCGATATATACACCAAGAAGAGTACCTATATATCTAATGAAAGAACTTCAAATGGAACTGGAGAGAATGACATCAAATGGCGTAATTGAAAAAGTTGAGGGTTCTTCGGAATGGTGTTCGCCCATGGTTCTCGTTGCAAAACCTTCGGGAAAATTAAGAATATGTGTCGATCTCTCGATACTCAATAAAAATATTCTAAGGGAAATACACCCAATCCCGGTGGTAGAACATACGCTAGCCCAGTTGAAAGGAGCTAAAGTATTCACAAAGTTGGATGCCAATAGTGGATTCTGGCAAATACCACTGTCTTCAGAGTCGTCAGCACTTACCACATTTATCACTCCATTTGGGAGATTTCGGTTTAAGAGGTTACCTTTCGGTATCTCTTCCGCTCCGGAAATTTTTCAGAAAAGAATGGGTCAAATATTGGAAGGACTGGAAGGAACTCTGTGCCATATGGATGACATAATGGTTTATGGTTCATGCCAAGAAGAACATAATAAAAGACTCGAAACAGTATTAACAAGAGTTTCTAAATCGGGACTTACCTTGAACAAGGATAAATGCAAATTTGCAGTTACAACTATTAAGTTTTTAGGTCATCAAATTGGTCCTAACGGGATTCAAGTAGACCCCAAAAGAAAACGAGCTATACTGGAGTTTCCCAAACCGAGATCTGTCAAGGAACTAAAACAATTTTTAGGAATGGTAAATTTTTCAGCTAGATTTGTCCCCAACTTAGCGGAGATAGCGCATCCAATGAACAAGTTACTGTCAAAGAAAGAAGAATGGATTTGGGGAGATGATCAAGATCGGGCATTTGACCAAATAAAGGAAAATCTCACTTCTGCGCAAGGGCTAGCCTTGTATGATCCTTCTTTGCCTATCACAGTATCAGCCGATGCTTCATCTTTTGGGCTAGGCGCAGTAATATGGCAAACCAAAGATGGACTGAGACAAGTCATCGCTTATGCTTCTAGAACGCTCTCTGAAACAGAAAAGCGTTATGCTCAAATCGAAAAAGAGGCGCTGGCTATCACCTGGGCTTGTGAGAAATTCAAGCAATACATCCAAGGCCTGGTGATCACTCTTGAAACCGACCACAAACCACTAGTACCGATCTTTACTTCCAAAAACAACGATGATCTCACACCTAGGATTCAGAGATTGAGACTACGGATTATGAGATATTCGTATAAGATCGTACATACGCCAGGAAAGAACTTGATAGTGGCGGATGCGCTATCTAGATCACCTAGGATGAAAGTCGGGACTCAGGAATTGGAGGAGGAGTTATGTGCCTACGTTCAACAGGTTGTCTCATTTATGCCCATATCTGATGTCCGAGTAAAGGAAATAAAAGAAAGTCAAGACAAAGACCAGGTTATACAAAACATTATTAAATACACCCAGGAAGGATGGCCGGAGAGAACAAATGTCTCCATGTCCGAAAGACAATATTGGCCAGCAAAGGATGATTTCTCCGTTGAGAATGGTATTCTCCTGAAAGGGTCAAGATACGTTTTCCCAGAGAATATCAAGAAAGGGTTGCTCCAAAGAATCCATGAAGGACACCTTGGGATAGTGAAATGTCGGGAAAGGGCCAAAGGATCCGTCTGGTGGCCTCGGATCACAAGCGAAATTGAGGAGATGGTCCGAACATGTCCTATGTGTATTGAGAAAAGAACAAATCGACATCAGCCACTATTACCCTCAGAGCTTCCAAGTTGTCCTTGGGAGAAAGTTGGAGTTGACCTCTTTACACTAAAGGGCCAAAACTACTTGTTAATAGCAGACTATTATTCAAGATACCCAGAAATTGCAAGATTAGAGGACATGACATCAGCTTCCGTAATAGTCCACTGTAAGTCCATCTTTGCAAGGCACGGTATTCCTTTGGAGGTTCGGAGTGACAATGGCCCCCAGTTCGGATCACTATTCAAGGAATTTGCCCACGAATACGGATTTACTCATGTCACCTCCAGTCCAGGATACCCGCAGAGTAACGGCTTCATAGAATCTTTCGTAAAAATTGTTAAAGAAAGAATTAGCAAGTCAAAGGATCCATATTTGGCTTTGCTGGCATATCGAGCTACACCACTTGCAAATGACTTCAACCCAGCAGAACTTAGCATGGGACGGCGGGTTCGCACCACTATTCCAACACCAACGAAACAACACCAACCACCCAATTTAAAGAATTTGAAAAATCAAGAAGCTATTCAGAGGGAAAAACAAAAATACTACTTTGATCGAGCAAAAGGAGTACGAGAACTGCCTCCATTGGATGTAAATGATCGAGTTTGGCTGACGGACCTTAAAACTCCCGGAGTCATCATTTCCAAAGCAGATACTCCTAGATCTTATATGGTTGATACACCGAGAGGAAGTGTTAGAAGAAATCGCTTCCATCTGCTTCCTACTGGTCAGAGGTCTCCAGGGCCTCCACACTTCGAGCCAGACGAAGAGCCATATGTAAATTACCCAGAAGCCAACACACACACTTCAGATGCTCCTACGGATGTGACCGATTCATCAACATCTCCTAAAGAGGCACTTTATAGGACTCGCTCTGGAAGAACAGTTCGTCCGCCCAGACGTTTTGGAGATGACTAGAACTAATCTCTAAGAGGGGAGATGTGACGTAATTGTAAATATTCAGATGTAAATATGTAAATATGGTTTTGCATATAGACAGCTCGAGTTAGGATATATATAGAGACAATTGGATGTTGTCAGTTAGTTAGAAAGTTCCGTTCTTAAATAAAGAAGTGTTCACCATCGTAGCCCGATTCCTTGAAGAAACCAAACACAATATATGTCTTTTTAATTAAAGATTTATATATGTTATATTAGAATATTATTTTAATTAAAATTATAATTTCATAGATTCAAATACGCTAAATCGACCGCCAGAGGTCACTCTTCCCCTATAAATACTCATTGTTGTTGTTTCCCGTTGGCCGGCTCAAATATTTTGTACATTATGTAAATAAGCTTTTGTTTTCCTTTATCTACTCGCCTTAAGCCAGGCGGTACTTTTACCATTACCATCCCAATATAGAAGAGATTTATCAAGACTCTGCGACAAGACTATTCTCGTTATTTCAAGAATCATCAAATCCAACTATACAAGAAATTGTTCAAAATCAAGGTGACCTCAGCCACCGAATCCGACGACCTGGACCCAATGGCTAGCTGACAGCCAAACACCCAACAACTGCCCTCCTGTAAGGTTCGAGGGGCCACTCCAGCATTACAACTCGCCATGTGTAAATAATCTGGACAAGGTGACTCGCGAGCTGTGCTCGAATGTAACACCTGCAAATTGAGATGAAATAAATAAAAAATAAATTCCCGTTGGCCGGCTCAAATATTTTGTACATTATGTAAATAAGCTTTTGTTTTCCTTGATCTACTCGCCTTAAGCCAGGCGGTACTTTTACCAAATTATGTTTTTCATATATATCCCTTAGCTCAAATAAAGAAATTTCTGATCAAAACTATTATTATTCTTTCAAGATTTTTAACCACGACTGCATTACCATAGCATAATCATCAAGATAATCCAAAATACAACAGAAATATTTATTAAATATAATATATGTGTGGTGATTACAGTAACAGACAGGTTTCCTGAAATTACCCAACATCGCCGACACGCGTACTATTGCTATACAGAATATAAAGGATTGACCAAAACTGTTGATGGGCAGCGGTGGCTGCTGATTTCACCCATTTCGACTGAAGCTTTAATTATTTCTTTTGTCAGATCAATACATAAGTTGGAAAAAATTATATTTGACCTTGGAACTTTCAACCACCGAATTATGCATAGATTTCCTAAATTACTCTGGCGCCATTCCAAAGTTCTTAATCAATTGGACATAGATTTGATATTCTTGGAGATATGGAAATATATGGCCTGGAGTGATTCCATGTGAGTCTTAATACATTGGCGAATCTATCATGTGATGGTATTTTCATTCATATTTGTGGATAACATCGGAAAAGAGACCTTTATATTCGTATCTATATGGAGATGTATGGTAGTTGGAAACATTCAGTAATGTAATCAATAAACCTAAAAAAGGTCCTCTACTTTGAATACAGATTGCACACTCATTGACTAAACTTAAGGAAGTTGTACCTTTTAGCATGTATATCGGGATTGAGACAATAACTCTGAAAGATATTACAGTGACCTTTATTGAAGACACACGAGATAACCATTATACACTCATGGACAAAACTTAGGGAAGTTGTACCTTTTATCATGTATATCGGGATTGAGACAATAACTCTGAAAGATATTACAGTGACCTTTATTGAAGACCCACGAGGTAACCAAGTGTGAACAACCTCCTTAAAAGAACAGACAACCAGCGATATATTCTCTGTGAAGTTTACATAAGACCCACAGCTGTGTTGTACTAGAGCTGACGCATACAGCCATGTTACCAGGTGTTTGTTCCATCAAGTCTTAGTATTTGTTACATGCACAGATTGCTGCCCTGCTGTTCCATAGGATTTATTTTGTTTGTCTTCTAAAGATACATACAGGACGTTGCTACACCTATTTCGAGTTTTACAAGGTAGTCAACCTTGAATTTCTCCTTCTACGTGTTATATATGTTACCCGAGCATGTTTCCATAATGAAGAGATAAAAGGTAAATAATGTATGTGAAGGAATTAGATTCTCTTTAATGTTTATTTATTTTGTCTTTGTCGTAGTTTGTAATCTCAAGTCTTCTCGTCTGTGTCTACTTCTTCAAATATCTGTCCACACATCAATGTAGAATTCCAGTGGTGTTAAACCTACACTCGCAGACAAAGTAGTGATGTACAGTCAACTTTATTGAAGACACATGAAATATTCAAGTGTGAACAAACTCTGTCTCCTTGGAAAAAAAACAGACAAATGGCTACAACAATATATTGTAACAAAGTATTTCTTATTTTATTAACAGAGTATCATTTTTATGTTTATATTTTGTTACTCTGTAAACTTCTCTCATTGTTTCTTTTGTAAATTTTCAATTTTAATTTGTTCTTGCCTTAAATGAATTGCTGGGTCATCCCGAAGTTTGTCTTTCCTGATTTTCTAGGTGGCATTCTGGTAGAGTAAATTAGGGAAAACAAACTGAAGATCGCCGAGAAAACTTTGAAGCCATAGGTCCTGTGATCTACATTTTCGGAGACTGACTCCAGGATTCCACCGCCGTGCTAAAGCCAAGACTTCCCTCCAAGATGACAATGTCCCTATAGACGATACGACGACAAAGCCGCTCTTCATGCCGCAAGAAAAAGGACGCAAAGGTACTAGGGACAAAGTTCCAAGACTTCGATGGAATCCTTGGCAGAAGCACGTCAGATCCATGTCAGTAACTACAATAATTGCTAGCTGTGGGTAACAGCTCCCATAGGGAAGGAGCTATGTAACAAAGTATTTATTATTTTATTAACAGAGTATTATTTTTATATTTATATTTTACTACTCTGTAAACTTCACTCATTGCTTATCTTTTGTTTATTATTCATAGTTTGTTCTTGTATTAAATATATTGCTGTGCCATTCTGAAGTTTGTTTTTCCTAATTTTCCACCTGGCAATATTAAACTTCCTAAAGAACCTAACAGAACCCAACAACAGCCTCCAGGTCCGACACATGTCCAGTGGCCACACCGTACATTGGTTAGCGAATCACTGAAAAGACGAGTGTGGAATCAGCAGCGTTCTAGTCATCACTTGCCTCATCCAAATGGACCACGGCGATTCTATTAATCTCCTCCGAACGGTGATCGCTTCATTACCATCGCCTCTGTTGTATCATGGTTGGTCAAATGAGCACGCGGGATCGACATCTAAGAATCGAAAGACTATCCAGGCCTAGAAGACCCATAAATCTGTAGCCCTCCATCTAGCTTAGTGAACCCAACAGCTCCCTGGTAAACAGAAGAGAATTTTCACGCAGTAGCAAAGGATTTCTGTGCGACTCATCACCTTCGTGTATTATGGAGAGCCAGTAACATACAGGAAGGATCATCCAACAGTCGTCAACAGGTAAGACGATTCAACTGATCCAGCTGGGCTTCTCTGATTGGTCGGTCTTCCCCCCGGTCCACAGGTGGTGGACGCTTTTAGCAACGTCATCGTAACAATATGTATTATTATGAAAAGGGCTTCTCCTTATCGTGCAACTGAAAGTTGTTGATGGCTTGCGCCATCTATTGGAATAAATATCAACTATTCTCGTTGATTTTTAATTATTCCAGAATTGGCCAAATACCCATTCTTGATTAATCAAGAAAAGCTAACCACGGACGTGTTTCGGGCTGTTGGCCATCATCAGCGTGGTACAAGCTGTACCTCAACGACAAAAAAAAAAAACAGGTTATTTAGGCATCCTGAAAAATCATGAAACGGGTAGTTAAGGCATCTTTGAGTTACACGATAAGGAGATGCCTTTTCCATAATGTATGCACCTTATCCCAGTACAATATCACATTTGTACTATTGTTTCACATATATATATTATTATTTATAAGGCAATAACGCACCATTAATACATAAGAAATGATAGGATTAAAGCACGAATATTCAATATATATTCATTTGATATATTTTAAACAAATTTTAAATAAAGTTTATGTTCATAATTTTATACTTTTTATCTTTTAATTTGCAAAAGTCTCTTCAATTTTCAAGCTTTTGTTTATTTCTATATATTACCATGTACTAGCGCGCCATCTGTTATGAAAATTAGAAACTATTTTAGACGTGTATGATTCTTTTTGAAATTAAACAATTTCTACTGTATGGTAGATTAAACTGGCGAAACCGCTGGGAGGTTTCACCACTGATGAGCCAGTCCCTCCCATTAATTTTTCCATTGCAGTAAGGGCAGTAGAAATTGTTTATTTCAAGAAAGAATCGTACGCGTCTATAATAGTTTATAATTTATATATATATTATGCAAATGCGCTTTACATGTATTTTAGGAAACCGTGTATGTATATAGGTAGAACCAGGATTCAACCATTCCCCTGAATGACAGGAAGTCACTGAAATATCGGGAGTTAAATAAATCATTGGTTGAAAAGAAAGAACGAATGTGTTCTTTTACACATTGTTATAATTTATCTAATATATATATATATATATGTCATAATATATGCTCTTCCAGGAATAATAAAGTAAACCTACAGTCAACGAGAGAGAGAACGCAGCTAAAGTACGGTCATTTGGGACACTAACGACCACATTCCAGAGGGCGACCGCAGGGCCTTTTCTTGGAACCTCAGGTCTATTTTTGGACAGTCGGGGGGTGGGGTGTGACACAAACGGCCGGCCGCCTGGCGGTGCGGGTCGCGCTCCCGTCTCTCTCGCTGGTTGCCTGGGTTATTCCTCTACCAACTCGTCGTGTGATTATTTCTCCCCTCACCACATTATCATCACTTTATTGTCACATATACATATATATATATATGTGGCAATATAAGGTGGGGAGAGAAACAAGGACACCACAAGTTGGAGAAGGAGCCCAAACAACCATAGAGAGAGAGGGAGAGAGACGGGCCTGCCACCGCTGAGCGGCCGTTCGTGTCGCACACAATCCTCAACTGTGACGGGCCCCATTTTCCGCCCCTTGGAATATCGCTGCTGTCTCAAGTGACCGGACTTTCAATCCCGTCTCTCTCTGGGCTGGCTCTAGGTTGGCTTTATTATTCCTGGAAGAGTATATATTATGACATATATATATATGTGAGCAATAGTTAGTTACCCAGAAATTATCTGAAAAAGTAAAAACAAATATTAGGTAAAAAGTTTCTTTTTATTTAAATTTGCAATCTTTCGAGCAAATATACTGTTCTTCAACGGGCTGATATTCTCTGTTCATTATATATTATTTAGAGATTGTACATAGAATATCAGCCCGTTGAAGAGCAGTATATTTGCCTGAAAACTTGCAAATTTAAATTAAAAGAAACTTTTTACCTGATATTAATTTTTACTTTTTCAAATTAACACAAAGCAATAACGCGCCATCTATACATATAAAATAAAAGGATTTAAAAGCGCGAATGTTTCTTTTATACATAAAACGAACTTCTACTGTCCTTACTGCGATGAAAAAATATATTGGGAGGGCTTGGCTCATCAGTGGTGAACCCTCCCAGCGGTTTCGCCAATTTAATCCACCAGACCGCCCCTCAGAGCTCCAACACTGTAAGGACAGTAGAAGTTCGTTTTATGTATAAAAGAAACATTCGCGCTTTTAAATCCTTTTATTTTATATGTATAGATGGCGCGTTATTGCTTTGTGTTAATTTATTCCTAACTGGCCTTGTCTTTATAGTTTGCTGAAGAGCCTTGCTCGAAGCAAATATTTGAATATAATTCTACTGTCCTATAAGCTTATGTCCATAGTTTAATTGAAAACCATTTCTAAGATTCCATCCTTCAGTGTAGCATATAAAAGCAGAATGATCCAATACAGTGTTGGAGCCCTGAGGGGCGGTCTGGTGGATTAAATTGGCGACACCGCTGGGAGGGTTCACCACTGATGAGCCAAGCCCTCCCAATATATTATTTCATCGCAGTAAGGACAGAAGAAGTTCGTTTTATGTATAAAAGAAACATTCGCGCTTTTAAATCCTTTTACTTTTTCAAATATATAAATATATATTTATATGTTTGAAAATAGAGCAATCCATATATTATATTATTTAAAAATGCCTATTTTGGATTATAAAGTTTTATTTTTAATATTTCGTGTGGCAACTCGCCAAACTTCTTCGGGGAACAAGATTGTTTTGAGAACGTTCTCAAAAAAGCTTGTTCCCTGAAGAAGTTTGGTGAGTTGCCATACGAAATATTGGAAAATAAAACTTTATAATCCAAAATAGGAATTTTTAAATAATATATATATATATATTATGAAAACAATACTACGTATTTAAAGCGAGTGTAGTATTGCAGGGCTGTATCGTGTAATGGTTGTATTGTGAAAAGGTTGTATACAGTACTGTTACCACGTTGTCACAGCGAGTGTAGTATTGCAGGACTGTATCGTGTAACAGTTGTAACGTGGAGGTTGTTTACAGTACTGTTCTAACTATACGAATGACGGAACACAGGGCTGTAGATAACGGTTATGTTATGGCGGTTGCGCCACAAGTTGTGATCATCTCCATTATTCCACTCAGGTCTCAGCCGACAGCTGGACGGTATCCGAGCTGTGCCGTACCTCGCTGTGATGTCACGGTCTCACTGCTCGGTCTCTGGGGTACAACTGCCCTTCACTGTAATATCTTTCACAGTTGTTGTCCCGATATTCATGCTACAACTTCCTTAAGTCCATGAGTGTATATTGGTTATCTCGTGTGTCTTCAATAAAAGTCACTGTAATATCTTTCAGAGTTCTTGTATCAATCCCGATATACACGCTAAAAGGTACAACTTCCTCAAGTTTTGTCCATGAGTGTATATTGGTTATCTCGTGTTTCTTCAATAAAGGTCACTGTAATATCTTTCAGAGTTATTGTCTCAATCCCGATATACATGCTAAAAGGTACAACTTCCTTAAGTTTTGTCCATGAGTGTATATTGGTTATCTCGTGTTTCTTCAATAAAGGTCACTGTAATATCTTTCAGAGTTATTGTCTCAATCCCGATATACATGCTAAAAGGTACAACTTCCTTAAGTTTTGTCCATGAGTGTATATTTTAAGTGAGTTTCTTTCCCATTAGAAATGTTAGCTTTCAAACAAAATAAAATCCTCGAGACCATTCCTAACAAGAATGTCTGCAACTCTACACACGTAGTGTGGATTTATTCACAGCTTAAATTTGGAAATATTCAAAAAATAAAGAAGTATAAGATATCTACACTGATGGACAAAACTTGAGGGAATTTCTTATTTTGATGTCACCGGTCGTCTTTTTATTTTAAAGAGACAATTTTGTTCAATATTTTTATCATTTTTGTTTATATACACTCATGGAAAAAACTTAATGAAGTTAAAAGTGTTTGATTTTCGCCACAAACTAGCGGCCTCAGCTCGGTGACAAAGCCACAACACCAGCTTTGGCAAACTGGTAAGCGTCCACCTAGAGACCATGGTTTCTGGCTAATGGCCCTCGTCAGTCTAGGGCGGACTTTATTCCATGAGATCCACACGGGATCTAATGGAATCTTCACAATCTACCAGAGAGGTGTTTAGCTGGCAAGGTGGCTGGGCCATATCTATGGCTAGAATATAGATGGATATTTTGCCTGGAGGAAATTGATCTCAAAATCATAGGGCTCCATATGGAATAAAGTCCGCCCTAGACTGATCAGAGCCATTAGCCAGAAACCATGGTCTCTAGGTGGACACTTCTCAGTTTACCAAAGCTGGTGTTGTGGCTTTGTCACCGACCTGAGGCCGCTAGTTTGCGGCGACGGTCAATAGATGACGTCTAGCTATGAATGTTTAATTTGATGGTAGAGGCGCTCTGTGCTTTTTATATCAATTTCCTCTCAGCAAATATTCAATCTACAAAGACAAAGGTCATCTCTCTCGTCAAAATAGACGTCAGAGCTAGACACCATGCGTGTATAAAGAATAAAAATAGTTCTGAAATAACAAAACACAAAGAATATCAATGCGCGGCAGTAAAAAGAGGGTCGGTGGAAGGATGGTCTAAACTGTAGGTTTTCGACCACTACGACCCGGGTTCAATTCATGCATTGGGCACTTTTTTCTGATTTGAAAAAATGCCCCAATGGCCCCCCGATTCTTGCAAAAGTCCAACCCCACCAGTGAGTGCAAGTAACCAAACGGGGCTCTGGTACATTTGTAAGGCAAAGTCGAACTGCTTTTCACATATGTAGACATGTAGTGTACTTACAGTAAAAGCAGTCGCCTACTTCTACCCACCATGATTATCATGGCCGGTACCATGTGTAGACATGTGGTGTACTTACAGTAAAAGCAGTCGCTAACTACCCACCAGGATTATCATGGCCTGTACCATGTGTAGACATGTGGTGTACTTACAGTAAAAGCAGTCGCTAACTACCCACCAGGATTATCATGGCCTGTACCTTGTGTAGACATGTGACAATGACAATGAAAAACACATTTATTGACAGCTTAGTCAATTGTTACACTCTGGAGAGTTAGGCAGTTAAAAATTTACAATTTAAATATTCACATCAGGAGGTTCCACTGCCAAGGGTAGTCTGGACTCCGTCAGGGGAGTAACATCCTCCTGAGCGCGTACAAGCCCTCACGTACAAAGGGATCTGAGTCCCGAGCGCGCTCAATTGCAGCACTGATGATTTCGGTGATAAGGTTTTTCTTCTGGGTGGAACAGGTCCTGAGGAGAGGCTCCCTGTCCTCGGGGTATATGACCGCATCCGTGATGTCACCCTCTGTGATTCCCAAATCAGTCAAGGGCCCCGAGTAGCGTTCATTGCACAATTTATATATTATATCAGCTGCTTCATCCCAGCGCTTAGACGTCAGATCCTCCTCCACTTGAAACAGTGGAGATGGAGATGTCGCCATGGCCGGTGTTGTCATTTTCCCATGGGGTGCGGGCGGTGTTGGCTCGGCAGGCCGAGGCGCATGCAGTGGGAGTGTTGGAGACACTGCAGCTGGTGTTGTCCTCAGCTCAGCTTTGACTTGTCCGAGGACTTTGTAAAGGTTGCTGGCTGCTCCGGGCCTCAGATCTAAGATTTGCCCGATCAGGCCAGCGAGGGCGTCGCACTGCGGAGGCGACAGGAGGGGTCCTTTCCTCTGCGCCTTGGTCCTCGAGGAGAGGAGGTCTAAGACCTCCTCCCGCCCAAGACCAAGGGCGTCCGTTCCAGCGAAGGACACGCTGGGGTGCTTCTCGATGAACGCATCGAGGTCGACTCTTGTTGCGTTCTTTGCCGATGACGTGGAGGACGCAGAGGTCTCCTCCACGATGGACATCTCCACGTCCGGTGTTGGGGCTGCAGGCCCGTGGGTCTTCTGGGCGGGCAGAAGGTTACGCGGGGCAACGAATTCTGGCCGAGCGGGAGGCGCCGGCTCTGGATGTTGTGAAATGGCCGAGCGAGGGCCTACGGGACCCTCAGGCGCCTGCAGAGACGGAGCAGGGGTCACAGGTGGAGGGGTAGAAGGCGCCTCCTCCATAGGTACGGCCGGGGCTACCGGTGGAGATGGCCGAGGTGCTGTAGATGTAGTTACAGCTCGGGCCGCAGTAGAAGTGCCGGGAGTCTCCCTGGCTGGACTGGAGGACGCCGGTGTAGGAGGCTGGGCCGCTGACCTCTGAGGCGGTGCAGAGGTGGTTGTTGATGGGACGGCGGCAGGAGTGGTTGGTGGGGCCACTCTGGTGTTGTTAGCTAGCCCTGCAAGCAGGGGGCAGTTGGCCCTGCGATGTCCTTGGCCACGGCACCTGGAGAACCTAATCCCGGAGGACAGGTATGCAGGCCAGGCCTCGCCTTTGATGGTGATGTCGAGGCGGGTGGGCAGCCTCTCGATGGTCATTCCTTCGCGGAAGATGATAAACGCCTCTCGGCGGCCGTCGTTGTAGATATATGGGCCAGCCTTCATCAGCTTGGGGGCGATAGATGTGACCCGCCCAAAAGATGAAAGGGCGCTGATGACGGCTGCATCCCCCACGAAGAAGGGGAGGTTGCCCACTGTAATTCGCTCCGCCTTCTTGCGGAACGGGAAGGCCCTGTGGAGTGTTCCCTCCACCTCGAGGCCCTCGTTAACGAGGCGCTCGGCCATGCCTCTGTTTGCCAGTCCCACTAGGAAGTGGCCGTTCATCTTGGTCACTTGGAAGACCTCCCTGCTGCTCCCAAACATTCGATCTATGGCCCTGATGTAATGGTAGGGCTCCAGTTCAGGGCTGCGTTCTGCCGCGCCCTGGCCTCCGCGATATGCGCCTGAGTGGTCCTGACCTCCTCCGCCCGCGGTGCCCATCCCGTGGATGATCGTGGCCGGCGAGTGGCTCCTGCGCCTCTGGTGCCAGAGGAAGTAGCCGCCATAGGGGAACCCGGCGAGTCGCGGCGCCTTTTCTTACTCTTGACGACGGTGAAGTTGTCGTCCTCTCCAGGGCCTTGGTCCTCCGCTAAGTCTGCCCAGCTTCTATTGGCTTGGGCAGCGGCCTCGGAAAACGAGGCAGTAACGAAGTCGGTCGGCGTGGCCGGATTTGCATGATGTCCGCCGGCGGGCGGATTTGCATAGCCTTGATTTTTGTTGAAAAGATTTGAAGCTTTCTTCTGCAAATCTTCTTTCTTAGATAATTCAGCACATTGTTGTGCTTTTTCGCCGTGCCTTGCAGGCTTTTGCTCGGCTTTTGAAGGGCTTTCAGCCCATACCATATTTGTCGCCATCCGCGACACTTTTCGCCCGCCAGAGGCGAAAAACTCAGGAGCTCGCGCGACGCGTGGCCGCACGGCCGAGTGTAGACATGTGGTGTACTTACAGTAAAAGCAGTCACTAACTACCCACCAGGATTATCATGGCCTGTACCATGTGTAGACATGTGGTGTACTTACAGTAAAAGCAGTCGCTAACTGCCCACCAGGATTATCATGGCCTGTACCATGTGTAGACATGTGGTGTACTTACAGTAAAAGCAGTCGCTAACTACCCAACATGATTATCATGGCCTGTACCACGTGTACTAGGGATGAGCAGAAAAAAAGACATTTTCTGTAATATTTACCTCAATTTTGCACCATATCGTCACGATATAATCAGGAATGTCCGCGTCTCATCAATCATCTTTGGATCAATGCTCAGCCCGCCCTGGGTTTTTTCCAACTTGTTTAATTTCTCCGCAGCTTTTTTTACGTGTGTGTATTGATAGCAGGCTGATTGTTAACCTCTCCTTTGTTATCTTTTATTCATTACGGTGTAATTCTTCAATAATATGGGGGTATTAAATCTTTAGATAATCAATCAAAAAGACATATTCTTTCTAATCTCTCCAGACAGTTCGTTATTCAAAGATAGTTTTTTTATGATGCACTAGCGCTCCATCTGTTATTAAAATTCGAAACTATTATAGACACGTATGATTTTTTTTTAATTAAATAATTTCTACTGCCCTTACTGCAATGGAAACATTAATGTGGTGAAACCTCCCAGCACTTTCGCCAGTTTAATCTACCATACCGCCGTTATATTGTATTTATAGTTTATTTTTACTATGTATATTGTAAAATTTGTTTCATTTATCATGTTTTTTGTCGTATTGAACTGCTAGCTACCGTAAATGCAACATCTTGAAAGAAGCATGCAAATAACATGAAATTTACAACATGCATTGGCGGAGGTGAGATATGCAAATGATTTGAATTACAGCGCAGACGTACATCACCCGCGTCTGTGGCTCCACTTCAAAGCATTATTTAAGGTTAGGAGATTTCGACGATTTCAAGTTCGGCAATTGTGTTTTTCTGGTGTTATACGAATAATAAAGCCTCGTAGAAAACAGCGATAATCTTTTGATCAAGTATCCGAGTAGAGAGATTATATATATATAACTAGACGAATGGCCCGGGCAACGCCCGGGTTTTACCCGAGTGCGAATATATTTCAAAAACGTTGTCTTGAGTGGTCGCTATAGACAGGGTGGTCTGTATAGACAGGTGTATGTATCACACAGCCGATAACAGGGTTGTCTAGAGTGGCCGCTATAGACAGGGTGGTCTGTATAGACAGGTGTATGTATCACACAGCCGATAACAGGGTTGTCTAGAGTGGCCGCTATAGACAGGGTGGTCTGTATAGACAGGTGTATGTATCACACAGCCGATAACAGGGTTGTCTAGAGTGGCCGCTATAGTCAGGGTGGTCTGTATAGACAGGTGTATGTATCACACTGCTGATAACAGGGTTGCCTAAGGTGACCGCTATTGACAGGGTGGTCTGTATAGACAGGTGAATGTAACACACTAATGATAACAGGGTTGCCTAAGGTGACCGCTTTAGACAGGGTGGTCTGTATAGACAGGTGGATGTATCACACAGCTGATAACAGGGTTGTCTAGAGTGGCCGCTATAGACAGGTGTATGTATCACATAGCTGATAACAGGGTTTTCTAGAATGGCCGCTATATACAGGGTGGTCTGTATAGACAGGTGGATGTAACACACTGCTGATTACAGGGTTGCCTAAAGTGTCCGCTATAGACAGGGTGGTCTGTATAGACAGGTGAATGTAACACACTAATGATAACAGGGTTGCCTAAGGTGACCACTATAGGCAGGGTGGTCTGTATAGACAGGTGTATGTATCACACAGCCGATAACAGGGTTGTCTAGAGTGGCCGCTATAGACAGGGTGGTCTGTATAGACAGGTGTATGTATCACACAGCCGATAACAGGGTTGTCTAGAGTGGCCGCTATAGACAGGGTGGTCTGTATAGACAGGTGTATGTATCACACTGCTGATAACAGGGTTGCCTAAAGTGCCCGCTATAGACAGGGTGGTCTGTATAGACAGGTGAATGTAACACACTGATGATAACAGGGTTGCCTAAAGTGCCCGCTATAGACAGGGTGGTCTGTATAGACAGGTGAATGTAACACACTGATGATAACAGGGTTGCCTAAGGTGACCGCTATAGACAGGGTGGACTGTATAGACAGGTGGATGTATCACACAGCTGATAACAGGGTTGTCTAGAGTGGTCGCTATTGACAGGGTGGTCTGTTTAGACAGGTGTATGTATCACACAGCTGATAACAGGGTTGTCTAGAGTGGCCGCTATAGACAGGTGTATGTATCACACAGCTGATAAAAGGGTTTTCTAGAATGGCCGCTATATACAGGGTGGTCTGTATAGACAGGTGGATGTAACACACTGCTGATTACAGAGTTGCCTAAAGTGTCCGCTATAGACAGGGTGGTCTGTATAGACAGGTGAATGTAACATACTAATGATAACAGGGTTGCCTAAGGTGACCGCTATAGGCAGGGTGGTCTGTATAGACAAATGGATGTATCACACAGCTGATAACAGGGTTGTCTAGAGTGGCCGCTATAGACAGGTGTATGTATCACACAGCTGATAACAGGGTTTTCTAGAATGGCCGCTATATACAGGGTGGTCTGTATAGACAGGTGGATGTAACACACTGCTGATTACAGGGTTGCCTAAAGTGTCCGCTATAGACAGGGTGGTCTGTATAGACAGGTGGATGTAACACACTGCTGATAACTGGGTTGTCTAGAATGGCCGCTATAGACAGGTGTATGTATCACACAGCTGATAACAGGGTTGTCTAGAGGGGGGCAGGGAGGACACGTGTTCGCCGGCGGCAGCCAATGGGCGCGCATTCTATCCGTGAGCTTCAGAATAAGGCAATTATATAAGTAGATTGTAAAACGACATTTGAAAATTATCCCGCATGAGTTTCTTTTCAACGAAAAATCAAAATCTATTCCAAGGAGAAATAACGACTATTTCTAACCTTATGGATGAGGTATGAAAGGATGAATTTTCCGTTTATCATTACTCTTCACAATTCATCCTTTCATTACAATTACAATTATTTTATTTCCAAAGCGCTATATCTCGCAAGGGATACTTGCGCCAAACAAGGAGAAAAGTTTATTTACATAAGTTATTTACATTATTCAACGCATGAAAACATTAGAGATCCAGATTTTGTAGAAGGTTTAGAATGTATTTACAAAATGAATTGAACTTTAAATGTGATTTTTTATCGGAAATCAAATCGTTAAGTTCACAAACAACTAGTTCATTCTACAATCTTGAAATGCTGGGCAATCGATCAGTATTTCATACTTCATCCCTAAGGTTAGAAATAATCGTTATTTCTCCTTGGAATAGATTTAGATTTTTCGTTTAAAAGAAACACACGCGGGGTAGTTTTCAAATGTCGTTTTACAATTATAAGCCACATTATATTATATTATATTAAAAATAAAGAAGGCATCTCCTGACCACGAGCACATGTGCTTTTTAGATGGCAGAGCGCCATCTAGTGGAGCAAAAATAAACTAAACGTTTATTTAGCTTGCTCCGAGATATTTGGCCAACCCAATTTCTTGATAAATCAAGAAGAGCTATCCACGAACGCGTTTCGCGCTGTTGGCGCTCGTCAGCGTGGAGAAGGCTGTAACCACTGCGACCAAAAAGATTTTTGGTCCCAATGGCTTCCCGAAAAATCAATAAATTTTATGTTTTATTTTTTCTATTGTTTTTTCATTATATTATATATATAGTTGTGTATATACATATTTCACCATAATATAATATCTATTATTTTAGCTGTAAACAGTCTGATGCACGCCCACACACGCCAATAACAATTTGTTTCAATTATTTTGGCATAAAGAACATTTAGGATTGTACATAGAAGTATTTGTTAAAGAGCAGAAAATTCGCTCGAAAACTTGAAAACCCTAAATTAAAAGAAACTTTTACCCTGAATTCTATTTTTTCCTTTTCAAATAATCTCTGAGTAACAATTGTTCCCATAAATATCAATATATAAAACAATGTGAAAAAACAGTACAAATGTGATATTGTACTGGGATAAGGTGCATAAATTATGAAAAAAGGCATCTCCTTATCGTGCAACTGAAATTTACTGATGGCTTGCGCCATCTATCGGAATAAATATCAACTATTCTCGTTGATTTCTAATTATTCCAGAATTGGCCAAATACCCATTCTTGATTAACCAAGAAAAGCTAACAACGGACGATTTTAGGGCTGTTGGCATTCATCAGCGTGGTGCAAGCTGTACCTCAACGACCAAAAAAACTGGTCATTCAGGCATCCTGAAAAATCATGAAACGGGTCCGTTGTTAGCTTTTCTGGATTAATCAAGAATGGGTATTTGGTCAATTCGGGAATAATTAAAAATCAACGAGAATAGTTGGTATTATTGGCGCGCTGCTGGAGCCTTTAATTTACATGTCCCATTTTAACTTACTTGTTTTGTCTACATCTTTTCTTATGGGTTCAATTGTGTAACTTTTAACATCTTTATTTATTTTTAATAACTTTCATGTATAATTATTTTTATAAAAATAAAAATACAACCTTTCGCATTGAGTTTCTTTTATTATGACTTTCTTTATTTTTACATAATTTTGTTTTCTATAATTATTTTACATACTTTTATATCGTCAAATTTGCATACTTTTGTTTTTAGATGATTTAAGACAATAATATTTAGTTAGAAAGTGCTTTGCCTCCAAACTTTTAGTTTGTGAATAAACGTTAAAAAACAATGGTTGCCTGTAAAGTCGGTTTTACGGGCGAAGATTTTACGTGACAACGGTAGAATATTTATTGATATGAATATAATTAAATTGCACAATAGGAACAAGGAATTGAATGAAAATAAGAATTGCACAAATTTTAACTATAGAAATATATTTTGTTTACTAAAACATTGTACATGTAAACTTAAACTTAACTAATTCCTATTTGAGTGATTTTGTTGAGGATAGGACGATGATAGGAGAAATATGAAATGAAAGGAAGTGTTTCTGCTGTAATGTGTCTTGCGAAAGTCAAGTCGATAGTTGTTCCTTTTAACGTAGTTGACTTAGAAACGTTTGATACGCAATCAAGATTATACGTATTTTTCATGAAATTAAGAAACGAGTTGTCAGGCTTTACGTTTTTGTTAAAATCACCACACAGAAGAATCGGTATACTAGAATCAATTTGCACGAACGGTGGCACGTACTGGCTGTTGTGAATGTACGGACCGAGTCCTTGCCATAGTAACATTCCAATATCCTGCATACTAGCTCCTGAATGAATATATACAGCACCGAGTATAAACTTGAAGCTAGTATTAGCGGCGAAGCAAGTAACTTCAGTCATGCACATGTCACCCTTGGTTTTAATGACACGAGTTACGTCTGTAATCGTAATTGTAAATGATGAAGTTGAAAATTAAAACATTTACTTATATTAGATGTTAAAATTCTTGCTCAACACAGTTTAAATAAAGTTTTCTTATATCTGCCACTTTTTCTTAATATTTGTAATTTTAAATAATCAATTCGAAAATCAAAACATTTATTCAGATCGAAGGTTCAAATTTTTGCTAAATAAATTTGAAACTATTTAAAATTTGTAAAATAATAATTAATTAATTAATTAATTTTAAACTAATAATTTACTTAACACTATCAACATTTATCAATAGTATGACATAACCTATAAAATCAGTTTCTCAACTTTTGTGTCAATCTAACAATTAATCAATCAATCATAGTTTACGATAATGAAATATCAGTGTACAATTATTTACTTTTATTGTTGTAGTTGTTGTAAATGACGAATCTAAGCACTCCACATTTTCACTACAGACACAGCTGACGATACTTTAACCACACGTGTGAACTTGTATTATGACGCTTTCTTGTTTTTCCAACGCCAAGAACGTTCGAGAAAGACAAAGACAGAGACAAGCATGCGCCGATTCAATGCGCCTAATTCTCTAGCGCTGCGCGCGCAGCACTCTCGTTCGGTGACTCATCGTAACGTTACCGGGCGTTACACTTTTTCATAAGTGACTCCCAGCCGCAACCTAATTTAAGACGTTGTCACGTCAAAAAGACTTCTCGAATGTTTCTTCCCAGTACATCAGGTCACCAGCGCAACAATATTTATTCCGATAGATGGCGCAAGCCATCAGCAACTTTCAGTTTCACGATAAGGAGATGCCTTTTTTCATAATATAACTAGATGTGAAGAGGTTTTCTATATTCCACCACCCAGTGTTATATAAAACGACCTTACATCAAAATAGCCAGCGAGTCACGAAGATATCTAATTAGTGACCGCTTGACGAATGGCGGCTAAAAATAACACACGAGAGCCACTACTCTATCGTCTGCTTTCTATCGTCTGCTATTTATTCTGAAAAAATCAAGTTTTCAAATTATAAAGTTTATATAACTTGTAATTATAATTCCTATTTCATATATATACGAAAAATATTGCGAAATATAATGTTTTCTATAAGTTATATGAATAAAAAATAAGACATATAAAAAAAATTTAGAATTAATTAATAAATATTACAAAATATTCTTGCGAAATATAATGTTTTCTATATGTTATATGAGATATATAATGTAATGGAAGCTGGCACGCCTAAAGTCTATCATAACTAATTATTTTATTGTATGTATATTGTTGAAATATTATTTATCAGTGAGCGTATTATAATGCATTATCACAGATGAAACACTCAGCAGAGTTGCAGATTGTTTTATTGTAAAAATTGAAGTCAAGATATAACCATGTGTAATATGTCGGCTGCGTTAATAATTTTTCTTTTAAACTTACTTCTTGATGATTATATCGTCAAACAAGGACGTTACAAATAATAAGGCATAAACTATTTTAGAATTTTATTTTATATATATTACAAAACATCTTGCGAAATATAAATAAATTCTATATGTTCTAAATAATAAGATAAAAGCATTTTCAAAATATATTTCATAGATATTACAAAACATCTTTATGAAATATAATGAAATTTTATGTTATAAATAATAAGGCATTTTAAAATTAATTCATATAGTTACATCAATTTTAATGCGCCCTACATTTATTTAAAATATTCTATAATATTTAATATTTATTTAAAACAGATTATTTAGATATCATCATTCCTTTTTATATAGTTTCATTCCTTTTGTAATATTTATTGTACATATATCTTGATTGCACAACTTGGTGCATAAATAAACACACACACACAAAAGCCTTTATTAGAGACTTGCCCCATACACATTCTCCCAATTGGGTAAGGTAATAATTGTGTTATTTACATATAACTGGCTTTACTCTTCATCTCAAAGTCATTCACTTGTTGACTGGTCCTTACATAATGATGATCTAAAAATTTATTCATATATATATATGGTAATTTAAACCAACAACCCCATATTGTATATAACTTAAAACAAGATTGTCATGTTGTATAATAGAAACACATCTGTAAATGATTATACGCATGATTGACATGTGTCATTACATCATCATATGTAATGTACTTTGTACAAACTGAGAATAAATAAATAAAACTCTGTAATAGATTAAGAGTTGAGCTGAAGCAAGAGATAGAAATCAAAAACGTCTAAAATCGAGATAGATTTAGAAGTTCAACAACATCTAAAGATAGATTGGAAACTGTCACCACGGCGCCAGTGTACAATTTCAGCAGACGATCCACGCCCCTGTCGCATAAGGCCCCCGTTTTAACCTAAAAATACAGTCACTACACCATCTGCGTGAGCCCTCGTCGGTTGTACCCCAGGTCCACCTCATCGACCATGTAGCCCAGTAAGAACTCTCCTATCTCCATCTTTCGCTCCTAGCTCAACTTTTATCTGTTCACGGAACTTTCTTAGTGCAACTGTGTCTTCGTTTTTTGTGTGGACATTCCCAAGCTTTCCACTCTGCCTCGACCACGACTGCCTGTACTTTGTGAGAACTGTAAAAGGTCTTCCAAGGTGCAGAGAGGTACTGGAAAACTCCTTATCCTGACTGTTCCTCTCGGTCAACACAGTATAGCGAGAGTTACAGGACCTCATCACAAAGTTAGTCGACATGATTCTACAAGAGGCTACCAGACCTCACCACATATATATAATATAGATGGAAATTTTGCCGGGAGGATATATATATAAAGAGACAAAGGTCGCCTCTCTCGTCAAAATAGACGTCAAAACCAGACGTCATCTATTGACCGTCGCCGCAACTAGCGGCCTCGGGTCGATAACAAAGCCACAACAGGCGACCTTTGTCTCTTTATATCAATATCCTTCCGTCAAAATGTCCATCTATATTTCAGCCATAGATATGACCCAGCCACTTTGCCAGCTAAACACCTCTTTGGTAGATTGTCAAGATTCCATTAGATCCCGTGTGGATCTCATGGAATAAAGTCCGCCCTAGACTGACGAGGGCCATTAGCCTGAAACCATGGTCTCTAGGTATAACACTTCTCAGTTTACCAAAGCTGGTGTTGTGGCTTTGTCACCGACCCGAGGCCGCTAGTTGCGGCGACGGTCAATAGATGGCATCTGGTTTGAGACGTCTATTTTGACGGGAGAGGCGACCTTTGTCTCTTTATATATATCATATATATATATATATAATTAATTCATATATATATTACAAAACATCTAATGAAATATATAATGACATTTTTATTAGTTATATCAGTTATAAATAATTAAGATCTTTCGAATTTTATATTCAAAAAATTATATAATGACACAACAAATGAATTCAATAATCCAAAGAATTAAACATTTCCCTCTTTTTCCCAACCATTTTACTAGTATCGTATGCATTGTTATTTAAATAGTCGTCTGCTGGGATATTTTTGGCCTGAATTTAGGTATTAAATGTAATTCTTTGGGTTCATTATATATTTCGCTACGTTCTAGCATTATTCTGAATTGTCATGAACCTTATCAATGTCACATTTGTACTATTTTTTCACATAATAAAGATTTTGAAAATAGAACAATCCATAAATAAATTTACTGATCGATTGCCCAGCATTTCAATATTATAGAATGAAGAATGAACTAGTTGTTTGTGAACTTGACGATTTGATTTCCGATTAAAAAAATCATATTTAAAGTTCAATTCATTTTGTAAATGCATTCTAAACTTTCTACAAAATCTGGATCTCTAATGTTTTCATGCGTTGAATAATGTAAATAACTTATGTAAATAAACATTTCTCCTTGTTTGGCGCAAGTATCCCTTGCGGGATATAGCGCTTTGGAAATAAAATAATTGTAATTGTAATCTGAGTTTTCATAAGGCGTGATCTGTAGGGTAAGACGTTTTAGAATTAAAGACGTTTTAGAATTGAAGAAGTTTTAGAATTGAAGACGTTTTACAATTGAAGAAGTTTTAGAATTGAAGAAGTTTTAGAATTGAAGACGTTTTAGAATTAAAGACGTTTTAGAATTAAAGACTTTTAGAATTAAAGACTTTTAGAATTGAAGACGTTTTAGAATTAAAGACGTTTTAGAATTAAAAACGTTTTAGAATTAAAGACGTTTTAGAATTGAAGAAGTTTTAGAATTGAAGACGTTTTACAATTGAAGAAGTTTTAGAATTGAAGACGTTTTACAATTGAAGAGGTTTTAGAATTAAAGGCGTTTTAGAATTTAAGAAGTTTTAGAATTGAAGACGTTTTACAATTGAAGAAGTTTTAGAATTGAAGACGTTTTACAATTGAAGAAGTTTTAGAATTGAAGACGTTTTAGAATTTAAGAAGTTTTAGAATTGAAGACGTTTTACAATTGAAGAAGTTTTAGAATTGAAGACGTTTTACAATTGAAGAGGTTTTAGAATTAAAGGCGTTTTAGAATTTAAGAAGTTTTAGAATTGAAGACGTTTTACAATTGAAGAAGTTTTAGAATTGAAGACGTTTTACAATTGAAGACGTTTTAGAATTGAAGACGTTTTAGAATTGAAGACGTTTTAGAATTAAAGACTTTTAGAATTAAAGACTTTTAGAATTGAAGACGTTTTAGAATTAAAGACGTTTTAGAATTAAAGACGTTTTAGAATTAAAGACGTTTTAGAATTGAAGACGTTTTAGAATTAAAGACGTTTTAGAATTGAAGACGTTTTAGAATTAAAGACGTTTTAGAATTAAAGACGTTTTAGAATTAAAGACGTTTTAGAATTAAAGACGTTTTAGAATGATCCAATTTCTAAGGTTATATAAGGTTAAATACAAAATAAAGAGATCAAACAACAAACACAATTACCTCAATGTTTACCTCAAGTCCACAAAGTTCAACAAACTTCGATATTTCCGTTAAATCCATTCTTTGATTGGAAAATCAATTTTCATTGGAGAACATTTGAGGAACTGATGTAACTCTCCATTGATTGTATTGTTACCGCTGTTGGGGTGAAGTTTGAAAAAGAAAGAACAAACAATATTGAGGTTAACGGGTTTCTTTTAATGTTCGCAAGTTTTCGAGCAAAATTTCTGCTCTTCAACGGGCATATTGTTGCATCATGGCTAATGAACCTATTTTGTTTTAATTTATAATATTATTTTTGATATATTTTGAATTCAAATTTATATTTACTTATTTTATTAAACAGAATATATGTATATTATAAACAGAATATATGTATTATAGAATCACCATTTGTATTTAGGTACACTGTGTGACTTCACTGCTCTCTTTGATGTGAGAAATAAATTCTGGAGGCTACTTAAAGTTATCTCCACTTATATAAATTTGTAGGATGGTTGAAATACGCTCTGGTAAGATGCAAGACCCGGCACAGGAGAGAATCAAGGTTGAAGAGTCTGCCAAGCCGCAACCTGGTGCAACAATTTTCTTCTATTATAAATACCTTTACCTTATTAATATTTATTATTTCTTTTTCAAATAATTTATAGGTCACAATTATTGACATATATCGTTCTTTGTTAAACTGAGTACCATTGTTGGGGTGTAGTTCCTTTTATTGTTCGGAGCTCTCACTTTTTAATTCACCCTTTATCACAGTTTTATTTATAAGGTTGTTCTAAAAGTTTGTAAACACCTTCAACAAATATCTTCTTCTTCTTTCTTATCTCCACTCAATCATATTAAGGTATCAAGCTTGTAAAGCTTGTTTATGGTGTTTGCCGGGGAAGAGTAGAGCTCATCAATGGATGAGTCAATACAGTCAATAATATGTCTTGGGGTTGCAAATACCAAATTTCTTAAAATTTCTCGGATAGAGCAGGAAAAGATGCACATGGCCATATGAACAACATCTTTCATTTATTTGTATTCCACGTTGTATAACTTTGGGAAATAAATTTTAACACGGCTCTATAATTCGAGAAATAGGAGGTCTATGTTGTCGTACCTAGAACCATCGGATAGAGCAAGAAAAGGCGCACATGTTTTTCTTATTACTCTGTGAATAATATTATTACGCAGCGAATACATAAAAATACATATAATACAATTACTTTATGAAATTTCGAAATTATTATAGACGCGTATGATTCTTTTTTAAAAATGTACAAATAATTTTACCTAGATATATGTTGTAAATAAAAAAGAGTTTTCTGTTTGATTTTTGATCATCTTGAGGATTATGGTAATGCAGTCGTGGTTAAAATCTTGAAAGTATAATTATAAAATTGGTTTTGATCAGTAATAGCTTTAATTGAACTAAAGGAATATATAAAAACATAATTTGATAAAAAGTACTGCCTGGCTTAAGGCGTAAGAATCTAAAAAAATGAAAAGCTTATTTACATAATGTACAAAAGGTTTGAGCCGGCCATCGGGAAACAACAACAATGAGTTTTTATAGGGGAAGCGTGACCTCTAGCGGTCGATTTAACAGATTTAATAGATTAAAATACGATGAGATATAATTTTAAATAAAATAATATTTTAATATTACATATATGTTGTAATATATTCCAATATCTATGTCTCCATGTGTTGTATAGTTTAATTGCCAAAGTGCCAAATAAAATCGAGTGAGTTACAGTCGGCGCCGGAAAAGGGTCCGAAAAACAAGTCGGGTATGCCCCCTTCTTACTCAAACAGATTAGTCCGCTTTGAGACACGAGGATTGACAGACCTCTCTAGACAGATCTCCCCTGACCGGTGTCGGCTTCACTCTCGCCATCTCTGTGGTGACATACAACATGTCTTTTGTGTAATCCCAATCACGTCTGAACCCACTCTGAACATTGTGGCCACCACGACTGTAACCAACATGCCACAGTCATCGTACAGGATAAACAACACTACATTACTACATATATCTAATTTACAAATCCTTATAGATCACATGACAATGTTGAACCAATGACAAAGTTCATGTTATCCACAGAATTTGTAAATTAAGTTTATTATACAATGAATTGATAAAGAGGTAGCAATCTCTCGAAATATTTGGAGAAAAAATTGTTGTTTTTTTCTTTACAGATTCAGTTTGGTTCTTTTATATACAGAAATAACTGATACAAAATTAGAGAAAGAAAGAAAAGTACAGTGTTGCCGACTGCCTAACTATGAAGAAATAATCACAGAATAATTAAATATTTTACATAAATAAATAAATACAAAGCATATATACAATTCTGGCCTTATAACTACCCGTTTCATGATTTTCCAGGTTGTCTGAATGACCCATTTTTTGGTCGTTGAGGTACAGCTTACACCACGCTGATGAGGGCCAACAGCCCTGAAATCGTCCGTGGTTAGTTTTTCTTGATTAAAAAAGAATGGGTATTTGGCTAATTCTGGAATAATTAAAAATCAACAAATAGTTGATATTTATTCCGATAGATGGTGCAAGCCATCGGCAACGTTCAGTTACACAATAAGGAGATGTATTTTTCATAATTTATGCACCTTATCCCAGTACAATATCACATTTCTACTATTTTTTTCACAATACAAAGCATGTTACACCGTCAACTCTCAGAAATTGTATGAGAATTTAATGTCAGACGTCCAAGGAAGCATTTCTACTCTTCTTTCTAAAGTCAGAATTTAATTAGGGAGAACTTTAATTGGTCTGCTGCTTTCAATGTTAATTGATTTCCTCACTTAATTGATTCTCTGACGGTTTTTGTACATTCCTATTAATTAACTTCTCCTTGATTAATTAAATACGGGAAAATGAGATAACAGAAGGATTATCTGGTACATTGTGCAGATAACTATTGGAAACATAGAACTAGCTGGAATTGAATATTGAATGAGAATTTAACCTTTTCGTGTCTAAACACGCTAACGCAGGGGTCGGCAAACTTTTGAGTCGAGAGAGTCAAAAATTACAATTTACAAAATTTCAAAGTTTTTAAAGAGCCACAATTTTTTTTCTTGCCAACAAAAAACAGTATAAATAATATTTACGTATGGAACTATATAAAGAGCTTCACATCCAAAGAGCCACATTTGGCTCACGAGCTGCAGTTTAACGACCTCTGCACTAACGTACAGAGGACATCCATACAACACCTCAGTTGGCCGGTATTGTGATCAGGGTGTATGGACCGATCATTTCCATGGACAAGACACCACCACCACTCTAAGAGAGCTTGCAGCCCTCTTAATGGAAGACATCAATCCAGAAGAGGACATTCATACAACACCTCAGTTGGCCGGTATTGTGATCAGGGTGTATGGACCGATCATTTCCATGGACAAGACACCACCACCACCACTCTAAGAGAGCTTGCAGCCCTCTTAATGGAAGACATCAATCCAGAAGAGGACATTCATACAACACCTCAGTTGGCCGGTATTGTGATCAGGGTGTATGGACCGATCTGATCTGCTCCATGGACAAGACACCACCACCACTCTAAGAGAGATTACAGCCCTCTATATGGCAGACATCAATCCAGAAGAGGACATCCATACAACACCTCAGTTGGCTGGTATTGTGATCAGGGTGTATGGACCGATCTGTTCCATGGACAAGACACCATCACCACTCTAAGAGAGCTTGCAGCCCTTTATATGGAAGACATCAATCCAGAAGAGGACATCCATACGGACACCTCAGTTGGCCGGTATTGTGATCAGGGTGTATGGACCGATCTGATCTGCTCCATGGACAAGACACAACCACCACTCTAAGAGAGCTTGCAGCCCTCTATATGGCAGACATCAATCCAGAAGAGGACATCCATACAACACCTCAGTTGGCCGGTATTGTGATCAGGGTGTATGGACCGATCTGATCTGCTCCATGGACAAGACACCACCACCACTCTAAGAGAGCTTGCAGCCCTCTATATGGCAGACATCAATCCAGAAGAGGACATCCATACGGACACCTCAGTTGGCCGGTATTGTGATCAGGGTGTATGGACCGATCTGCTCCATGGACAAGAACTTACACCACACGCTAACCTATGTAGTCAGCCAGTACCATAGCTACCATAATGTAGACTTGGTGCCGGTATTCTTTGTTAACACATATATAGTGTTATCATGAAAAAAATATGAAAAACGTTTAAAAAATGCAAAAATATTTTCTCACAATGATTCTTAAAATTAAAGATAATTTGGTCAATAAATATATTTATGAATGCCGGTCAGACAACCTCAATCTTTTCAAGATAAACAAGACCAATGTTGATTCCGAGGTATTCAAGATGGAAACTAGAGAAGATTATGATGAGATAATGATGCCATGTGGAAAATTAAGAAAGACAAACTTCAGGATGACCCAGAAATTTATTTAAGACAAAAACAAACTATGAATGATTTTTTTTTCTTTTGCTTATCCCTAGTACACGTGGTACAGGCCATAATAATCATGGTGGGTAGTTAGCGACTGCCTTTACTGTAAGTACACCACATGTCTACACATGTGAAAAGCAGTTCGACTTTGCACTTACAAATGTGCCAGAGCCCCGTTTGGTTACTTGCACTCGCTGGTGGGGCTGGACCTTTGCAAGAATCGGGGGCCATTGGAGCATTTTATTTATTTATTTTTTAATCAGAAAAAAGTATCCAATTCGGGAATCGAACCTGGGTCGTAGAGGTCGAAAACCAATGATTTAGACCATCCTTCCACCGACCCCCCACTATGAATGATAAACAAAAGATAAGCAATGAGGGAATTTTACAGAGTAACAAAATATAAACATAAAAAATTATTCTCTGTTAATAAAATAATAAATACTTTGTTACAATAAAAACATGTATTTACTGTCCGAAATACCTTTAATTTTAATAACTATGAATGGGCCGGCCAGGCAGCCTCTATCTTTACGATTCTCACAATGAGTTTTTTTTTTTTATATTTTAAAATACAAGCTTTCAAGTGATAATCGCTCTTCGACAGGCTTAATTACAGAACATGGACTATATCTTACAAGAAATATTTACAGATATTTTTGGTAAGAAACAGTCGATGTAATAAATAAAAATCTATATCAAAATTCGAAACTATTTTAAAGGCGTAAGATTCTTTTTGAAATTAAACAATTTCTACTGCCCTTACTGCAATGGAAAAAATTAAAGGGAGGGCCTGGCTCATCAGTGGTGAACCCTCCCAGCGGTTTCGCCAGTTTAATCTACCATACCGCTGTTATTTTGCATTTTTGGAACTTCCTTTTATAGTGATTCTGATAGGCCCTCCCTTTAATTTTTCCATTGCAGTAAGGGCAGTAGAAATTGTTTACTTTTTAAAAAATCTTACGCGTTTAAAATAGTTTCGAATTTTGATAACAGATGGCGAGCTAGTGCATCGTATTACAAAAATCTATATAAAAAGTCAAAAACAACAGTCATCTATAACTCTAGGTAACAATGTCTATTTCCCATGATGCCATCAAATATAATTGAAATGAAATACAGTTTGAAAAATTGTAAAATTATTTATTTAGTCGATGTAAAATTTAGCTGCAGAATATTTCTCACTGATACATATATATTTTGACAAAGTACATTATTATGTATTTTCAGCACAACCCTTAACGACTTTACAAGAAAATAAACAGACATCCATATATTAAGAAAAAGGCATCTCCTTATCGGGCAACTGAAAGTTGCTGATGGCTTGCGCCATCTATCGGAATAAATATCAACTATTCTCGTTGATTTTTAATTATTCCAGAATTGGCCAAATAAGGCACGATAAGGAGATGCCTTTTTCTTAATTTATGCACCTTATCCCAGTACTATATTACATTTGTACCGTTTTTTCTCAGATGTCCATAGTTTACTTAAATACCATTTCTAAGATTCCACCCTTCAGTGTAACATATATAAACAGAATGATCCAATACAGTATTAGAGCTCTAAAGAAGCGGTCTGGTAGATTAAAAATTGGTGAAACTGCTGGGAGGGCTCACCACTGATGAACCAAACCCTCTCAATTATTTTTATCATCGCAGTAAGGACAGTAGAAGTTTGTATTATGTATAAGAAACCTTCGTGCTTTTAATGGTTTCCTTTCTTGTGTATAGATGGTGTCTTATTGTCTTTGTTTAATTATTTAGTTTGTATTTTTATATAATAATGGAAAAACTCGCTCGGGAAATATAAAATCAAAAAGAATGAAGAAAGAAACGTCAACGAGAAAAACTTATGAGGCAGCAACCCAGTGCAACAATAAACACCGCCAAAATAATAATAAAAAAACGTTAAGGGGGGGATTATAAACGATATGACATCGCAATATCTCATTGGGGACCAAGAACCGCAATAAACGGAATTCCTATAACAAATATATTACTGCAGCTTGGAATAAGTTCGTTTTTTTTAATAAAATCATTTAATATAAGATAAATTAAGCTTCCAGGGCTGAGAGAAATTCTTTTACAACCTTTTAATTTTCAAGCTTTTGAAATTGTCAGTTCTTCGATGGAAGAACGGATGCTACGTCACACACTATTTATTGATTTGGTCTTATTACACCATATAGTTTTATATTATTTTTATATCAATAAACACACGGTAATATGGTCAAATATAAATAAATAATGTGTGACGTTTCGGTAGCAGCGTTGTTACCATCATCAGACAATAGATTCAGTACATTTATCTGAAGATGGTAACAACGCTGTTACCGGAACGTCACACATTATTTATTTACTTGTAGATTCGTGGATATATTACCTTGTAGTTGTAATCTATAATTACAATTATGTACCTTATCATATCAATTACAATAAAACAAAGCTCCAAGGATGAGTTACCTATTTTTTATTAAATACTTCTCAAGCTCTCAGGTAGTGTAAACCCATCTACAGGACTATATAAACGGAATGATTCTAAAATTGATCTATTATTTATATCGTGAAGAAAGAGGCTGCCTGGTCGGCATTCATAGTTCTTCATATAAAAGACACTTCAGCCAGTAAATCTTTTTATTACCTCGACGTTTCGACAAATATCTTTTGTCCTCGTCAGGAGCGAACAATGTTTTAATTTTTGTTCGCTCCTGACGAGGACAAAAGATTTTTGTCGAAACGTCGAGATAATAAAAATATTTACTGGCCGAAGTGTCTTTTATTTGAAAAACTATTATTTATATCTTATGAATTATTTACATATATTTAGAAAGTGCTAAGAAATGAAACAAATGTTATCAGTAAGGTATTCTGGGAATAGATGATAAGACAATACTGTACAATACAATATATTGTAACTATTGAAAACTATCCCGCATGAGTTTCTTTTCAAAGAAAAATCAAAATTCATTTCAAGGAGAAATAACGATTATTTCTAACCTTTGGGATGAGGTATGAAAGGATGAATTGTGAAGAATAATGATAATCGGAAAAATAACCCCAATTCATCCTTTCATACCTCATCCCAAAGGTTAGAAATTAAGGTTATTTCTCCTTGAAATAAATTTTGATTTTTCGTTGAAAAGAAACACATGCGGGATAGTTTTCAAATGTCGTTTTACAATACTGTATATTACTTATTTATATTTCCTTTGCCACCATATCCTAATATAAGTGATATAGTGAAATAGAATTCTTGGGAAAATCTTGTGAAAACAGATCACACTAGGTAGCAGTCAAAGTCCCGGAATTCTGGGTGTTGAGTCAGAGTTGATGAATGCGTGGACGGTTCCTACAACGTCGCCCATCTGACTGAAGTTACCTCTGTTATGGAATTGATGTTCAATAAACAACATAATGAAACATTTTGACCCTTGACTTTGAATTACACACATGGACAAAACTTAAGTAAAGGGTCGGTTGAAGGATGGTCTAAACTTTTAGTTTTCGACCGCTACGACCCGTGTTTGATTCCCGCATTGGACACTTTTTTTCTGATTTAAAAGAAATGCTCCAATGGCCCCCGACTCTTGCGAAATTCTAACCCCACCAGAGAATGCAAGTAACCAAACGGGGCTCTGGCACATTTGTAAATTCAAAGGCGAACTGCTTTTCACATGTGTAGACATGTGGTGCGCTTACAGAAAAAGCAGTCGTCAACATCTACACACCATTATTATGGCCTGTATCACGTATACTAGGGATAAGCAAAAGATGAGTGTATACACACTTGGTTATCTCGTATGTTTTCAAGTTATTGCCTCAATCCCGATATGCATACTAAAAGGTACAACTTCCTTAAGTTTTGTCTATGTAGTATAGGTAATGATAATCATGGTGGTTAGTTAGCAACTACTTCTACCATATATCTATCCACCATGATTATCATGGCCTGTAACACTGGTACTAGGGATAATATTTTCTTTTACCATATTACACCACGTATTTATACATTTCAAGCTATTTAAAGAATGGAATCATTGACCGCTATTGATTTTTAAAATAACGGACGTGTCGTTGTGTGTGTATATTTATAAGGTTGTATAAATCTATTTAACTGAATATGGAAAAGAGAGAGTGTGTGGGATATCTTGGTTCATCTGTGGTGAATATATCGTCAATTCAATCTACCAGTTGTAATCTACAACTATTGAATGCTGAAAACGCTACAGCGAGTTTATAAATGGAATATTTAGTTATCTCTTTGTACTGTTGATGTATGGACGGTTACCTGACATGGAACATCTTTGTTACAGGGCAGTAACATCATTTACCTTACATTACCTCTGTGTTCTGATTCACTGATAGAGCATCTAGAATTCCTCGGATTATATACACTCATGGACAGAACTTAAGGAAGTGGTAGTCTTTGATATAGCAGGTTGTCTGCTTTTTTAAAGGAGACAGAGATTGTTCACACTTAGTTATCTCGTGTGTGTTCAATAAAGGTCACTGTAATATCTTTCAGAGGTATTGTCTCAATTCCGATATACATGATAAAAGGTACAACTTTCTTAAGTTTTGTCCATGAGTGTATATTGGTTATCTCGTGTGTCTTCAATAAAGGTCACTGTAATATCTTTTAGAGTTATTGTCTCAATCCCGATATACATGCTAAAAGGTACAACTTCCTTAAGTTTTGTCCATGAGTGTATATTGGTTATCTCGTGTGTCTTCAATAAAGGTCACTGTAATATATTTCAGAGTTATTGTCTCAATCCAGATATACATGCTAAAAGGTACAACTTCCTTAAGTTTTGTCCATGAGTGTATATTGGTTATCTCGTGTGTCTTCAATAAAGGTCAGTGTAATATCTTTCAGAATTATTGTCTCAATCCCGATATACATGCTAAAAGGTACAACTTCCTTAAGTTTTGTCCATGAGTGTATATTGGTTATCTCGTGTGTCTTCAATAAAGGTCACTGTAATATCTTTCAGAGTTATTGTCTCAATCCCGATATACATGCTAAAAGGTACAACTTCCTTAAGTTTTGTCCATGAGTGTATATACTCATTTAGAATAATTTAAAACAATGTTACAATTTAATTATAAGAATGGACGCATATATATAAAACACGATACAGTAATATACAACAACAACAATAGCCTTTATTGGGCACACGTGCCATACAGGATTCTCCCGGTAGGACAAAATAAATAAATAACAGATTAGCATCATAGTTATATACAAATATTGGGTATTGACCTCGACCAATTATCGAGTTGGATCCGGTGTCTGTGCTAAACATTTTGATTGAGCTGATTTCCAGTATTTATAAAAAGCGAATGCAAAGGGTCTGGATTTTACGACTTTTGCCATTAAAACATAAGGCGAATTGCTATTATAGCCGGTCTCTTGACGAAGAATTTCTCTTTCTTCTTCCATTGCCGTACAGTAGAACATGTAGTGGGAAAAATCGAGGCTAAATTCACCGTTGCATAAGGTGCATTTTATGGTCTTAGTTTTCAATAGTGAAACATGATTAATTCTCTGTACTACAAAATGGCTTCTTACTTGTGCAATGATTCTCTTTAAGGTTAGAGAGAAATTGTCATTCAGATAGCTTTCCATTGTAGGTGATGAATCAAAGTATTTATAGTGAGAGTAGAGTACTGATTTTCTTATTCTTACATAATCCAGCTGCAAGGACTAATCGGTTGCCGTTCTAATAATTAGGGGGATTTATCTTTGATACAGCAATATATAGAATACAATCGGTTATCTGTATAGAATCTTAAACAACAGCGTACAGAATTCTTGGTAGTAAGTTAGGCAAGCATTGGTCAATATCAGGCCACAATAATGAAACAAAAGATAGCTGTTATATATAAATGATCAATTATACCTGAAGTCATTAATTAAACATTTGCGTTATTGAATCCGTTTTCTCCACTTGAGGAAATAGTTCGCAGAAGAATTTGACCAAATCGTCTGCCATACTAAGAAAAATCAATGGATTGAGTAGACAGCGCCATCTATCGATGAGAATTGTATACATTTAATACGTTGCTAACTTGACTTTTTTTTATGATTTTTCTGAATAGCATTTCTCGATGCAATAACCCTATTGCCTCCAAACGGGCTAACGTATGTAGTCAGCCAGTACCATAGTTACTATAAGTTTAGACGTGGTGCCGGTATTCTTTGTTAACACTGTTTTTATAACATATGGATAATATTTGTTGCTTATAATACAATATAATACGGCTTATGACGGCTTATTGTATAACAACATTTGAAAATTATCCAGCATGTGTTTCTTTTGAATGAAAAATCGTAATTTCATTTTGAGAAGAAATATAGATTATTTCTAACCTTAGGGATAAATTATGAAAGGATGAATTGTGAAGAATAATGATAAACGGAAAAATAAAAGTATCCAGGGATGGGAATCAAACCCACAGTGTTCCGACGGTTAGAAATAATCGTTATTTCTCCTTAAAATAAAATTTCGATTTTTTCATTCAAAAGAAACAAATGCGGGATAATTGTCTTCATGTCCGTTGTTTCACTTGTTCTGTCCTCACTTCTATCTTCAAAGTGATGTGAAATGTTGTTAAATATACACAATGAATACTTTGTGTTGTTAAATATACATAATCAATGAAAAGCTAATTTATATTATTTTTCACATCAATCATTCTCTCGCTCTCTCTCTCTTTCACACAAAAATACAATAATTTTAATAACCAAAATATAAATATATACATCATGATGCAGCAATATATACATGTATACAATATATACATAAAAGCTTTCGGGTGTAACAGCCCTTTGACAGGTATAACTACGACATATATATATATATACAAGCCGAATGACCCGGGCAACGCCCGGGTTTTACCCGATTAAATGTTTTTATTTAAATACTATTCGTTACAATTATAAATTGGCGCCGTGGATGTCACTCTTGTGAAACGTCCCGCTCCAAACTTTGTGTCTGAGAAGCGATATTTTTATAGAAAGATGATCTGGCTTTTGTTTTCTGCTCGAATGAATGTTTTTCTGTTAGAATTTTGTTCCTGCATACAAAATAATGAGCTGGTTTCACCCGTGGTCTCTGCTTTTTGGAATTTTTCCCGACATAATTTTGTATCTGATAATCTTACATGATACAGCAATATCGTCATCATCATTTTCTGACTAATAATATATAGTTTTAATAATTGATTTATATATTTTTTTAAAATAGCCTATCGTCTTCCCCGCATTTTTTTACCTATGTATGGAAATTTTGGTTTGAATTAGTGAACTACTGCGAATTTGTATACCTGACATACAAACCAACAAACAAACAAACAAACATACAAACATTCATTTTTATATATATAGAATATATAATATAAAATGAGTTTTAAAAATTGTTAAAAAAAATGCATCGGCCGGGAATCGAACCCTGGCCGCCCGCGTGGCAGGCGAGCATTCTACCACTAAACCACCGATGCTTTAAAAAATGGCCATATTTAGGTATTCATTCCATTCCGGATTAGTCCGCGTAAAAAAAGTTCTTCAAATGAAAAAAAGAAATAGCCAAAAATATTAATCAAAATGCAGCCGAAAATTTTCCTCAGGTTTATAAAAAGCGACATGCAAAATTTGGTACCAATTGGTTCAGTAGTTTTTGAGTTTATCGCGAAACAGACAGACAGACAGAAATTGACTTTTATATATATAGAGATATGTGAGAATCGTTGTGAATTGGTGTCGACTCTCTTTTCTCTGTGGAAAATCTTGCCGATTCTCCGTTTGTTCTGTGGTAGTTGTGACAGCGAAGGTGCTGTCAACTGGAAGTTGGGATTGGATTGGTGAATTTGCAGTCGTGATGGCAGGAGTGAGGACACAGGATAGGTTGGTCAAGGGAACCGATGCTGACAGACAGAGAGCATGGAGGAGAGTGAGCTTACGCCCCACGATTTACGCTGGATCAGGAGACGCGTGTAGTGCGGACGAGACTCGGAGACGCCACTGAGACTTCCCCAGTCGGGTGGTGTCACGTGACCTATATTGAGATTCTGATTGGTCATTCATTACATCATGGAAGATGAAGAATCGCCTTGATTGGTCCAAACGACTCTGATAGTTATAGCAGAAAATGCGAGGATGGAGCATTGACCCAAATAAAGTTGTTTTTAGCGAATTCAACTCCGGGTCCTTTGTCTTGGAGTTCTCTGGAATAAAAGTGTCGTTGACCTAGCGCTAATGATGCGAGATAGAAATCTTTCCTCTTAACTCTAGGCCTAACTGCAATCGTTTATTAATATCTATAATCGTATTATCTCCTTGTTTTTCTCTGTCTGTCTGACATACAGTCCGTATTTTATTTGGCTCTTAGCAGTACATCATGTCATACAGTAAGTTGGTACAGGGTACAAGGTGGTTGGACATAGGCAGAGACATGGTAGAATGACTGGGGTTTTAAATTATCAGATATATATAGATAGATGGAAATTTTTCCGGGAGGAAATTGATCTAAAGAGACAAAGGTCGCCTCTCCCGTCAAAAAGATGTCAAAACCTGACGCCATCTATTGACCGTCGCCGCAAACTAGCGGCCTCGGGTCGGCAATAAAGCTACAACACCAGCTTTGGCAAACTGAAATCCCGTGTGGATCTCATGGAATAAAGTCCGCCCTAGGCTGACGAGGGCCATTAGCCCGAAACCATGGTCTCTAGGTTGACGCTTCTCAGTTTGCCAAAGCTGGTGTTGTGGCTTTGTCACCGACCTGAGGCCGCTAGTTTACGGCGACAGACAATAGATGGCGTCAGGTTTTGACGTCTTTTTTGACGGGAGAGGAGACCTTTGTCTCTTTATATATATATATATATATTAAGAAAATATGCATATATTGGATTTAAAAATATATTTATTATTCCGATATTTCGAGAGGCATTTTGCCTCTCTTTATCTAGGATGTTTCTCACTAAAACACGTGAGAACGCGTGTCTCGTTCTACAAGATCAATGAAATATTACAGTTAAACATTACATTTTTGTATATATATATACAGCTGATATTAATATAAATATAATATTATACTATATTATAATAATATTTCATTGGTCTTGTAGAACGAGACACGCGTTCTCACGTGTTTTAGTGAGAACCATCCTCGATAAAGAGAGACCAGTTGCCCCTCGAAATATCGGAATAATAAATATATTTTTAAATCCAATATATGCATATTTTCTTAATATAAATTTAATTATGGATTGCTCAATCTTCAAAAAAAAAAATATATATATATATATGTCATAATATATACTCTTCCTGGAATAATAAAGCAAACCTACAGTCAACCCAGAGAGAGACAGGCAGCTGAAGTCCGGTCACTTTAGACATCAGCGACATTCCAAGGGGCGAACACAGGGGCCGTTACTTGGAACCTCGAGACCATTAACACAGTTGGGGGATTGTGGGCGAAACGAACGGCCGCCCGGCTTTTGCCGGGCCCAGCTCTCTCCCTCTCTCTCTCTCTCTCTCTCTCTCTCTGGTTGCCTGGGTTGCTCTTCCAACTTGTGGTGTGATTATTTCTCTTTCCACTTTATTATATTATACCACATATATATATATATATATATATTAAGTAAAAGGCATCTCCATTTTTCCGGGAGGAAATTGATCTAAAGAGACAAAGGTCGCCTCTCCCGTCAAAAAGATGTCAAAACCTGACGCCATCTATTGACCGTCGCCGCAAACTAGCGGCCTCGGGTCGGCAATAAAGCTACAACACCAGCTTTGGCAAACTGAAATCCCGTGTGGATCTTATGGAATAAAGTCCGCCCTAGGCTGACGAGGGCCATTAGCCCGAAACCATGGTCTCTAGGTGGACGCTTCTCAGTTTGCCAAAGCTGGTGTTGTGGCTTTGTCACCGACCTTGATTAATCAAGAATGGGTATTTGGCCAATTCTGGAATAATTAAAAATCAACGAGAATAGTTGATATTTATTCCGATAGATGGCGCCAGCCATCAGCAACTTTTAGTTGCACGATAAGGAGATGCCTTTTACTTAATTTATGCACCTTATCCCAGTACAATGTTACATTTGTGCTATTTTTTCATATATATATATGTCGTAGTTATACCTGTCAAAGGGCTGTTGAGCTGAAAGTTTGTATTGCAGTTATATAAAAAGAAAATCTTCCCACAACGCGAATGGTCTTTTATTTATACACACACACCCATACATATACACATACAAAAGCCTTTATTAGGGACTTGCCCCATACACATTCTCCCAATTGGGTAAGGTAATAATTGTGTTATTTACATAGAACTGGCTTTACTCTTCGTCTCAAAGTCATTCACTTGGTCCTTACATAACGATGATCTAAAAATGTAAATTGCCTTAGATTTGTTTGCTGATATTTCTTTTATTTATATTAGACTAACCTATTCATAAATACTTTGATACATAAGGACTATAGGAAGTAGAACTACTGGCTACAGATGTGATCGAATGAAGAAACTGATGTAGAAGTATGTAATATTGGGGAATTCGCTCTCTGATTACTTTAATGTAGCGGACAAACCTACAGATGGGAAGATGGCGTGTCACCATTTGCAATTCTAATAGGTGAATATAATATATATAGATGGAAATTTTGCTGGGAATATATTGATCTAAAGAGACAAAGGTCACCTCTCCCGTCAAAATAGACGTTCAAAATCAGACGCCATTTATTCACCGTCGCCTCAACTAGCGGCCTCGGGTCGGTGACAAAGCCACAACACCAGCTTTGGCAAACTGAAAAGCGTCCACCTAGAGACCATGGTTTCGGGCTAAAGGCCCTCGTCAGTCTAAGGCGGACTTTTGGTATATATATGGAAATTTTACGGGGAGGATATTCATCTAAAGTGACAAAGGTCACATCTCCCGTCAAAATAGACGTTCAAAACCTGACGCCATCTATTGACCGTCGCCGCAAACTATGGTTCTGTCACCGACCCTGTCTTTTACTGTAAGTACACCACATGTCTACAAATGATACAGGCCATGATAATCATGGTGGGTAGTTAGCGACTGCCTTTACTGTAAGTACACCACATGTTTACATATGGTACAGGCCATGATAATCATGGTGAGTAGAAGTATGCGACTGCCTTTACTGTAAGTACACCACATGTTTACATATGGTACAGGCCATGATAATCATGGTGAGTAGAAGTATGCGACTGTTTTACTGTAAGTACACCACATGTTTCCAAAGTGAAATGCAGCTCGACTTTGCACTTACAAATGTGCCAGAATCTCGTTTGGTTACTTGTACTCACTGGTGGTTTGGACTGGAGAATCGGGGGCGATTGGAGCATTTTTTTAATCAGAAAAAAGTGTCCAATGCGGGAATCGAACCATAGTCGTAGCGGTCAAACACCAACAGTTTAGACCATCCTTCCACCGACCCCAAAAATTCCCTTAATCTCATTAAACATTTGGTATTTGATTATAGAAAAAGATGTAACTACAAAATGGTAGAAATGTTTGAAGAAAACAATAATCCATCACTGCATTATGGGAAATCTCAGTTGTTATATCGTATAAAGATCTGGACTTTGTTATCTGGACTCACCATCAGGATCCGAGGCAGGTCCACTGTGTACGCTACCTCCTGGACTTGGCAAGTCACAGTATAGCGGCGCACAACTTACAAGACAGCGGCAATGTCCCTTGCTGTTGCAGAACTGTACAAACAACGTTGAATGTGAGATATGAAGAGATAAATAGCATCGTCGTCTTTCCTGTAAACAACCACCACCCTGTGACACCACCAATTTGGCCAATTCTGGAATAATTACAAATCAACGATTAATTGATATTTATTCCGATAGATGGCGCAAGCCATCAGTAATCTTCAGTTGCATGATCAGAAAATGCATTTTTTCTTAATTTATATACCTGATCCAAGTACAAATTCACTTTTGTATTGTTTTTCACATTGATTGGCGCCCTTCCGGCCTAAATACCTCTTTCATGGTTTTTCAGGATGACCCAAAGACCAGGCTTTTTTGTCTTTGAGGTACAGCTTTCACCACGCTGACGAGGGCCAACAGCCCGAAACGCGTACGTGGTTAGCTTTTCTTGATTAATCAAGAAACGATATTAGGATAATTCTGGAATAATTAAAAATCAACGCTTAGTTGATATTTATTCCGATAGATGGCGCAAACCATCAGCAACTTTCAGTTGCACGATCAAAAAATGCATTTGTTCTTAATTTATCCACCTGATCCAAACACAAATTCACTCTGCTATGTTCCACAATATATCTGCCAATTAAGTGAAGGTAACCCAGGTAAACAGATGGATTCCCCCGTGGTTAGGAAGATCAATGGCGACAAATCGTGCCCAATAAAATAACCTGGCCATGAAAGGATTTAATGGGTCGCTCTACCAGCCGATCGGTAAAACCGCCCCGAGGGAGAACTCCCCTTGGAAATAAAACTATTAAATTTGGGTCTATAAACTTTATTGTCTAAATCTACTTTTTTGTGTGTGTGCGCAGTTTAACGATCTGTTTGCTATATGGGTCATTGGAAACCTGTTATATAAATAGGATTGGATATAGTGTAGAACATTTATATTGGTTTGTTTTCAATGTTTAACGGCTGTCATCCTTTTTAAAGGGAGGAAAATCCTTCATTGTGTATACACTCATGGACAAAACTTAAGGAAGTTGTACCTTGCTACACTGAAGGATAAAATCTTATAAATTGTGTTCAATGGTATTTATATGTAATTCTACTGTCCTAAAAGCCTATGTCCATAGTTTACTTAAATACCATTTCTAAGATTCCACCCTTCAGTGTAACATATATAAACAGAATGATCCAATACAGTATTAGAGCTCTGAGAAGCGGTCTGGTAGATTAAATTGGTGAAACCGCTGGGAGGGTTCACCACTGATGAACCAAACCCTCCCAATATATTAACATCACAGTAAGGACAGTAGAAGTTTGTTTAAACATCCGCGCTCTAATGTTACCTTGGCATAGTAAAAGCTATGGTATACAGGTTGAAGTTTGTCTGAATTATCGGATACTGTTGTTGTGTCTCTTTATTCATCGCCATTTCGCTTCTGTACTGGGGTGATAAATGTTTTATGTTATCTTTAAAGGGAGAGGTGCCTCTTTTGATACATGAAACCCATTTTTACGCAATTTTTTATGTTGTATTCAGATATGTAAATCGGACATTGCCACTTCACCAGCTACAACACCTGTTTGGTAAATTTGACCGATAACCCCTCTCGTAGGATGTAATGTCCCTGTACTGATGAGGGCCATAGTCTGAAACCACGGTATACGGGTTGTTGGCTGTTGTCTGTATTTTCCTAAACTGGTGTTGTGGTCATTCACCCAGCTTTAAGTTTTTTATTGGAATGGTAAACATAATGCTTTATGTTAATACATATTTAAAGTGAAAAAAAAAACAGTACAAATGTGATATTGTACTGGGATAAGGTGCATAAATTATGAAAAAGGCATCTCCTTATCGTGTAACTGAAAGTTGCTGATGGCTTGCGCCATCTATCGGAATAAATATCAACTATTCTCGTTATAAACGCGTCCGTGGTTAGCTTTTCTTGATTAATCAAGAATGGGGGCCAATTCTGGAATAATTAAAAATCAACGAGAATAGTTGATATTTATTCCGATAGATGGAGCAAGCAATCAGCAACTTTCAGTTGTACGATAAGGAGATGCCTTTTTCTTAACATTTATAAAGGTTTATAAAACATGTTCATTCCTGCCTTTTTCCAATTTAACAAAACCAACAAACAATCTTGTTTTATTTCCCTATAATTCGGGCGAGCAAGTCCTTCAACATGAGCAACTAGGAGTATGAGTGGGTAGTTACACTTCTAGTTCCCTGTTGGAGGGCATGTGGACCCGATAGTTAGACAAATATATTCACCCTGGATTGATGTTTGATTTTGTTAAATATTCCCCTTTTACTACATGAATAGTCCTATCTATTAATAAAGCTCCATCTATATGTAACAAATGAGAACATTAAATCACGAATGTTTCTTTTCTACAAATAAATCAAACTTCTACTGTCCTTACTGAGATGAAAAATTATATTGGGAGGGCTTGGCTCATCAGTGGTGAACCCTCTAAGCGATTTCACCAATTATATATATATATATATATATATATATATATATATATATATATATATATATATATAAATCTACCAGACTGCTTCTTTAGAGATCTAATACTGTATTGGATCATTCTGTTTATATATGTTACACTGAAGGGTGGAATCTTAGAAATGGTATTTAAGTAAACTATGGACATAAACTTTTAGGACAGTAGAATTATATTTAAATATTTGCATCGAGCAATGCTCTTCCACAAACAATAAGGACAAGTTAGGTATAAATTAACACAAAGCAATAACACGCCATCTATATATAACACATGAAGACATTAAGACTCGAATGTTTTCATTTGTGACCCATATATATATACGTGTTTCTGTTTACTTGGTTACATTCAATATTTGAGCAGGTTTGTTCTATATAACATTTGTTGGGGATAAAATAAGTATTTCTCTATAACCCCAATTTGCGAGTTCCATTTTTCCACACTTCACAACTTCAAAAGAATACTTCAATAGCTACAATGGCTTAGTTCTCCAACTGGGGTTCCTCCATCCACTTCGACCCAATAATCTGTTGGGGCAAATAATGACTTATCATCATCACTACTCTGAGATAATTAAGATCCCATCATCATTAAATCCATCTCAAACATTTTTCGATACCACATTTATTCTCCGCTCTATAATTCTATTGATAAAGTGATTATTGTAACACTGTAAGTACACCACATGTCTACACTCGGCCGTGCGGCCACGCAAGTTTTAGCTCCGCCGTTTTCGCCTCTGGCGAGCGGAAGAACATCGCGAAAAAATTTAAAATTCATACTGGCTGAAAGCCCTCAATCCGCTGTACAAGTGCCTGAAAGGCCCAGCGTTCAATCTCAACCAGGTGACAAGATATCACCGAAAGAACGAATTGAAAAGAATTCTTCCAAAGAATTTTCCATGGAATTCCAAAGGAACGCGGATCCGCCGGCGCGCGAGGCGCATGCAAGCCCGGCGGCCGCGCGTGATGACGTCACGGCGCCGCTGATTGCTGCTTCTTGCAGCGCTTCAACAGCCAACCCGGCCCCGCTCATTTGGGGAGATAGCGAATTGGCGGAAATGGACGACAACGACGCTTTTACCGTCGTAAGAACCAAGAAAAGGCGCCGCGACTCGCCGGTTCTGCCTGCCATGGCCGCGCAGTCTAACAGCGCTGGCACTTCTCGCCGACAGCGACCGTCGACGGGACGGATGCCCCAGGTCCAGGAAATCAGGACCACGAGGGCACACGTCATGGAGGCCAGGGCTCGCCAGGCGTCCTGCACCGAGGAGCAGTGCTGTTTCCTCGAGTTCTGTCCGGAATACCAGACCTACCAGTACATGAAGGCTTTGGAAAAGGTGGTCGGAAGCACAGGAAACATTGTCCAGTTCACTAAGGTGAACGGGCAATACTTGGTCGGACTCGCCAACAGATCCCTGGCGGAGCGCCTAGTTCGAGAGGGCCTCGAGATCGAGGGAACCCTTCTCAAGACCTTCCCGTTCAGAAGAACTTCAATCAGAGTCACGATTGGGAACCTCCCCTTCTTTGTGGGAGACGCCGCCGTCATGGATGCTCTCTCCAGATACGGCCGAATAACCTCCATCGCCCCCAAACAGCTTAGGGTTGGAGAGTTTAATTTCACCGACGGCCGCCGGGAGGCCTTTATACTCCTCCATGACGGAATAACCGTCGAAATGCTCCCCTCTCGATTCGAACTGAGGATCAAGGGCGAGCCATGGCCAGCTTTCCTGACCCACGGAGTCAAATGCTCGAAATGCCGTGGTCAAGGTCACCGAAGAGCAAACTGCCCCCAACTCCATGGGCGTCCTACTACCGCCAGACGGGCCTCACCGCCCCCTTCCACCGGCCTTCCACCATCGACCGTGCCTGGGCTGCCTGGACCGTCTCCGGCCACGCCAACCCCGCCGGCGCCTACCAGCCCAGCTGTCAGGCTTTCCGGCGCTCAACCAGATGCCCGAGTTGCGTCCCCACCATCTACGGCGCCCCGGCCGTCTACACCAGCGCCTCCGGCCTCATATGTGCCGGTGGCGGCCCCTGTTCCTCCATCAGTGGCCCCTGCACCTGTAGATCCCGCGGGCCCTCGCTCGGCAGCAACTGAGCCGACGCCTCCCGCCCGGCCGGACTTCATTGCCCCGTGTGACCCTCTGCCTGCACAGGGGACCCTCGGACCTGCGACCCACACACCGGATGTCGACATGACCACCACTGAGGAGCCTCTGCTCCCTCACCAGCCGCAGTTTCAACACCCCCACTGCCTGCGCCTCAGCCTGCTGGGCCGACACCATCTGCTCCCCACAAAGAGGATCCGACACCGGCTATGACACCTCCGTCCCCACCACCTACCCCGATGGAGGAAGACCTGCCGCCGAACCTGGGTGATTGCATCCATAGAATTTTAAGAGAGATCATCATTTCCAAAATCGACCCTGGACCCTTGGTCGATGATGAAATCTCCTGGACCGACGCCATTGATGCCATCCTACATCCCCATTCTAGGGCGCCTTTCCTTGCGAGACTCTCGCCTATTTTGAAGAAAAACTACGCTGTCTTTTTCGAGGCGGCCATCGAGCGCGCTCGGGATTCCCATCCCAGGATCCTCAGCGGGTTGTCCGAGCTCAGGAGGGCCTTGGCTCCCAAGACTAGACGTCACCGCGGCAAGCGCTAACCTAATGTATATACCCCTCTCTTCTCTCTTTCTCTTTGAGATGTAACATTGTCTAGAAGACAATAAATAATTTTCAATTGTCAAAAAATTGTCACTCGGCCGTGCGGCCACACGTCGCGCGAGCTCCTGAGTTTTTCGCCTCTGGCGGGCGAAAAGTGTCGCGGATGGCGACAAATATGGTATGGGCTGAAAGCCCGTCAAAAGCCGAAGAGAAGCCTGTAAGGCTCGGCTCTAGAACACAGCCCAGTGCGGAAATAACAGCAAAAAACGTTTTGCAGATCAATTCCTCGATGAATTCAAAAGAAAATTAAAACTATGTAAATCCGCCCGCCGGCAGCCAGGATGCAAATTCTGCCGCGCCGGTCGACCTCTTGCGGCTATTCCAACTTCTAACGCCGCTGCTCAAGTCCGGAGAAACTGGGCTGACATCACAGAAGAGGTGAATCCTGGAGCTGAGGAAGGATTTACCCTCGTCCAGGGTAGGAAGAGGCGCCGTGGCTCGAGGAATTCACCTACGACGGCTGCACCCTCCTCCAATGCCGGAGGTTCCAGGACCATTCGCCGACCTCAACCATCGGCGGGTTCGGTGCCACGGGCCCAGGAAATCAGGGTCACCAGAGCACACATCGCGGAAGCCAGGGCGCGGCAGGCGTCCTCCTCCGAGGAACACTGTGTGTACATCGAACATAGCCCCGAACTGGAGCCCTTCCACTACCTTAAGGCATTGGATAGGATGCTCGGAGAAACTGCCGGAGTCATCCAGATCACCAAGGTGAACGGCCACCAGCTCCTGGGATTGACCAACAGAGGCCTGGCCGAGCGCCTCATAAGTGAGGGCCTCGAGGTTGAGGAAACACTCCTCAGGGCATTCCCTTTCCGCAAAAGAGCGGAAAGGATTACAGTGGGTAACCTCCCCTTCTTTGTATGAGACTCCGCTGTCATCAACGCCCTCTCTCCATATGGGCGGGTTACGTCCATCGCCCCTAAGCAGATGAAGGCGGGCCCCTACGTCTACGTCGATGGCCGGCGTGACGTCTTCATCACCCTACATGAGGGGATCACCATCGAGAGGCTTCCAACCCGCCTCGACATCAACATCAAAGGCCAAGCCTGGCCTGCGTACCTATCCTCGGGCATCAGGTGTTCCAGGTGCCACGGACAAGGGCATCGGAGGGCCATCTGCCCCCTGCTTGCAGGGCTGGCCAACAACACCAGAATGGCCCCACCAACCACTCCTGCTGGCGTCCCACCACCGACCACCTCTGCACCGCCTCAGCGGTCAGCAGCCCAGCCTCCTGCGCCAGCTCCCTCCAATCTAGCCATGGAGGTTTGCAGCGCTCCTCCCATGGCCCGAGCTGTGCTCCATCCATCCGCACCTCGGCCATCTCCACCAGCGGCCTCAGCCTTACCTATGGAGGAGACGCCTTCTGCCCCTCCACCTGTGATCCCTGCTCCGTCCCTGCAGGCGCCTGAGGGTTCCGTGGGCCCTCGCTCGGCCAATTCACAACATCCAGAGCCGCCTCCCGCTCGGCCGGACTTCGTTGCCCCGCGTGACCCTCTGCCCGCCCAGAAGACCCTCGGACCTGCGGCCCCAACACCGGACGTCGAGATGTCCATCGTGGAGGAGACCTCTGCGTCCTCCACGTCATTAGCAAAGAACGCAACGAGAGTCGACCTCGATGCGTTCATCGAAAGGCACCCCAGCGTATCCTTCGCTGGGACGGACGCCCTTGGTCTTGGGCGGGAGGAGGTCTTAGACCTCCTCTCCTCGAGGACCAAGGCGCAGAGGAAAGGACACCTCCTGTCGCCTCCGCAGTGCGACGCCCTCGCCGGCCTAATCGGGCAAATCTTGGATCTGAGGCTCGGAGCAGCCAGCAATCTTTACAAAGTCCTCGGACAGGTAAAAGCTGAGCTGAGGACAACACCAGCCGCAGTGCCTACACCTCCACCGCCTGCGCCTCGGCCTGCTGAGACAACATCACCCGCTCTCCACGGGGAAAGGACGTCGCCGGACATCGCGACACCTCCACCTCCTCTGTCTACCCAATTCATAGATGCCTGCTACGACCAGGCAAACGATATTATTTATGCGTTGAGCCGTGAGCGCTTCTCGGAGCCCTTGTCCAACATAGGAGTCACAGAGGGTGACATCGTGGAGGCGATTATTTTCCCCGAGGATAGAGAACCTCTCTTCAGGCACCTCTCCACTCAGAAAAGAACCACTCTTGCCGAGATCATCAGCGCTGCATCTGAGTGCGCTCGAAACTCAGATCCCTTTGTGCGTGAGGGCCTACGCATACTCAGCGAAATGCTCCCCCCCCCCCTAATCTGTAAATTTTCCCAAACTCTTGATTGAGTGTAATTATTGACTAGATCGTCAATAAAGTCTGTTTTTAATTGTCACATTTCTACACATGGTACAGGCCATGATAATCCTGGTGGGTAGTTAGCGACTGCTTTTACTGTAAGTACACCACATGTCTACACATGGTACAGGTCATTATAATCCTAGTGGGTAGTTAGCGACTGCTGTTACTGTAAGTACACCACATGTCTACACATGGTACAGGCCATGATAATCCTGGTGGGTAGTTAGCGACTGCTTTTACTGTAAGTACACCACATGTCTACACATGGTACAGGTCATTATAATCCTAGTGGGTAGTTAGCGACTGCTGTTACTGTAAGTACACCACATGTCTACACATGGTACAGGCCATGATAATCCTGGTGGGTAGTTAGCGACTGTTTTTACTGTAAGTACACCACATCGGTTCGACTTTTGCACTTAAAAATATGCCAGAAACCTGTTTTGTTACTTGCACTCACTGGTAGGGTTGGACTTTTGCAAGAATCGGAAAAGTCAATGAAACATTTTTTTTTTTTTTTCAGAAAAAAAGTGTCCAATACGTATTTCGAACCCGGATCGTTTCTGTTAAAAAACGACGGTTTATAACACTGCCCCACCGGCCCTGAATGTAAAGTATATGGACGTACAATATAAAGGAATGACTCTCTTTCACCAACTAAACTGATTTATAAAAATGCGGAAGAGCGTTTTTTCGAAGCATATTATATATTTATAATTTAGATAATAAAAGGCATATATTGGATTTATAATTGTATGTAATTCTGCTGTCCTCAAAGCTTATGTCCATAGTTCATCTAAAATACCCATCCCAAGAATCTAGCATCAGTATCACTATAAAAGGAAGATCGAAAAATGCAATATAACAGCGGTATGGTAGATTAAACTGGCGAAACTGCTGGAAGGGTTTACTACTGATGAGCCAGGCCCTCCCATTAACTTTTCCATTGCAGTAAGGACAGTAGAATTTTTTTTAATTTTAAAAGGAATCTTACGCGTCTATAATAGTTTTGAATATATAAAAAATAAAGAAGACATATCCTGACCAGGAGCACATGTGCTTTACGGAAGGCAGAGCGCCATCTGGTGGAACAGAAATCAACTAAGCATTGATTTAACCTGTTCCCTGATATTTGGCCAACCCAATTTATTGATAAACCAAGAAAAGCCATCCACGAATGTGTTTCGCGCTGTTGGCGCTCGTCAGCGTATATCTATAACTTTAGACTTAATGTAAAGGAAAGAATTAAATTTTGTGTTTAACCACAAATAGATATTAATTACAGCAAAATATTTATAATTTATGAATAGAATAATAATTTTTATATTTATATACAACATTTGACATTTCGACACCAGAGATGACATAATAGAAAAATCGCCGTTAGCATTGAAGAGCATTCCGAAAGAGGCTTATAAAAACTGTTTCGACAATTGGGAGAAACGATGGCGCTGGTGCGTTGAAGCAAGGGGGGATTACTTTGAAAAGTTTTAATTTTTTTTTTTTTAATATCTTACCTTTTTTATGGACCCAGTTCGGGAACTTATGGGACATACCTTGTATTTTGATACTCTGTATACTTCCCTTTTTGCTTCCTCTTTAATTTTATTATACATTGTAGTTTGTGACTTAAATAAATTGCTATGTCATCCTGAAAAGTTTGTCTTTCCTGATTTTCCACGTGGCAATATTTGTTTAAAGTTTATATGTTAATTTTGTAATTATTCTTATTTTTTAATTTATAGAAGCATTTTTCTGGCAGACATATTCAATTTTTATCATCATTATCCTCATTATTATTATTGTTTTTTCCTTAGTTATCAAATCATTTTGTAATTATAGTTTCTTTTTTGTTGTGTTCCTTTTTAAGCAATAAAATATATAGAACTAAGGTGTAATATTCAATTCAAGTATATAGAACCAACATCGATTCATTTTTAAAACAAAGCAAAAATCATAAACTTATACAACTTTCACTTTTTCATAAGGGGGCCGTATAGGGGGTTTCATATAGGGGGTCGGTGGAAGGCTGGTTAAACCGTTTGGGTTTCGTCCACTACGACCCGGGTTCGAATCCCGCATTGGACACTTTTTTCTGTTTAAAAAAAATGCTTCAATTGCATCCGATTCTTGCAAAAGTCCAACCCCACCAGCGAGTGGAAGTAACCAAACGGGGCTCTGACACATTTCTAAGTGCAAAGTCGAACTGCTTTTCACATGTGTAGACATGTGGTGTACTTACAGTAAAAGCAGTCGCTAACTACCCACCATGATTATCATGGCCAGTACCATGTGTACTAGGGATAAGCAAAAAAAACTTTTTCATACACAATGAATACATGATCCCTATATCCGTATTTTTGATAGTTCTAAAGGAAAGAATTAAACTTTGTTTGTAATCAAAAACGGATAATATATCAATACATCATCTCTATATTCGAATTTGTATTCGATATCACATAAAATCTTATTTTTAGAGACAAAGTCAAACATTCTGAATAAATTCCATATACACCCATACCTCGCTTTGCGTCGGGGTTACGTTCCAAAAAACACGACGCAAATTGAAACGACGCAAAGTGAAAATATGTGAAGGCGCAATCAAAAACAAAGGTGTTGCCATATTTTAGGGAAAAGAAATTTAAAAAATAATTAAAGACTCGAATCCAAAACAACGCAACTTCTAAAATCTAACGACGCACAGTGAAAATCTGTAAAAATTAAGCAGCGACGCAACTTCGAAAAAAACGCAAAACGAAACGACGCAAAGCGAGGTATTAGTATACTAAATTGAATATATCGAGAAATAGGTATCCATTTGCCATAAGTAAACAAGTGCATAGAAACCCCAAGAACTTGTAAGGAAAAATACATTTTTTAATCATACAGAATGAAACCCGACATCGAAATCTTTCAATATTTGCCTTGTGCCTCTGTTTATTTTCCATTCCACCATATTTATCTGGAATTTATTTGGCTACGCTGTTTTTCTTCTTCAACCAGAAAAACCGAGAAATATATTTTGAGAAATCCCATTTGAAAATTCCATTAAGAGAGAAATGTTCTAATCTATTAGATATGGAAACAAATATCCCAGGGGAGGTTTTGTACACTCATATATATATATGTTATATTAAAATATTATTTTATTTGGAATTATATTTCATAGATACAAATACTCTGTTAAATCGACCGCCAGAGGTCACGCTTTGCATATAAAAACTCGTTGTTGTTTTTCCCCGTTGGCCGGCTCAAAACCTTTGTACATTATGTAAATAATATTTTGTTTTCCCTTTTTTACTCGCCTTAAGCCAGGCATTACTTTTATCAAATTATGTCTTTTTTATATATCCCTTTAACTCAATTAAATTACTGATTAAAACTATTTTTCATTATCATACTTTGAAGATTCCAACCACGACTGCATTTCCATAATCCTCAACATGAACTAAATTCAAGCAGAAAATCTAATATTTTTCTTTATTTATAACATATATATAAATTGAATTATTTGTTTCTGAAAGCTGTATAGGTTTTTGCATTGTGATATTTGTTAGAAGGGAGTATCTTTGTTTGTTGAAATCACCATTGATGAGCCAAGCCCTCCATTTTTCATTTTTTTCAATCCAAGATAAAGCTGTAGAAAAATATTTTTATTATATATATATTTAAAATTCGAAACTATTTTAAACGCGTAAGATTCTTTTTTAAATTAAACAATTTCTACTGTCCTTACTGCAATGTAAAAATGAATGGGAGGACCTGGCTCATCAGTGGTGAATCCTCCCAGCGGTTTCGCCAGTTTAATCTACCATACCGCTGTTATATTGCATTTTTTGGAACTTCCTTTTATAGTGATACTGATGCTAGACTCTTGGAATGGGTATTTTAGATGAACTATGGACATAAGCTTTGAGGACAGTAGAATCACATATAACTACTTCGTATAAACAGATGGCGCGCTAGTGCATCATATTATACGAGGTGTGTTCAAAAAGTATCGCGACTTTTGAATTTTCGCGGGTTACGTATATTCGAATTTCGATCTTTTTGTGGCTTTATGTTGGTGCTCAGGTCTCTCACTTATGCCGACAAGCTCGGCCATTTTGAATGTTCACTTAATTGTTGACAGCTGCTTTGCTTGCAGGTGTTTTGGATCGTCTTCGATTTTTACCTATTAAAAAAAATGGATCAAAGAACCTGTATCAAATTTTGTGTGAAAAACGAAATTAAGTGCGCGGATGCATTCCGAATGTTGCCTGTGGCATACGGAGAAGCTACCTTGGACCGAAGCAACGTTTATCGGTGGTACAAAATGTTCTCAGAAGGCCGAGAAGATGTGAACGACGAAGAGCGTGCTGGACGCCCGAGCACTTCAACAACAGACGAAAAAATTAATGAAGTGGAGAAAATGATATTGGCCAATCGTCGAATCACCGTTAGAGAAGTTTCTGAGGACCTAAACATATCGATTGGCTCGTGCCATTCGATTTTTATCAATGATTTGGGCATGAGACGGGTCGCCGCGAAATTCGTACCAAAATTGCTCCATTGCGACCAAAAACAGCATTGCATGAACATTGCTAATGAGATGTTGGACTCTGTCCGCGACGACCCAAATTTGCTCCAGAGGGTCATAACTGGTGACGAAGCGTGGGTTTATGGTTATGACGTGGAAACCAAAGCTCAATCATCTCAATGGAAGCTGCCGCACGAACCAAGACCGAAAAAAGCGCGCCAAGTTCGGTCGAATGTGAAAGTTTTGCTGACAGTTTTCTTTGATTGCAGGGGCGTGGTGCATCATGAGTTCTTGCCACAGGGTAGAACGGTCAATAAGGAACATTACCTGCAAGTTATGCGCAAATTGCGCGAAGCAATCCGCCAGAAACGCCCGGATTTGTGGAAGAACAAAAATTGGCTTTTGCACCACGATAACGCACCTGCTCACACATCGTTGCTTGTGCGCGACTTTTTGGCCAAAACGAAGTCAGGTTCATTAACTTCATTCCCAATAAAACTAATCAAAGATGACTCAGTACTACAAGAATTCTATACAATGTGACAATACATGTTCAACACACAAAGAAGTGGATTTCAAAGATCTGATATTTCAAAAAGACGACTTTCAATCAGGCCTCGTCACCTCCCAGCGACCAAGAACAAAGAGCGCTTGCTAAAACCGAATAAGATCCGCAATCCGCAAGATTAATGAGCGTCACTTCTGGGTGGTACATCGTGGGGGCTGCCAAATTTACGGCAGTGTCTGTCGCTAATGTCCCCATTATGTCACGATGTCGCATTGATCGATTCTTCCTGACACCAACCACTTATACCCCGACATGTGCCAATGACGGTTTGCCCAATTTCCTCCTTTCCTGATTAAAGGAGATTAAAACATTCCTTAGCACAATGAGGTGAAGAAACCCAACCTCGAAGTTATTTCAGGATTCAGACGCACCATAAATGAGATTACGTAGAAAGTCGCCATGATTCAACAAATGGCGTAACTACAGTCATCCGCAAATTTACAATAATTTTAAACCTATCATGGATAGATTAGCTACCAATTTATATCAAAATACGAAACTATTATAGACGCGTATGATTCTTTTAAAAATAAAGCAATTTCTAACGCCCTTACTGTAATGGAAAAATTAATGGAAGGGCCTGGCTCATCATTGGTGAACCCTCACAGCGGTTTCGTCAGTTTAATCTACCATACCGCTGTTATATGGCATTTTCGGTTTTCTTTTTATAGTGATACTGATGCTAGACTCTTGGAATGGGTATTTTAGATGAACTATTGACATAAGCTTTGAGGGCAGTAGAATTATATACAATTATAAATATATAATATGCTTCGAGAAATCGCTCTTTCGCAAACATCAATTTGTGTCTTTTATTATTGACTAGACGAATGGCCCGGGCAACGCCCGGGTTTTACCCGAGTGCGAATATATTTTAAAAACGTTGTCTTGGGTGGTCGCTATAGACAGGGTGGTCTGTATAGACAGGTGTATGTATCACACAGCTGATAACAGGGTTGTCTAGAGTGGCCGCTATAGACAGGGTGGTCTCTATAGACAGGTGTATGTATCACACTGCTAATAACAGGGTTGCCTAAGGTGACCGCTATAGACAGGTGTATGTATCACACAGCTGATAACAGGGTTATCTAGAATGGCCGCTATATACAGGGTGGTCTGTATAGACAGGTGGATGTATCACACAGCTGATAACAGGGTTGTCTAGAGTGGTCGCTATTGACAGGGTGGTCTGTATGGACAGGTGGATGTAACACACTGCTGATTACAGGGTTGCCTAAAGTGACCGCTATTGACAGGGTGGTCTGTATAGACAGGTGTATGTAACACACTGCTGATAACAGGGTTGTCTAGAATGGCCGCTATAGACAGGTGTATGTATCACACAGCTGATAACAGGGTTGTCTAGAGGGGGGCAGGGAGGACACGTGTTCGCCGGCAGCCAATGGGCGCGCATTCTATCCGTGAGCTTCAGACAGAATAAGGCAATTATATATATAGATGAGCCAGGCCCTCCCATTAATTCTTCCATTACAGTAAGGGCAGTAGAATTCTTTTTTTATTTTTAAAAGAATCATACGCGTCTATCATACGCGCTAATGCATCATTATGCCAGTTTCTATGAAAACAGTATATAGTAGCTTATGTTTTCTTGAAAACCTGTTCTAAGATTCCACATGTGTAGACATGTGGTGTACTTACAGTAAAAGTAGTCGCTAACTACCCAACATGATTATCATGGTCTGTACCATGTGTAGACATGTGGTGTACTTACAGTAAAAGTAGTCGCTAACTACCCACCAGGATTATCATGGTCTGTACCACGTATACTAGGAATAATACAAAAAAATATCAGAAATGATATTCAAGCAAACTATGAACATAATCTTCTGGACAGTAAATTACATATCAATATTTGTATCGAGCAATTCTCTTCTCAGTAAGGACAGTAGAAGTTTGTTTTATGTATAAAAGAAACATTCGCATCTTTATCTTTTCATTTTCTATATATGTATGTTATTGTTTTATAAGTGACTGGCTCTATTCAAATATTTTCGTACATCTTTATTGTGGTTCATACATTTTCTTAAGATATTTACACACTTATAGATTATCTTCTTCTTTCTTATCTTGACAACCATCATTAATGGGTGAAGTAGAATGCCTTTGTCATTAAGACTGGGAGCACTACTCAGTGGCAGGCCACTGACTTAGCTTTATAGATTATAAATTAAATAAGGCTTCCAGGGTTAAGTTTCTTGTACAACTTTTTATTATCAAGCTTTCGGACTGTCAGTCCTTCAACAGGAGTATTACGTTAATAAATTGATAATAAATACTATTTTTATATACAAATTATTATTTACATATTTTAAATATTCATGATATTGAAAGGGGGAGAAATATATTGCATTCTTTTTGTGTTATAAACATTTTTGAAAATAAGATGCACTAGCACGCCATCTGTTATCATAGTTCGAAATTATTTTAGACACGTAAGATTCTTTTTGAAATTAAACAATTTCTACTGCCCTTACTGCAATGGAAAAATTAATGGGAGGGCCTGGCTCATCAGTGGTGAACCCTCCCAGCGGTTTCGCCAGTTTAATCTACCATACCGCTGTTATATTGCATTTTTGAAACTTCCTTTTATAGTGATACTGTTGCTAGACTCTTGGAATGGGTATTTTAGAAGAACTATGGACATAGGCTTTGAAGACAGTAGAATTACATACATTTATAAATATAAAAAAATATAAAAGGAAGTTCCAAAAATGCAATATAACAGCGGTATGGTAGATTAAAATGGCGATACCGCTGGGAGGGTTCACCACTGATGAGCCAGGCCCTCCCATTAATTTTTCCATTGCAGTAAGGGCAGTAGAAATTGTTTATTTTCAAAAAGAATCTTACGCCTTTAAAATAGTTTCGAATTTTAAAAATATACGTGCATGTTGAAGGATACGTGCTGGTCGAATGATATCTCGAGATCTTTTGCTTTATATATTAATGAATTTATTTCCAATTTAAAAGATGGATAATTTCCGTTAAACTTACAGTACTGTAGACAACACGGCCTAGTTTCACAGACTTCGAGCAGACAAAGGTCAAATGCCTCGGGTGTGGCCAGACCCATTAGCTGGGTGTATCTGCTGCAATCTAATCCAAGTTTCCACCCAGACGATCCTAGTTTCTCTCGTCTATAACATTTTTTTAGCAGACGGTAATTCGAAAATCTCAGAAATTATGATCGTCTGTTTTATTTATAACATAATATATACAGAATATTCCTCCACGACATACGTATATGGATGGATTTGAAGTGGGACGTACAATTTTGATTATTTCTGTAGCACGTCATATTTTGCTACAAATACCTTGATGGCAGAAGCCCGAAGGACGTGAATTATGCCACGATTTTATATTGAATTTTGAAGTTTCAGGACGTGGACCCACGTCCTGCGGGCTTTAGGCTTATATTGCTTGGACGTGGATCCACGTCCTACGGGCTCAATGTGTTAACCAGAATTAAATATTAAAACAAGTGTTATTGAAATTATTCTCTATAAGTTATATATATATAAACACAATTATTTAATGTATTTTTAGAGTTATATATAAAAAATACCAAGCGATATCGTCACTGTTTACTTACGTTTTTAAAATTGAATTTGCATAATATTTTGCATATTTTAAAAAATATCCTTATATCTATAAAAATGAAATACAAAATCGATGTTTGTTATCGCGTTGCGCAAAATCTACATAATAAATCATTATGAAATTTCGCATATAGGTAGTTGAAGATTTCGTTTAACATACAGGCTATTCAAAAAACTAAAAAGGTAAATGGATAGGTGGAATGACCTCCCCACCAAACGACGCAGCTACATTATCCAACAGACAGTCAGTGGAACTCCGTCACAGACCTTCCTAGAGTTAATTACACACCAATTAGAGGGGGAGAAACTATGTGGAAGCCTACCTTATTAATTTCCAATTAGGTTAATTAATTAGCCAACGGTACCTTCTCTAATTACATATATACAGTGTATTCCCCAGTCGAATTATTGGAAGTGTATCAGTATTGAGATGGCTAACGTATTTATTTGTTGTTTCTATAAGAAATGAAGAAAGCATTCAGACACATGGCAGCTGTCCCAGTTTTTGGACTTCTTGTCATCAGGAAACATTTCCATTCTGTTTGTGGTAACATAAAACCTGTTTGAATTCATTAGATAAGTAAAATTCGAAACTATTATAGACGCGTAAGATTCTTTTTAAAATTAAACAATTTATACTGCCCTTACTGCGATGAAAAAATTAAAGGTAGGGCCTGGCTCATCATATTGGTTATCTCGTGTGTCTTCTATAAAGGTCACTGTAATATCTTTCAAAGTTAATGATCATGATGAGCCAGGCCCTCCCATTAATTTTTTCCATTACAGTAAGGACAGTAGAAATTGTTAAATTTTTAAAAGAATCATACGTGTCTATAATAGTTTCGAATTTTGATAACAGATGGCGCGCCGACGTATTGTAAGATAAGTAAAATTGTTAGTAGTTAGATGCTAATTAATAAAAAAGCAATTAAAAGTATATTTTGAGAAAAACAAGCTTTCGATCAAAGAGATGTTCATCTACTGGCTTATCAATGTTTTTATAGGAAATGCGTTCATGAACAACATTTAAGAAACTTTCATATTTTTATTTCGTCGATCGTCTGTTTTTTTTTTTTTTTTTTGGAAGGAGACAGAAGCTGTTCACACTTGGTTATCTCTCAAGTTTATTTCTCAAGTCGTTTAAACAACTCCATTAGGTTCCATTGTCTCAGCTTTTCTATTATAGTCCTGGGGTTTTCCCAGAGGTCTTTTTTGGAGGATTTGATACAATTAATGTTCAGGACTGGCTGGTTGGGAATCGTATTTGGGGCATTTCGGGAATGTTTGGATTTTTCCATTAAATTTGAGCATTATAAGATGTTGGTAATCTGGAAATCGCCGCTTGTTCTTCTCTAGTAAGGGTGTGGAGATTCGTTAGGAATGGGGGTGTACCAGGGGTGGTTTAGGGTGGATTTCCAGAGAGAGGTTATTTCTCTTCTCTCTTTTTTTGCCTATCCCAAGTACACATGGTACAGGCCTTGATTATCATGGTGGGTAGTTTAGAGACTGCTTTTACTGTAGTGCACCACATTTCTACACATAGTACAGGCCATGATAATCATGGTAGATAGAAGTAGGCGACTGCTTTTACTTTAAGTACACCACATATCTACACATGTGAAAAGCAGTTCGACTTCGCACCTACAAATATGCCAGAGCCCCGTTTAGTTTACTTGCACTCGCTGGTGGTGTTGAACTTTTGAAAGAATCGGGGGGCATTGGAGCATTTTTTTTTTAATCAGAAAAAAGTGCCCAATGCGGGAACCGAACCCGGGTAGCAAAGGTCGAAAACCAACGGTTTAGACCATCCTTCCACCGACCCCATTCTTCTTCTATTTCCAATTTGATATATTGTAAATAACATTACTCTGATTGCGTAAAATTAATCATTTCTTCAGGGTATTGTATCTTTTCAAAACCTTTTTATTCTCTAGCTTTCGGCCACGGACACCCTATAAAGTTCGGTTAATTTTTAATAGTACCTTGTAACAAACAAACCCTAACTAATCTTCTCTTGTGAATTAATACCAACACATAGTGACAGGGTGAAATGGAATCATAACTACATTTTCTGTAATTACAAGTTATTGATAAGGTAAATTCTTATTATAAATTAGAAACATACTGTAATAAGACATATTTAAATGGACTCCCTTTCTTCTGTCGAAGGGCGTCTGTTTCTGAAAGCTAGAGAACAATAAAAATGTTTTGAAAAGATACTTTTCCCTGGAGGAATGATTAATTCTACTGAATTTTGATACAAGCGATTTTTTTATTTAATTGGTCTGATTATTGTTACTATTACATACTTCTTCTACTCTGAGAATCTACAACTAAACGGTCTTAATACCGTTCTGTTGTTTAAAACGGGTAACGGTTATTTGAGCGGGTGAACTGTCCATCAGTGTTGTACACGCCAAGGTGTACCAGCCCTTGGTGACTCACCCGCTTCCGGATCTCTTCGATCTCCGGTCAGCTGGAACCTTGAATGGCCTCTATACACCCGGCACACTGTCTGTTGTAGCTGATCTACAACCTCTGTCCATGACTATCATTAATGTCTATAAACAGAATGGTTTGTGGAAGAGCATTGCTCGCTGTAAATATTTATATGTAATTCTACTGTCCTATAAGCTTATGTACATAGTTTACTTAAATACCATTTCTGAGATTCCACCCTTCGGTGTAACATATATAAGCAGAATGATCCAATACAGTATTAGAGCTCTGAGAAGCGGTCTGGTAGATTGAATTGGTGAAACCGCTGGGAGGGTTAACCACTGATGAGCCAAACCCTCCCAATATATTTTTTCATCGCAATAAGGACAGTAGAAGTTTGTATTGTGTATAAAAGAAACATTCGTGCTTTTAAATCCTTTCATTTTATATTAACACTAGTAGAAAAGCCCGTCCAAGGACGGCTAGAGCAGGTGGATTCCTAATTCTATTTCTCACATTCCTTTTTGATACTTAATAATATGTAATCGGAAGCGTTCGAGGTAAAAGGTAAATATGTTAACTTTTCTATTAGTTAAAATGATATTTTATATATTTTATAATTTTTCAAATCGACATCAAAATTGTTATTATAATTTAAAAAGAACAGTGAGCCAGAGATAAAAAAATATATTCGCAGTTTTTTTTTTTTGTTACCAAACAAACCAAATATGATGATAAATATCGAATATAAAGTTATAAGTCAAAACAATTGAGCTATATTAATTAATATAATAAAGAGAAACGGTCATTCTTTTTTCTTTATATATAGGTTTTGAAACTTTAAGACATTTATAAGAGACAACAATAAAAAACAATAATATAAGACAGCACAATTTAATTTTTTACTTTAACAACATTTTCATTTTTAGATTTTCTTTGAAACTCTAACATCAATATGTTTTCGTTATTGAAAAACCTTAATTGGAAATAACATTATTCTTACTATTTTATTTAGTGTGTACTCTCAGTTGTACTCTCACGGCATAATATCAACATTTTATAGTATAGTGTAAAAATGTATAGTGTAAAAATGCAAAAAAAAACGTTACACTATAATATAACACTATATAATATAACAATGTGACATAGATCAATTTTCGATATATATTGAAATTTTATTCTATTTTATTTTGAGCGTCTATTTTGAATATTCACTAAATATCGAAATGAATATTAACTAAATATCGAATAAAGAATATAAATATTTAATAAAATAAAAAATACGCATAGGCATATTTAATATAAGCAATATTAAAATAGCCAATTTCTGGCGTAATCAAATATTGGCGTATAAAATAGAATATTAAGAGAGTAGTTAGGGAACAAACATACATACAGACAAACAGACATTTTATGAAAAATGACCTTAACAAAATAAAAACCATGCTAAAATGAAAAATGAAAAATTAAAAATGAAAAATGTTATTAAAGTGTAAAATTTACTAAAGATTACTAAGATTTACTAAAATGAAAAATGTCGTTGTTAAAAGTACGCATTTAAATATTTAGACTATAAAAATTAGAAAAGAGAAGGCAAGTATGAAAAGTATTTAAAGTGTAAATTATGAATATTATCAAATATGTAAAGGTTGGCGTTCAGCCAGCTGAAATATTGGTAAAATAAATAATTTTTTGATCCAATATATGCCTTTTTAATTAAAGATATATCAAATTATTTCGTTTTATTTCAATCGATGGCCGAGCGTGTCGCTAACGTCGAGCTTAACGTCGAGCTAAATGCGTATTTTTGCTAACTGCGTTATTTTTAAAAGTTTAAATATAATTTTGAAGTTACCTGAATAATTCCGGGACTAAATGTAATATGTATACGAAATATTGTCGTATAAAATAAAAATATTAAGAGAGGAGTTAGGGAACAAACAAACATCTAGACTACGTAACTTGAACACGTGACACAGAATGGACCAATCCTATTCGGCTTCAACGAACAAACGCTTTATTATATGTGATAATTCTCTCTCTGTGTGAGAGAGAATCAATGCTAGCCTGCAGCTCTGTTCGTCTTGTCATCCGAGAGGTAACATCAGGCGGATCTACAGTCCAGAGAGGTAACATCAGGCGGATCTACAGTCCAGAGAGGTAACATCAGGCGGATCTACAGTCCAGAGAGGTAACATCAGGCGGATCTACAGTCCAGAGAGGTAACATCAGGCGGATCTACAGTCCAGAGAGGTAACATCAGGCGGATCTACAGTCCAGAGAGGTAACATCAGGCGGATCTACAGTCCAGAGAGGTAACATCAGGCGGATCTACAGTCCAGAGAGGTAACATCAGGCGGATCTACAGTCCAGAGAGGTAACATCAGGCGGATCTACAGTCCAGAGAGGTAACATCAGGCGGATCTACAGTCCAGAGAGGTAACATCAGGCGGATCTACAGTCCAGGACATTTCCAGTAGATCTCAAGGACCACACCATCACCATCTTCTCAGTGACGACCATGATATCTACGTTTGCTTCGTAGATCACTAGATACGTAGCTAGAGACCCGCTGGTGATTCTCCACCAAATTCTGCAGCGGTGGTAGAGACGCCATATTCATTGTACATAGTATTATGTATATAATTATCTTTTTAAAAGAGTACAGACTGTTTACTTTTGTGTATATTTACATGATGCCAGGGGAGAGGACACCTCTCTATAAAGGACAGTTTTCATTTGCAAAATTACCATTTTTACTATTTAGCAACTCTCCAGTAAGAGGACACCTTTCTCTAAAAGAATCTTTGGTTCTGTAACTAAGTGTTGTCTTTTACAGGGAGGTAGTTCTACTGTATTTAGCAACTCTCCAGTAAGAGGACATCTCTCCCTAAAGGACACTTTGGCTCTGTAACTAGGTGTTGTCCTTTACAGAGAGGTAGTTCTACTGTATTTAGCAACTCTCCAGTAAGAAGACATCTCTCCCTAAAGGACACTTTGGCTCTGTAACTAAGTGTTGTCCTTTAAAGAGAGGTTGTTCTACTGTATTTAGCAACTCTCCAGTAAGAAGACATCTCTCCCTAAAGGACACTTTGGCTCTGTAACTAGGTGTTGTCCTTTACAGAGAGGTAGTTCTACTGTAAAACAAAATTAAATCAATTATAAATGATATACTAATTCACATACCACGTGGTCCTTCCATTTCCTAGAGGATATCTAATCACAGGATAATTAACAAATTACCCCTCTGTATATGAATTAATTATGATAATTTAATAAGGTTAATGCGCGTGGTGAAATAGTGGTTGTAATTGGTTAGGGTGGAGTTGGTAATTATTGGTTGAAGCAGAATTTATCAGAGACAATAACTCTGAAAAATATAACAGTGACCTTTATTGAAGACACACGAGGTAACCAATATACACTCATGGACAATACTTAAGGAAGTTGTACCTTTTAGCATGTATATCGGGATTGAGACAATAACTCTGAAAGATATTACAGTGACCTTTATTGAAGACACACGAGATAACCAATATACACTCATAGACAACACTTAAGGAAGTTGTACCTTTTAGAATGTATATCTGAATTGAGACACACAATAACTCTGAAAGATATTACAGTGACCTTTATTGAAGACACACGAGATAACCAATATACACTCATAGACAACACTTAAGGAAGTTGTACCTTTTACCATGTATATCGGGATTGAGACAATAACTCTCTGAAAGATATTACAGTACCTTTATTGAAGACACACGAGATAACCAATATACACTCATGGACAACACTTAATGGAAGTTGTACCTTTTAGAATGCATATCTGGATTGAGACAATAACTCCGAAAGATATTACAGTGACCTTTATTGAAGACACACGAGATAACCAATATACACTCATGGACAACACTTAAGGAAGTTGTACCTTTTAGAATGTATATCTGGATTGAAACAATAACTCTGAAAGATATCACAGTGACCTTTATTGAAGACACACGAGATAACCAATATACACTCATGGACAACACATAGGAAGTTGTACCTTTTAGAATGTATATCTGGATTGAGACAATAACTCTGAAAGATATCACAGTGACCTTTATTGAAGACACACGAGATAACCAATATACACTCATGGACAAAACTTGAGGAAGTTGTACCTTTTAGCATTAATATCTGAATTGAGACAATAACTCTGAAAGATATTACAGTGACCTTTATTGAAGACACACGAGATAACCAATATATACTCATGGACAACACTTAAGGAAGTTGTACCTTTTAGAATGTATATCTGGATTGAGACACAATAACTCTGAAAGATATCACAGTGACCTTTATTGAAGACACACGTGATAACCAATATACACTCATGGACAAAACTTAAGGAAGTTGTACCTTTTAGCATGTATATCGGGATTGAGACAATAACTCTGAAAGATATCAAAGTGACCTTTATTGAAGACACACGAGATAACCAAGTGTGAACAATCTCTGTCTCCTTTATAAAAACAGACTACCGACAAAATCAAAGACTTTCACTTCCATAAGTTTCTGTTCATGAGTATATATTCAAAGAACGTTCTTTCAATAAAATGAAACATACTTATATAAATTACAGTTTGTGTGTGTGACATTTAAAACCCCAAATTTTTCTTATTTTAATTTAGTACTAAATATATAGAGTCGAATCTCTCGATAATTTGAAATGTTTTCCCTTGGAAAAAATCAATACTAATTGGTTCCCTCGGTAATTTGAAGTTGAAGGAATAGTATCTTACCACATATGAACATTTGTGAATAACTGTACAAGTGTTAAATAATAAATCACGAATTTTGATCAAACTCTTGTTTGAGAAAGGGCAAGACACGAAAGCTCCCAATAAATTTATGACTATAAAAACTTGCGTTAAGTCACTTATTTACTCTTGTACCAACACAGTAGGTATATCCCGAAACTGTCAAAACTTCAAACTGTTGTTTACTTGATTTTTTCCTCCCTCTTGGTTGTTTAAACTCCTGTTATTTTGAACTCTTGATAAATTGAACATTTTCTCTCTGTATTTACTTATTTACATATTTTTCAATTAAAATACTTCTCAAAAGATAATTCTGAATATTATATTTCATTAAAATTATTAAATAAATGTCATTTTCCAAGCTTCCATTGTTTACCATTATATAGATTTACCAAATAACTGTCATAATGGGAAAATAGCTCCATTAAGACCAATATGTAACTATGTCAACCGGATAAATTTGCATGGTTAGCAATATGTCTAATTAATGCTCGAGGACATGTCCCCAAGGATTGTCTGTCCATAGTAAGGGCTAACAGGATTATCTGACTCAGGCAAACTTCCAAATATTTGCTCAGTGAGGCTCTAATTGTGGCCCAATACTCTGTATCCAGCGCTGACTTACTGTAGCTATGTATGAACCTCTTCGGACGTTTATGATTTCTTCAGTTTGGGATTAACAGAGAAACTTCCAAATATTTTGTCTAGTGAATATCTATTTGTGACCCAATACCCTCTATTCAGTTACTGGCTTACAGTACCCATGTATGAACCTCTTTGGACGTTTATGATTTCTTCAGTTTGGGAGTAACAGGCAAAATTCCAAATATATCTTTTGCCTAATTGGACTATAATTGTACCAGATACTCCCCATTCTGCACTAATATCGAAGCGTAAACCTCTTTGGAACTTTAGAATTACTTCAGTTTGGGAGTAACAGGCAAATTTCCAAATATATATTTTGCCTAATTGGACTATAATTGTACCAGATACTCCCCATTCTGCACTAATATCGAAGCGTGAACCTCTTTGGAACTTTAGAATTACTTCAGTTTGGGAGTAACAGGCAAATTTCCAAATATATATTTTGCCTAATTGGACTATAATTGTACCAGATACTCCCCATTCTGCACTAATATCGAAGCGTGAACCTCTTTGGAACTTTAGAATTACTTCAGTTTGGGAGTAACAGGCAAATTTCCAAATATATATTTTGCCTAATTGGACTATAATTGTACCAGATACTCCCCATTCTGCACTAATATCGAAGCGTAAACCTCTTTGGAACTTTAGAATTACTTCAGTTTGGGAGTAACAGGCAAATTTCCAAATATATATTTTGCCTAATTGGACTATAATTGTACCAGATACTCCCCATTCTGCACTAATATCGAAGCGTGAACCTCTTTGGAACTTTAGAATTACTTCAGTTTGGGAGTAACAGGCAAATTTCCAAATATATCTTTTGCCTAATTGGACTATAATTGTACCAGATACTCCCCATTCTGCACTAATATCGAAGCGTGAACCTCTTTGGAACTTTAGAATTACTTCAGTTTGGGAGTAACAGGCAAATTTCCAAATATATATTTTGCCTAATTGGACTCTAATTGTAACAGATACTCCCCATTCTGCACTAATATTGAAGCATGAACCTCTTTGGATCTTTAGGATCACAAATCAGTTCAGGTGTAACAGGCAGACTTCCAATGATTTTTGCCTAATTAGACTCTAATTGTGACCCTAATTCCTATACTCTCAATTCAGCACTAACATCGTTAAATGAACCTCTTTGTACCTTTAATATTTCAAATCTGTTTAGGATTAACAGGTACACTTGTAATTTATTTTGGTTCAGTTGAACTCTAATTGTGATCTGATACTCTCTATTCTGCATTGACATCAATGGTTGATCCTCTTTGGATCTTTAGGCTTACTTCACTTTGGAAGAGTAACAGATACACTTACAAATATTTGTTCATATAAAATTAAAGAATTTAAAAGAACGAATGTTTCTTTTATACATAAAACAAAATTCTACTGTCCTTACTGCGATGAGAAAATATATATTGGGAGGGCTTGGCTCGTCAGTGGTGAACCCTCCCAGCGGTTTCGCCAATTTAATCTACAAGACCGATTCTCAGAGCTCTAATACTGTATTGGATCATTCTGCTTTTATATGTTACACTGAAGGGTGGAATCTTAGAAATGGTTTTCAAGAAAACTATGGACATAAGCTTATAGGACAGTAGAATTACACCCCTAGAGCAGATGGCCACCCAGACCTTTTGGTCCACAAGACGACAGTAGAAATTTGTATTATGTATAAAGAAACATTCGTGCTTTTAAATTCTTTAATTTTATATGTATAGATGGCGTGTTATTGCTTTGTGTTAATATTTGCTCAGTTAAACTCTAACTAAGACATGATACTTCTCATTCAGCATTGACATAGACTTTTATGATTATTTCAGTTTGGGAGTAACAGGCAAAATTCCAATTATATTCGCCTAATTAGACTCTAATTATGACCCAATACGCTACATCCAGCATTGAAATACAGTATCGATGTATGGACCTATTTGGATCTTTAGGCTTACTTCAGTTTGAAGATAACAGGCAAACTTCCAAATATTTTTGCCAAGTGGATCTCCAATCATGATCTGAATACCTATATTCCTCATTCACAAAACTAACATCTATGGATAAAACTGTTTGGATTTTTAAGATCGCAAATTATCCTTGGATTAAAAGACAAACTTCCAAATAGTTTTGCCGGGTGAGGCTCTAATTGTAAGCCTATACTCCCCATTCAGCATTGACCTACAGTATCGATGTATGAACCTCTTTGGACTTTTAGGCTTACTCCAGTTTGAAGATAACAGGCAAACGCCCAGTTGAACTCTAATTGTGACCCTATACTCCTCATTCAGCATTGACATCAATGGATGCACCTCTTTATGGTTACCTCAGTTTAAGAAAACATGGAGAAATATATTTGCCTAATTGGACTCTAATTGTGACCCTAATTAGTATACTCCCAATTCAGCACTAACATCGTTAAATGAACCTCTTTGTACCTTTAATATTTGAAATCTGTTTAGGATTAACAACAGGTACACTTGCAATTTATTTTGGTTCAGTTGAACTCTAATTGTGACAAGATACTTCTCATAATCAATGACATAGACCTCTATGATTATTTCAGTTTGGGAGTAACAGGCAAGATTCCAAGTATATTTGCCCAGTTGGACTCTATTGTAAACCTAAACTCTTCCTTCAGTACAAACTTACAGTATTGATGTATGATCCTTTTTGGACCTTAAAGATCGCAAATCAGTTTCTAAGAAACAGGCAGACTTCAAAAGAGTTTTGATTAGTGAGGCTTTAATTGTGACCAATACTTCCCATTCAGTACTCGATGTATGATCCTTTTTGGACTTTAAAGATTTCAAATCAGTTTGGAATTAACAGACAAACATCCAAATATATTGTTGCATTGTTGAAGAATAACTTCCGTGGGTACAAAGGATCTTTAGGACTTTATTTATTTAATCGATAAAATAATTACAGAAGAGTGTAAAAATAAAACAACAACAAAGAAAACATCAGTTACAAACTCACCAACTACAGCACGGTGAAGGAAAGCAGGAGCAGAACAGGAGACAGAAGTTGGTAGAACCTTCTAGAATCTTCCAGGAAGTTTACCGGCAGCAGTCCGACCTCTTGAGACAGCAGCGTTTGCTTGGAGTCCACCACGTAGCTTCGTTTTTCTTCTTCACAGCATGAGTTCCTCATCCCTATATATCCCGGAGTTGATCTTTTCAGAACGGTCAAGGTTGGTTAGCCAATCAGAAAGCTCCCAGCGCTAAGCCTTGCGCAATCGCTTTAGATTGGCCAATTATTTGTTCTCCGATTTTTCTTCATTTTTCTTGAATGTTCTGAAACATTCTATTCTGGAATGCGTCCTTTTTTACACATAACAATATTTTGCCTAGTGGGACTCTAATTGTGGCCCGTAACTCCACATTCAGAACTGACTTACAGTGTCAATGGATGAACCTTTCTTACATGAAATTGTTCGCCTCACCATTTTGTTTCTTTTGATGATTGGCTTGTTGTTGTTGATGATATCATAGATCCTCCATAACAAATTTGTTTTATAGAAACTCAGATGATTGGCTATAACTGGTATTTCACATGTACAGTACACTTCTGTATAGAAGGTTGTGGTTTTTTTTGCTTATCTCTAGTACACGTGGTATAGGTCATGATAATCATGGTGGGTAGTTAGCGACTGTTTTTACTGTAAGTACATCACATGTCTACATATGGTACAGTCCATGATAATCATGGTGGGTAGTTAGCGACTGCTTTTACTGTAAGTACACCACATGTCTACACATGGTACAGGCCATGATAATCATGGTGGGTAGTTAGCGACTACTTTTACTGTAAGTGCACCACATGTCTACACTCGGCCGTGCGGCCACGCGTCGCGCGAGCTCCCGAGTTTTTCGCCTCTGGCGAGCGGAATAACGTCGCGGATGGCGACGAGTTTGGCACGGGCTGAAAGCCCGTCAAAAGCCGAGCAAAAGCCTGCAAGGCACGGCTCACTAGCACATACATGTGCAGAATTATCCGCAAATCAAGATTTGCAGAACGAAATCCCAATAGTTTTGAGAAAAAAGCAAAACTATGTAAATTCGCCCGCCGGCAGCCAGGATGCAAATTCTGCCGCCGGCAGCCAGGATGCAAATTCTGCCGCGCCGGTCGACCTTGCGGCTGTTCCAACTTCCAACGCCGCTGCTCAAGTCCGGAGAAACTGGGCTGACATCACAGAAGAGGTGAATCCTGGAGCTGAGGAAGGGTTTACCCTCGTCCAGGGTAGGAAGAGGCGCCGTGGCTCGGCAAATTCGCCTACGGCTGCTGCACCATCCTCCAATGCTGGAGGTTCCAGGACCATTCGCCGACCTCAACCATCGGCGCGATCGGTGCCCCGGGCACAGGAGATCCCGACAACCAGGACCCATATCACAGAGGCCCGGGCGAGGCAGGCGTCCTCCTCCGAGGAGCACTGTGTCTACCTGGAACACGGCCCCGAGCTACAGCCCTTCCACTACCTGAGGGCGCTGGACAGGCTGCTTGGAGGTACCGCCGGAATAATCCAGATCTCCAAGGTAAACGGCCACCAACTCCTGGGACTGGCCAACAGGGGCCTCGCCGAGCGCCTCATAAACAACGGCCTTGAGGTTGAGGGCACTCTCCTCAGAGCGTTTCCTTTCCGTAAAAGAGCGGAAAGGATAACGGTGAGCAACCTCCCCTTCTTCGTGGAGGACTCAGCCATCATCAACGCCCTTAGGCCCTTTGGGCGCATCACATCCATCGCGCCCAAAATGATGAAGGCCGGCCCGTACACCTACACCGACGGCCGCCGCGAGGCGTTCATCGTCCTTCACGAAGGAATGACAACCGAGAGGCTCCCCACCCGCCTCAACATCACCATCAAAGGCGAGGCCTGGCCCGCTTATCTCTCCACCGGCATCAAGTGTTCCAGATGCCACGGTCAGGGGCACCGCAGGGCCAACTGCCCCCTGCTTGCAGGGCTGGCCAACAACACCAGAACGGCCCCACCGACCACTCCTGCTGGCGTCCCACCACCGACCACCCCTGCACCGCCTCAGCGGTCAGCAGCCCAGCTCCCTGCGCCGACACCCTCCATTCCAGCCATGGAGGTTTGCAGCGCTCCTCCCGTGGCCCGAGCTGCGCTCCACTCATCCGCACCTCGGCCATCTCCACCAGCGGCCCCAGCCTTTCCTATGGAGGAGACGCCTCCTGCCCCTCCACCAGTGACCCCTGCTCCGTCCCTGCGAACACCTGGGAGTCGTGAGCCTGCGGCCCAAACACCGGACGTGGAGATGCCCATCGTGGAGGAGACCTTTGCGTCCTCCACGTCATCGGCAAAAAACGCAACGAGAGTCGACCTCGATGCGTTCATCGAGGGGCACCCCAGCGTGTCCTTCGCTAAGACGGACGCCCTTGGTCTTGGGCGGGAGGAGGTCCTGGACCTCCTCTCCTCGAGGACCAAGGCGCAGAGGAAGGGACCCCTCCTGTCACCTCCGCAGTGCGACGCCCTCGTCGGCCTGATCGGGCAAATCCTGGACCTAAGACCCGGAGCAGCCAGCAACTTGTACAAAGTCCTCGGACAAGTCAAGGCTGAACTCAAGACAACACCAGCAGAGCCTCTAATACCCCCACTGCCTGCGCCTCGGCCTTCTGGACCAACGCCACCTACTCCCCACAGCGAAGAACTGATGCCTGCTGTGATGACACCTCCGCCGCCTGCCCTGGAGGATGATCCGGACATGACCCAATGGCAGATGTCACTATCTCTGTTTCAGATCTTCATGAAAGAACCCGACTTGGGGCCTACGTCCAAATCGGGAATCGACCAATCAGAACTCACGGATGCGACCCTTAACCCCAGGGAAAGGGAGGAACTCATCGAGCAACTTTTGCCCAGGCAAAGGAACATTCTGGCTCAGATCCTTGACGCTCTCTTGGAGCGCGCTCTGGACTTGGATCCTTTTCTTCGCGGGAAGCTTTCTGAGCTCAGGGCCTCCTTGCCTCCCTAACCCAGACCCTCTTTGAGGGCACCCCCTGTTGTTTTGTTGCTGTAAATACTTTTTTTATTGCTAAACTCTCCGGAGTGTTCTTAATTGACTAAGAGGTCAATAAAGTAATTTTAATTGTCACATGTCTACACATGGTACAGGCCATGATAATCATGGTGGGTAGTTAGCGACTACTTTTACTGTAAGTGCACCACATGTCTACACATGGTACAGGCCATGATAATCATGGTGGGTAGTTAGCGACTACTTTTACTGTAAGTGCACCACATGTCTACACATGGTACAGGCCATGATAATCATGGTGGGTAGTTAGCGACTACTTTTACTGTAAGTGCACCACATGTCTACACATGGTACAGGCCATGATAATCATGGTGGGTAGTTAGCGACTGCTTTTACTGTAAGTACACCACATGGTACAGGCCATGATAATCATGGTGGGTAGTTAGCGACTACTTTTACTGTAAGTGCACCACATGTCTACACATGGTACAGGCCATGATAATCATGGTGGGTAGTTAGCGACTACTTTTACTGTAAGTACACCACATGGTACAGGCCATGATAATCATGGTGGGTAGTTAGCGACTACTTTTACTGTAAGTACACCACATGTCTACACATGGTACAGGCCATGATAATCATGGTGGGTAGTTAGCGACTACTTTTACTGTAAGTACACCACATGGTACAGGCCATGATAATCATGGTGGGTAGTTAGCGACTGCTTTTACTGTAAGTGAACCACATGTCTACACGTGGTACAGGCCATGATAATCATGGTGGGTAGTTAGCGACTACTTTTACTGTAAGTACACCACATGTCTACACATGGTACAGGCCATGATAATCATGGTGGGTAGTTAGCGACTACTTTTACTGTAAGTACACCACATGGTACAGGCCATGATAATCATGGTGGGTAGTTAGCGACTGCTTTTACTGTAAGTGAACCACATGTCTACACGTGGTACAGGCCATGATAATCATGGTGGGTAGTTAGCGACTACTTTTACTGTAAGTACACCACATGTCTACACTCGGCCGTGCGGCCACGCGTCGCGCGAGCTCCGTGATATTCGCCTCTGGCGAGCAATGAAATGAATTTAAACATGCCGAATTCGGCATCGCCAGGGAGCTCGGGATCTGCTGGACAAGAGCCTGGAAGGCCCAGCATCCCACCTCCTACTGGCGTGAAGAATTCCAAGAAAAACGGAATTCAGAAAAGAATCTCCAAAGAAATTTCTGAAAATCGAGATCATGTAAATCCGCCGGCAGGCGTTAGAGATGTAAATCTGGCCGCCGCGCGTGATGACGTCACGCTCAGCTTACCGGCCGGTTCGTCATCCAATGGCGCTGCCCGTGTCCTGGGAAACTGGGCGGACTGCATTGAGGATTCGGGCCCTGGAGCGGACAACGACTTCACCGTCGTGAAGACCAGGAAGAGGCGCCGCGAATCTTCGAATTCGCCTACAGCCGCTGCACCATCCTCCAACATCGGAGGTGCCAGGAGCAGTCGCCGAACGCAATCATCGGCGCGTTCGGTGCCGCGGGCGCAGGAGATCCCGACAACCAGGGCCCACATCGCGGAGGCCCGGGCGCGGCAGGCGTCCTCTGCTGAGGAGCACTGCGTATACCTGGAACACGGCCCCGAACTGCAGCCCTTCCATTACCTGAGGGCGCTGGACAGGCTACTTGGAGGAACCGCCGGAGTCATCCAAGTCTCCAAGGTAAACGGCCACCAACTCCTGGGGCTGGCCAACAGAGGCCTCGCCGAGCGCCTCATTAACAACGGCCTTGAGGTTGAGGGCACTCTCCTCAGGGCTTTCCCTTTCCGCAAAAGAGCGGAGAGGATAACGGTGGGCAACCTCCCCTTCTTCGTGGAGGACTCAGCCATCATCAAGGCCCTTGGGCCCTATGGGCGCATTACATCCATCGCGCCCAAAATGATGAAGGCCGGCCCATACACCTACACCGACGGCCGCCGTGAGGCGTTCATCGTCCTCCACGAGGGAGTGACCACCGAGAGGCTCCCCACCCGCCTCAACATCACCATCAAAGGCGAGGCCTGGCCCGCTTACCTGTCCTCCGGCATTAAGTGCTCCAGATGCCACGGGCAGGGGCACCGCAGGGCCAACTGTCCCCTGCTTGCAGGGCGAACCACCGCTCCTGGACCGGCCACACCAACCTCTCCAACCAGCGTCCCACCAGCGACTGCGCCTAGGCTGCCTCAACAACCATCTGCCCAGCCTCCACCTCCGGCATCCCCCAGCCCAACCATGGAGGTCTCCGACGTGCCTCCCACAAGCCGAGCTGCGCTCCATCCACTTGCAGCACTCCGGCAACCACAACCAGCGCCTTCGGCCTTACCTGCGGAGGATGCGCCTCCTGCCCCTCCACCAGTGACCCCTGCTCCGTCCCTGCGAACACCTGGGAGTCGCGAGCCTGCGGCCCCAACACCGGACGTGGAGATGTCCATCGTGGAGGAGACCTCTGCGTCCTTCACGTCAACAGCAAAGAACGCAACGAGGATCGACCTCGATACGTTCATCGAGAGGCACCCCAGCGTGTCCTTCGCTGAGACGGACGCCCTTGGTCTTGGGCGGGAGGAGGTCCTGGACCTCCTCTCCTCGAGGACCAAAACGCAGAGGAGTGTACCCCTCCTGCCGCCTTCGCAGTGCAACGCCCTCGCCGGACTTATCAGGCAAATCTTAGATCTGAGGCCCGGAGCAGCCAGCAACCTCTACAAAGTCCTCGGGCAAGTCAAAGCTGAGCTGAGGACAACACCAGCTGCAGTGCCTCCAACTCCCCCACTGCCTGCGCCTCGGCCCGCTGAGCCTATGCTGCCCACTACCCACAGGGAGAAACTGACACCTCCTTTGATGACACCTCCGCCGCCCGCCCCGACGGACATGGAGGAGGACGATCCAATGACGGAGAAAGAGCGAGACACACCCCCACCGCCTGCGCCTCGGCTTGCTGAGACAACACCACCCTTTCCCCACGGGGAAAAGACGTCGCCGCACATCGCGACACCTCCACCTCCACTGTCCTGCCAATTCATTGATGACCGCTGGACGGAGGCAGACGACATACTACAAGAATTAAACAAAGAACGCGACTGGGGATTGGGGATCAGTGAGAGTGACATCACAGAAGCCATCATATACCCCGAGGATAGGGAGACTCTCATCAGGCGCCTGTCCACTCGGAGGAGGAGCCTCCTCGCTGGTTTCATCAGCGCCGCCATCGAGCGCGCTAGGGACGCCGATCCCTTTGTGCGTGAGGGCATGTCCGCGCTCAGGGGGATGTTGCCCTCCTGATTGGGCCCAGACGAGCCTCGGTGGGGACACCGCCTGATTTGTTTTGAATTGTAAATATTTGGTTCCTCCTGCTTAACTCTTAGGGGTAATGATTGACTATGTAGTCAATAAAATATTTTTAATTGTCAATTGTCACATGGTACAGGCCATGATAATCATGGTGGGTAGTTAGCGACTGCTTTTACTGTAAGTGAACCACATGTCTACACGTGGTACAGGCCATGATAATCATGGTGGGTAGCTAGCGACTGCTTTTACTGTAAGTGCACCACATGTCTGCACATGGTACAGGCCATGATAATCATGGTGGGTAGTTAGCGACTACTTTTACTGTAAGTACACCACATGGTACAGGCCATGATAATCATGGTGGGTAGAAGTTGACGACTACTTTTACTGTAAGTACACCACATGGTACAGGCCATGATAATCATGGTGGGTAGAAGTTGACGACTACTTTTACTGTAAGTACACCACATGTCTATACATGGTACAGGCCATGATAATCATGGTGGGTAGAAGTTGACGACTACTTTTACTGTAAGTACACCACATGTCTATACATGGTACAGGCCATGATAATCATGGTGGGTAGAAGTTGACGACTACTTTTACTGTAAGTACACCACATGTCTACACATGTGAAAAGCAGTTTGACTTTGTACTTACAAATGTGCCAGAGCCCCTGTTTGGTTACTTACACTCGCAGGTGGGGTTGGACTTTTTGCAAGAATCAGGAGCCATTGGAGTATTTCTTTTAATAAAAAAAAAAAAAGTGCCAAATGCGGGAATCGAACCCGGGTCGTAGAGGTCGAAAACCAACGGTTTAGACCATCCTTCCATCGACCCCCGGTTGTGTTCATGATATTCATCAATTTGTAAAAAAAAAAGCCATAAAGAATCAGACGAAGTATTGAACGCCGAGGATTACCAGAAGACTTTCACCAAACTTTGAGGAAGTTTCAAAGTTGGAAGATTAGCTAGCGCCCAGGAATCTATCAACCTTGTCTCAAGGTCGAATACTTCACTAATACTCACCGTTTGGTAAAATATATATCATGGCATCCCAATCAACAGTCGACCTCTAAGTCCCTATTGTCAACCGTAACTATTAAAAAATTATTGTCAGTGAATTATTATCAAAATTCGAAACTATTATAGACATGTATGATTCTTTTTAAAATAAACAATTTCTACTGTCCTTACTGTAATATAAAAATTAATGGGAGGGCCTGGCTCATCAGTGGTAAATCCTCCCAGCGGTTTTGCCAGTTTAATCTACCATACCGCTCTTATATATAATATAATGCAATATGGTATAGCGGTATGGTAGATTAAACTGGCGAAACCGCTAGGAGGGTTCACCACTGATGAGCTAAGGCCTCCCATTAATTTTTACATTACAGTAAGGACAGTAGAAATTGTTTATTTTTAAAAAGAATCATAGGCCTCTATAATAGTTTCGAATTTTGATAACAGATGGCGTGCTAATGTATCATAATATAATTAATTAAATAATAATTTATCACTGATTAAAGAAATTAAGCTTCCCATGAATCGAATTGGCCCTACTGCTGTTTTATGTACCTTGTTTATTATTATTATTAAAAAATAAAAAAGACATTACTTATTGTGCAACTGAAAGTTGCTGATTGCTTGCGCCATCTATCGGAATAAATATCAACTATTCTCGTTGATTTCTAATTATTTCAGAATTGGCCAAATACCCATTTTTGGTTAATCAAGAAAAGCTAACCACGGACGATTTTAGGGCTGTTGGCCCTCATCAGCGTGGTGCAAGCTGTACCTCAACGACCAAAAAAATTGATCATTCATGGTTTTTGGCCAATTCTGGAATAATTAAAAATCAACGAATAGTTGATATTTATTCCGATAGATGGCGCAAGTTATCAGCAACTCTCAGTTGCACGATAAGGAGATGTATTTTTCTTAATTTATGCACCTTATCCCAGTACAATATCATATTTTTACTTTTTTTTTCACATAATTTTTATTGTAAATTATTTTTAACTTATCTGTGTGCGCAAAACTTGTATTACACTGTTGATAAATAAACATTTTGGCACAATGGACAAAATTATTTCCAAATTAATTAAAGTAATTAACAAATGAAGACATTAAGACACGAATGTTTCTTTTCATAAATAAATCAAACTTCTACTGTCCTTACTGCAATGAAAAAATATTGGGAGGGTTTGGTTCATCAGTGGTGAACCCTTTCAGCGGTTTCACCAATTCAATCTACCAGACCGCTCCTTTAGAGCTCTGATACTGTATTGGATCATTCTGTTTATATGTTACACTGAAGGGTGAAATCATAGAAATGGTATTTAAGTAAACTATGTATGGACATAAGCTTTTAGGACATTAGAATTACAAACCCTCCCAGCGGTTTCACCAATTTAATCTACCAAACCGCTTCTTTAGAGCTCTAATACTGTATTGGATCATTCTGTTTATATATGTTACACTGAAGGGTGGAATCATAGAAATGGTATTTAAGTAAACTATGGACATAAGCTTTTAGGAGAGTAGAATTATATATTTTTTTTTTTCATTGCAGAGAGAGAGAGAGAGAGTAAAGACAGTAGAAGTTTGAATTATTTGTGAAACATTCGCGTTTTAATGTTTTCATTTGTTCTATATAGTTTGCGCGATATTGCTTTGTATTAATTAAAGAATCATAAAGATAGAAGCTGCCTGGCCGGCATTCATATTTCTTAAAATTAAAGATATTTCGGTTAGTAAATCTTTTTATTATCTCGACATTTCGACAAAAATCTTTTGTTCTTGTCAGAAACAAATAAATATTAAAACATTTGACAAGGCGTTAAAAATTATTTTTATTATTTAATATAATTTTCAACTCCTTGCTAAATGTTTTTATTTTTATTTGTTCCAGACGAAGACAAAAGAGATTTGTCAAAACGTCGAAATAATAAAAAGATTTATACCGAGAAGTATCTTTAATTTTAAGAACTTAATTAAAGTATTTTAAGCTATCAACATCAGTAACTAACAAATATCTGTGAACTTTACAATTAATTATAAATGAAAACACTTTAAAGTAGTTTTTAAAAATAAAGAGTTAATATATTGTAACAAAGTATTTATTATTTAATTAGCAGAGTATAATTTTTTATGTTTATATATTGCTATACTCTGTACACTTCTCTCTTTTGCTTATCTTTTGTTTTAACATTCATAGTTTGTTCTTGCCTGAAATAAATTGTTGTCTCATCCCGAAGTTGGTCTTCCCTAATTTACCACGTGGCAACATTATAACGTAGAAAATTAAAAGAAAGACAAATCTCTAAATTAAACGGCAATTTATTTAATATACAACCCAAATTGAAATTAATTAAATAGCAAAGAAGCAATGAGAAATTTTACAGTGTATCAAAATACAAATATCGAAATTTAAAAATCATTTCATAGAATAATAAATAATCTGCTACAATTTTATAATAAAATATAATTTAGAAAAAAAAGAATATATTCGTTTTTAAATATATAAAATTTATATAAATTAAATTAAATCATTTAATATTATTTGAAAATCTATATTTTCAAATGAATTTAAAATAAAAAAGAATGCGAAAAATAAAATAGGATCGTCTGCAATTTTATTCCATAACTGCTGAATAGGCCTTGAAATATTGGTGGTCAAAACCAATTTTTTTTATTTTTCACTCGGAGATTTCGAATATTTTTAAATACAATATGTTTAGATGTATTATTTTTATTATATTTTTATTTTTTAAATATATATACACAGTTAACTTTCAACAAATATTCCATCTTTACGTTCAGATAAAACACATAATATTATAACGGCGAATACATAATACAATTACTTTATACATAATACAAAGACATTATACATAACGGCGAACGGCCACGCTAGTCTTAGCTCCGCCGTTTTCGCCTCTGGCGAGCGGAAGATCGTCGCGGAAAAATATAAAATTGATACTGGCTGAAAGCCCTCAATCCGCTGAACAAGTGCCTGTAAGGCCCAGCGTTCAATCTCAACCAGGTGAGAAGATATCACCGAAAGAACGAATTGAAGAGAATTCTTCCAAAGAATTTTCTATGGAATTCCAAAGGGATGCAGATCCGCCGGCGCGCGAGATGCATTCAAGCCTGGCCGCCGCGCGTGATGACGTCACGCCCAGCTTGGCGGCCAGTTTATCGCACAATAGCGCTGCCCGTGCCCCGGGAAACTGGGCGGACTGCGCTGAAGATCTACGCCCTGGAGCGGACGACGGCTTCACCGTCGTCAAGAGCAGAAAGAGGCGCCGCGAATCGGCGGGTTCACCCACCGCCGCTGAACCTTCCTCCAATGCCGGAGGTTCCAGGACCATTCGCCGACCTCAATCATCGGCGGGATCGGTGCCGCGGGCCCAAGAAATCAGGGCCACCAGGGCTCACATCGCGGAAGCCAGGGCGCGGCAGGCATCCTCTTCTGAGGACCACTGTGTGTACCTGGAGCACGGCCCCGAACTGGAGCCCTTCCACTACCTGAGGGCGCTGGACAGGATGCTCGGAGGAACCGCCGGAGTCATCCAAGTCTCCAAGGTGAACGGCCACCAACTCCTGGGACTGGCGAACAGAGGCCTGGCCGAGCGCCTCATAAACGAGGGCCTCGAGGTTGAGGGCACACTCCTCAGGGCCTTTCCTTTCCGCAAAAGAGCGGAAAGGATAACTGTGGGCAACCTCCCCTTTTTCGTGGAGGACTCCGCCATCATCAGCGCCCTAAAACCTTATGGGCGCGTAACATCAATTGCGCCCAAACTGATGAAGGCCGGCCCATACACCTACAACGACGGCCGCCGCGAGGCATTCATTGTCCTCCGCGAGGGAACGACAACTGAGAGGCTCCCCACCCGCCTTGAGATCCCTATTAAAGGCGAGGCCTGGCCCGCTTATTTGTCCTCGGGCATCAAGTGCTCCAGGTGCCACGGCCAAGGACATCGCAGGGCCAACTGCCCCCTGCTTGCAGGGCGAACCAACGCTCCTAGGCCGGCCACACCTACCTCTCCCACCAGCGTCCCACCAGTGACCGCGCCTGGACTGCCTCAGCAGCCATCTGCCCATCCTCCACCTCCGGCGTCCCCCAGTCCAGCCATGGAGACCCCCAGCGCTTCTCCTGCGGCCCGGGCTGTGACCCCATCTGCAGCACCTCGGCCATCTACACCAGTGGCCCCAGCCGTACCTGTGGAGATGGCGCCTCCTGCCCCTCCACCTGTGACCCCTGCTCCGTCCTTGCGGGCTCCTGGGGGTTCCGTGAGCCCCCAATCAACGAAGTCGGGACCCCCCGCTCAGGACATTGAAATGCCCGCCATCGAGGAGTCCTCCGCTTCCTCTACATCATCGAGAAGGACATCCATGATAGATGACCTCGTGGCGTTCATCCGAAGAAGCCCCACCGTGTCCTTTACTGGGACGGACGCTCTTGGTCTTGGGCGCGAGGAGGTCTTGGACCTCCTCTCCTCGAGGACCAAGGCCCAAAGAAAACGCTGGCTCCTGACACCTCCGCAGACCGATGCTCTTGCCGGTCTGATTAAACAAATACTTGGCCTGAAGCCCGCAGGCAATACCAATGTATACAAAATCTTACACCAGGTCAAATCCGAATTGAAAAAAGGACCGGCGGCAGTGCCTCCAACACCCCCACTGCCTGCGCCTTGGCCTGCCGAGCCAGCACCACCCGCTCCCCAAGAGAGGGAGTCGACGCCGGCCATGGCCACACGTTGCGATGAATTGCAACTTTTAACCATCCAATTGATGAAGGAACTCAACCTCTGGCCACAACTGGACTCTTTATACCCTGACCTCGTGGAAGCGGTGCTATACCCTGAGGATAGGAAGGGCTTCCTCAGAAGACTTTCGCCGGGGAACAAGAAAGCTATCATCCAAGTCCTGGACAAGCTTTCCGAGCACACTCGGGACTTACACTCCCTTACTCTCAAGGACCTATCTGAGCTTAGGGCCGCCTTGCCGTCCGACCTCCTGTTGAAATAATTGTAAATATTTAAGCTTTCTCTCCGGAGTGTACTAATTGACTGTGCAGTCAATAAAATCTGTTTAATTGGTACATAATACAAAGACATTATACATAACGGCGAAAAATATTAGTATTTCAATTATTTACAAATGTTTACGAACTTTTGAGACAAACTTGTAATATATTTAAACAAATTGCTTTTAACTTCGAGAGAAAGAGAAACATAATAACAAATTTAAATTCAATTCTACACTAGTTAAACAATACATGGAATAGTTACTGGTAGATTTGTGAAGGATTCAAAGAAAGAAAACAATAGAAATATTTGCAGAAAATAGTTTACCTTTTCCAATTATTCGAAGTTGTTCTTAAAAAAGCTACAAATTGGCATTTAATGAAAGATTCAACCAATCAGGAATTGGCTGACAATAACCACTGTTATCTATCCATATTTAATGGTAATAAATTCGCCATGTTCATTATCTTTCATTCCTTAGGGAAAATATTTCTTTTTCATCGTCTGATTTATTATTAAAATTCATATTATCTCTCTTCGTGGAGAATGTTTTTTGTTATCAGGAATCTCGGGTATTAAATTTTAATGATATTTCTATATGGAATATATAATTTATTATATATTTTATATATTTTGCATGTTTTATATGTTATTAGAATCATTCTTCATTAAATTGTGTATTTGACACTTTATTTTAAATAGAAATTATTATTCGAAATTGCCAACATTAATATATATTATTATCTTATATCGAAATTAGGGTGTCGGTGGAAGGATGATCTAAACTGTTGGTTTTAAACCGCTACGACCCGAGTTCGATTCCCGCATTGGATACTTTTATTTTTTTAATAATGCTCTAATAAATGCTCCAATGGCCCCCGATTCTTGTAAAAGTCCAACTCCACCAGCGAGTGCAAGTAACCAAACGGGGCTTTGGCATATTTGTAAGTGCAAAGTCGAACTGTTTTTCACACGTGTAGACATGTGGTGCGCTTACAGTAAAAGCAGTCGTCAACTTCTAACCACCATGATTATCATGGCCTGTAACACGTGTACTAGGGATAAGCAAATATGTATATGTGAAAAAAGAATAGAAAACAAATAGGTGAGGTTATGATATTAAAAATAAAGAAGACATATCCTGACCAGGATCACGTGTGCTTTACAGAAGGCAGAACGCCATCTAGTGGAACAGAAATCAAATAAACATTGTTTTAACCTGTTCCCTTATATTTGGCCAACTCAATTTCTTGATAAATCAAGAAAGTCATCCACGAACGCGTTTCGGGCTGTTGGCGCTCGTCAGCGTGGAGTAGGTTGTAACCACTGCGACCAAAAAGAATTTTGGTTCCAGAGGCTTCTTGAGAAACCAATAAATGGGTATTTAAGGCCAAATTTGCGTTAATAATGCCTTTTTATTTTTAATATCAACACCTGACCTATTTTTTTCTATTAATTTGTCACATGTATAAAGCGTATTTACGCAGGTTTGGCCTTAAATACCCATTTCTTGGTTTTCCAGGGTGCCTCTGGGACCAATATCTTCTTTCGGAAAAGTATAGTGTAAAGACTATATAATAAAAATATAATAGTGATTCTATATTTAAAATTTAAAGAGTAAACTGATAAGATTGATAATTTATATCAAGTAGATTTGATTAGATTAGCAAGCTAAATCTAAATTAATTATAAAAATAAATAGTTGTTTAGTTTTATAGTTTAGTTTTGTATTAAAATTATCTTTATTACTTTGATTATTTAAATTCAAATTATAAAATTTGTAGATTGTTATTATTTAATAGAGGGAGAGAGAGAAAAAAAAATATTTACTTCTTACACATCATCCATATATATTTATAATTAATAACAATAAAATTTAACAACGTAACGTCTTTTGCAATCGGCTGTTACACGTCATTTAGACATACTCTAATTTGTATATAGAATAATAGAAGTGAGAATATATTTAATAGTATAAATTTTAGTAGTTATATAGAGAAAAGATAGAAAGACAGAACCATGCACTTTTATTCAAACTAATAATAAGAAAAAAAAAGTTTTGTAAAGAAGGTAGATAAGATTGTTAGTATATATATATATATATTTTTTTATAATTTTATATTTTATCCTTTTTTTTAAATGATTTTTTAATTTTTTTTATTTTAAAATATGAATATATCTAGTTGTATTTAGTAATATATCTATAATATGAATTAACTTTTGTTATAAGTTTGGTTATTATGTTTTGAAACCCTAATGGTAGACCAGACATATACAAAAAAAAAATAAATTGAAATAATTAGTGGAAAAAGAGATCTGCTGGACCGGGGATTTTCAAATAGAAATCCAGCTGACATTTCACCCCTGCTCTATTATGCCATAGATCTCTTTTCAACCGGATTTTATGTGTTAATATTAAGTTGTTTTAGTGAAACATTTATATATAAAGATTTAACAACTACAAGTGTTAAGAAATTCTAACTGTAACCTACCTCTTCTGTGACGCCTTCCTCTGTAAACAGCTATTTCTGGTTAACATCTGTTGCGGGGGAGGAACACATGTTCCTCCCTTCCAAATTAGAATGCTTTCTCAGAAATTTCAGATTAATAAGACAACTGAATAAGAAAGAAAATAGTTAAGGGAAGAAAGCCAATCTTTATAATCTTTACAGTTAGTTATATTAATATAACTGATTCAATTATTATTTATCTTTTAATTTTCCTTTAAAAAGGTAAATTATTAGATGATTAATAAAGTTATTAATTTTGAAAATTCATTATTATTTAATTTCCATTTTCCTCCCCAGAAATTGGAGATTAAATAAAATGAATTCTATACAATATTATTTTAAAAATCTTGTGAAAAAATTTTCAAATTAGTTATATAATTTAAGTTTAATTAACTGTTAAAGATTATAAATTTGTATTAGTTATTATTGAGAGAAATTATAGAAAGTTTATTTAATAAATGGATACTTTCATTTATTTTTTTTAAGTATTTTATAATTGATTACTGTTGAAATATTTTACTTGTTTAATACTAAATTTGTTTTTAATAAATTCCATGTTTAAATTTTTAACATCTTCTATGAAATTTTTTAATATATTATTTATTCTATAAAATCTTAGAAACTGACCAAAATATATACCTTTGCAGCAATTTAATGATATATTAGAATTTATATTACAGTATTTTATAATATTGAAATTATAATTACTTTTTTTATTATAAATTTTAATAGCATTATCTGTAAGGTTTATATTTAGGTCTAAAAAGTTAACTTTTTTGTTTCTATTAATTTTTTCATTGTTCTTAAGTTTCAAGTATTTAGGATATATTTCAGGTATTATGTTTTTAAATTGTGGGTTATTAAATATAATTATGTCATCTACAAAACGGAACATTTGCCAATTAACATTATTTTGTAGAAAGTATTCTCTTTCTCGTACCAGAATAGTATTAGATTGGCTAATAAAGTACTTGATGAAGTTCCCATGGGAACACCTTCTGATTGAATATATATTTTATTTTTAAATTCTATATAATTAAAATTTAAAAATGTTTCCAGTAGAGTTTTTGCTGTTTTAAGATCTAATTTAATTGTTTTATATCTGTTATGAATAATTTTAATGTAGAAAGTTTTGCCATTAATGAATTCGTTAAATAAATTGGTTATTTTATTATTTAGATCTCTTAAATTTATTTTAGAATATAGGTCCTCAAAGTCAAATGTGTGTACTGTATCAATGTTTGTCCAATTGTTCATTAAATAGTTAATGATTTTTTTATTTGAGTCGATAAATTTATAATTATATTTATTAGTTAATTTATTTATAATAAATTGTAGTGTTGAAGCTAATTGTATATCAATGTTTTTTATAACTGAATTTATATCAGATGTGATTGTTCTGAAAGAAATAGGTTTTTTGTGTAGTTTAGGAATTATATAGAACTTTGGTATGCTTGGATTTTTGTTGTAATTATAATTCTTTAGAGAATTTTCCACGTTTTTGATGTCTTTTTTTTTTGTGGCTGTAGTTCTAGCAAAAGTGTATTTATTATTATTATCAATTTCCTTTTTTATTGTATATATATATATTGTTACGTAAAAACGAAAAATGGCGCATTCCAGAAGAGAATGTTTTAGAACGTTCTAGAAAAATGTAGAAAAATCGGAGAACAACGGATTGGCCAATCAGTAACGATTGCGCAATGCTCAAGCCTGGCGGCTTTGTGATTGGCTAACCAACCATGACTGTTCTGGAAAGATCTACTCCGGTATATATAGGGATGAGGAACTCATGCAAGGTGTCGAATAACGAAGCTACGTGGTGGACTCCAAGCAAGTTGCTGTCTCAAGAGGTCGGACTGCTGCTTACCGCCGACGCCGGTGTACTTCTTAGAATATTCTAGAAGGTTCTACGGACTTCTGTCTCCTGTTCTGCTCCTGCTTTCCCTCGCCGTGCTGCAGTTGGTGAGTTTGTAACTGCTGTTTTATTTATTGTTGTTTTATTTTTGCACTCTTCTGTAATTATTTTATCGATTAGGCTTAAATAAAGTCCTAAAGATCCTTTGTACCCACGGAAGTTATTCTTTGTTAACCAACAACGCAACAATTTGGTGTCAGAAGTGGGATCTTTAGGTGAAGCCTGAATAATTTATGGTACTTACCAGAAAAATGGAAGAAATATTGAAAGCGATCCAAGCTCAAAACCAGGCTATGCAAGCTCAAACCCAGGCTTTGCAAGCGCAAAATCAAGAAACTCGTGAGGCACTCAACCAGGCATTTCAAGCTCAAAATCAAGAAACTCGCGAGGCTCTAAACGAGGCTCTTCAAGCTCAAAATCAAGAGCTAAAAGAGAGCTTGGGGCTTAAGTTCCAATGCTTAGAAGATGAAATCTCAGCTGTAAGAGAAGACGTTTCCTCTGTAAAAGAAGACGTTTCTTCTGTAAAAGAAGAAGTGAAAGAAAAAATATCTGCTTTAGAAGAGAGACTTGCTGCTGTGGAAACGGGCCATCCAAGAACTCCGGTTTTCCAGCAAGATAATAACAATTCGGGTAGGCCTCTTGTCAAAGTTCCTACCTTTGATGGACAATCATCATGGACCTCCTTCAAAACTCAGTTCGATGTGGTTGCCCAAGCTAACGGATGGAACGTTAGAGATAAGGCAAGCTTTTTGGCTGCTGCACTTCGTGGACCTGCAGTGGATGTACTCCAGATGATTCCGGAACAACTCCGCCTAGACTTCAACTCCCTGATTGACGCTCTGGAGTCCCGATATGGAGAAGAACATTACCAACAACTTCACGTGGTGAAGTTCAAGAATAGACTACAAGAAAAGAAAGAAAGTTTGCAGGATTTGGCCAACGACATCCGACGCCTGGCAAGATTAGCCTTTCCAACGTGCCCGGCTGAAACACAAGACTTTATGGCCCAACAACAGTTTATTGATGCCATCGGAGACCCTGAGACCCAAAAGTTTGCCAGACTTTCAAGTGCGACTACTCTGCAAGAAACCCTTGTCCAAGCCATGAAGCATGAAGCTGCCCAACAAGCCTCCAGAGGAAGTTATCGTATGGCTAGACAAGTTAAATTGGATAATCCAGGAAGAGAAAAGGGTCGCTGCTGGACCTGTGGAGCTAATGATCACCTGTCTCCAACTTGCCCCCGAAAAGTTAAACAGCGCAGTGATACAGGTTGCTGGAAATGTGGAAAAGATGGCCACATAAGGAAAAACTGTCCAGATAACTCTAAAAACCCCTCAGCCCCTAGGAAGAACCAGGAAAACTACGAATAGTCAGCTTTTCGGGGCGAAAGCTGGCTGGGCCATTTGAGAATGCCCCTGATGGTACCATCCAAGTCTCCAGTCTTCGAAATACAGAAAATGGATTATTGCTACGGGGTTTCATAAATGGAAGACGCTGCGATATGGTAATTGACACTGGAGCTAATGTCACCCTCGTGCGAACTGATGTCTTCCAGAATCTGTATCCAAAGCCTGCTGAGGTTAGAATGAAGCCAATTTCACTGCAAACTGCAACAGGGGAGCGGGCTAAAGTGCACCATTGTGTCTTGCTAAGCATACAAATCGGAAGCAAGATTTTCCAGCATAAAGGCTACGTTGCAGATATCATGGACGAGTGCATCATTGGTCTGGATGTTCTCAGACAATTTGGACTTTCGATAGATATCGGGCGGAACTTGCTGCGGACCAGCGATGAAGATATCCCTCTCCTGACATCTCAGCAACTTCACAATTTTCAAGCCTGCCGAGTGTTAGCTCTAGAAGATACACAAGTGCCCCCGCGCAGTGAATGTGTCATCAAAGGACAGTTGGAGACTACAACGGTCATTCCAAAATTTGCGATCCTGGAAGGAGACTCCGAGGCACCTTCAAGGGGGATTCTCGTAGCAAAGGAACTTATTGACACTGGACGGGACGTAATTCCAGTAAGGGTGGTGAATCTCTACGACTCTGCACGTGCCATCAAGAAAGGCTCATGCCTTGGAAATGCAGAACCTGCTGTTTTGATAAAGAGAAACCATCCAGTGATGCAGAAGTCTAAAAGGGAAGACAATGTTCCAGATCATCTTCAACAAGTCTGGGAGGAAACAATGAAAGAACTTCAACCTGGACAGCAGAAAGAACTGGCAACACTCCTTGCTACCTACGGCAACATTTTTGCCAAGTCATCAGAAGACTATGGAAGAACAGATTTGACAAAGCATAGAATCAACACTGGAGAATCAAACCCAATTAAACAAGCACCCCATCGGATACCCCTTGCTCGACGTCAAGAAGCGGAAACCTTGGTAAAAGAGATGCTTCATCAAAACATTATTGAACCATCTTCAAGTCCCTGGGTTTCTCCAGTTGTCTTGGTGAAAAAGAAAGATGGATCTACAAGATTTTGTGTCGACTATAGGAAGTTGAATGATGTCACCAAGAAGGACTCTTATCCTTTTCCTCGCATTGATGCAACTCTAGATACATTGGCTGGATCCCAATGGTTTTCAACACTGGATTTGAAAAGTGGATACTGGCAAGTAGAAATGCATCCTGATGACAAAGAAAAGACTGCATTTACAACTGGATCCGGATTGTGGCAGTTCAATGTAATGCCTTTCGGACTCTGCAACGCGCCAGCAACCTTTGAACGTCTAATGGAAGCTGTTCTGCAAGGACTGGCTACCGAAACATGTATGGTTTATTTGGATGACATCATTGTACTTGGAAAGAACTTTGAAGAGCATCTCTCGAACATTGAGAAGGTGTTTAAACGTTTAGAAGCTGCCAATTTAAAATTGAGTCCAAAGAAGTGCAAACTATTTAAAAAGGAAGTAGCCTACCTGGGGCATATAATTTCTGCCGAAGGTGTTCAAACTGATCCAGAAAAGACAGAAACTGTAAGGATGTGGCCTACTCCTAAAGATTTGACACAACTGAGAAGCTTTCTGGGATTATGCACTTACTACCGAAGGTTCATCCCGGGGTTCTCCAATATTGCAAGACCTCTACATCGTTTGACTGAAAGTGGAAGGCCGTTTGTTTGGACTCCCGATTGTCAGCGAGCCATGGAAAAACTGAAAGAGATGCTGGTGGCTGCTCCTATTCTGGCCTACCCTAGACCCGGAGACTCTTTCATCCTGGACACAGACGCAAGTAATACAGGAATTGGTGGCGTCCTCTCACAAGTGCAGGAAGGTTCCGAAAGAGTAATTGCTTATTTTAGCAAGACTCTATCTAAGCCCGAACGAAACTACTGTGTTACTAGAAAAGAGTTGTTGGCTATCGTCAAGTCTATTGAACATTTCCATCACTACCTATATGGACAGGAATTTATTCTCAGAAGTGATCACGCTTCCTTACAATGGCTTTTAAATTTCAAGAACCCAGAAGGACAGCTAGCCAGATGGATTCAAAGACTTCAGGAATACCAAGTTAAAATTCAACATCGTCCTGGAAAACGCCACCAGAATGCTGATGCGCTTTCAAGAAGGCCATGTGTTCCACAATGTGGACATTGTGCTCGTGCTGAAGACAAATATGGCGTAAGGCAAGTTACAGTGCAAGAAAGCGATGAAGTAGAAGAGCAACATTGGACTGGACAAGCTTTAAGAAAATCTCAACGTGAAGACCGAGATCTCTTGCCAATGATAAATTGGAAGGAATCAGATGAAAGACCATCCTGGGAAGATGTGGCCCCGTACAGTCCTAAAACCAAAGGTCTCTGGTCCCTCTGGAATTCTTTGACCCTGCGAGATGGTGTCTTATACAGGAAATGGGAGAGCGAGGATGGAAAGCATGAATCCTGGAAGTTGGTGTTACCCAGATCTCACGTACCTTTGGCTCTCCAGGAGATGCATAGCAGTCCCACGGGAGGTCACTTCGGCATCAGGAAAACATTGGCCAAAGCTAGAGAAAGATTTTTTTGGCCAGAAAGTCGAGCTGATGTCGAAAAATGGTGCAGAAACTGTACGCAATGTTCAGCGAGAAAGGGACCGACAACAAGATCCAAAGGAAAGTTGAAGATCTACAATGTAGGTGCCCCATTTGAACGGATTGCAATTGATGTTGCGGGGCCCTTTCCAAAAAGCGACCTAGGAAATAAGTACATCCTGGTAATAATGGATTACTTCACTAAATGGCCTGTCGCAGTCCCTATTCCAGACCAAGAGGCTTCAACTGTATCCGAGGCGCTACTGCAAGATTGGGTCTGCCTTTTTGGTGTGCCAAGAATTCTGCATTCCGACCAAGGAAGAAATTTCGAATCAAATATTTTCCAAGAACTGTGTAGACGACTGGGCATTGAGAAAACAAGAACTACACCTTTGCATCCTCAATCTGATGGAATGGTTGAACGCTTCAACAGGACTCTTACACAACACCTGACCATGTTTGTTAACAAGAATCAAAGAGACTGGGATCAACATCTTCCCATGCTCCTGATGGCCTATCGATCAGCTGAGCATGAATCGACTGGCTATAGTCCTGCCCGAATGCTATTTGGCCATGAACTCCGAATGCCTTGTGATGTTCTCCTTGGTCGTCCAGAAGAAACCTTCGAAAACACTAATGAGTACATCTCTCACCTGGAAGAAAGAATGCTGTCCATTCATCAGTGGGCAAGAGAGAAGCTTCACTTTTCCAGTGAGAAAATGAAAGACAGGTACAACGTCAAGACTTCCCACAAGACTTTCAAAGAGGGTGAAATGGTTTGGCTCCATAATCCTCAACGGAAGAAAGGACTTTCTCCTAAACTTCAGTATCAGTGGGAAGGACCCTACAAGATCATCAAGTGCCTCAATGATGTCATCTATCGAATTCAGAAGACCCGGACTTCTAAACCCAAAGTTGTGCACTACAACCGATTAGCACCTTTCAGAGGTTCTGTTCCAGAACAATGGACTGTTCGGGACGATCAGTCCTAAGGAGTGGGCAGTGTTACGTAAAAACGAAAAATGGCGCATTCCAGAAGAGAATGTTTTAGAACGTTCTAGAAAAATGTAGAAAAATCGGAGAACAACGGATTGGCCAATCAGTAACGATTGCGCAATGCTCAAGCCTGGCGGCTTTGTGATTGGCTAACCAACCATGACTGTTCTGGAAAGATCTACTCCGGTATATATAGGGATGAGGAACTCATGCAAGGTGTCGAATAACGAAGCTACGTGGTGGACTCCAAGCAAGTTGCTGTCTCAAGAGGTCGGACTGCTGCTTACCGCCGACGCCGGTGTACTTCTTAGAATATTCTAGAAGGTTCTACGGACTTCTGTCTCCTGTTCTGCTCCTGCTTTCCCTCACCGTGCTGCAGTTGGTGAGTTTGTAACTGCTGTTTTATTTATTGTTGTTTTATTTTTGCACTCTTCTGTAATTATTTTATCGATTAGGCTTAAATAAAGTCCTAAAGATCCTTTGTACCCACGGAAGTTATTCTTTGTTAACCAACAACGCAACAATATATATTACCTCCCGAGAACCTCCCTTTAGCGGATACCTTTCTACAAAGGACAGTTTTCATTTGCAAAATTACCATTTTTAATAAAGGTCACTGTAATATCTTTCAGAGTTATTGTCTCAATCCCGATATACATGCTAAAAGGTACAACTTCCTTAAGTTTTGTCCATGAGTTTATATTGGTTATCTCGTGTGTCTTCAATAAAGGTCACTGTAATATCTTTCAGAGTTATTGTCTCAATCCCGATATACATGCTAAAAGTTACAACTTCCTTAAGTTTTGTCTCCATGAGTGTATATTGGGTATCTCGTGTGTCTTCAATGAAGGTCACTCTAATATCTTTCAGAGTTATTGTCTCAATCCCGATATACATGCTAAAAGGTACAACTTCCTTAAGTTTTGTCCATGAGTGTATATTGGTTATCTCGTGTGTCTTCAATAAAGGTCACTGTAATATCTTTCAGAGTTATTGTCTCAATCCCGATATACATGCTAAAAGGTACAACTTCCTTAAGTTTTGTCCATGAGTGTATATTGGTTATCTCGTGTGTCTTCAATAAAGGTCACTGTAATATCATTTGATGTATACAAACGTATCTATTATGGGTAAAAACCACCGTATTTCCTGGACAGTAAATAGACCTCAAACAATCTCAACATTATTGTAGTGTGAGGAGGGGAGATCCCGGAAATGGAGTAAAATAAGAAAGAAACCAATATGTAAATATTCCACTGTATTCTATTGGGCGTCGTATTTCCACTTTAGTCCTCCCTATCAAAATACATTTCCAATTCCTTCTTGGACAAAGTTATCTCTCCAGTTGGTGGAAATGTTATTTGGCTGTAATCTTTTTGTATTGTGTTGTATTCAATCTATAGATATGTATTTCCATTATTTATGTTTGATATTTATGTATTTACGATGCACTAGCGCGCCATTTGTTATGAAAATTCGAAACTATTATAGACACGTAATATTCTTTTTGAAATTAAACAATTTCTACTGTCCTTACTGCAATGGAAATTTTTAATGGGAGGGCCTGGCTCATTAGTGGTGAACCCTACCAGCGGTTTCGCCAATTTAATCTACCATACCGCTGTTATGTTGCTTTTTTTTATCTTCCTTTTATAATGATACTTGTTAAAAGTCGTGACATAGTATGTAAATATCTTTTTGAGTGTATGACTAGAAATGTAGATTTTCTATTGAATGTATAAATTCTTATTATGTAAATTTCCCTTTTGTATATAACTGAGCCGTGTTGTTTAAATAAAGAGTTTCTTAGTAGAGCGAGAGCTTTACGTGTGTAGCCGCTGGGTATTGTCTACGTTATTTTCTTTTCTTGCTTGATCACCCGAGGCAGTCCAGAAAAATATCAAGACTTTGGGTAAAAGTCTTACTTGTTAAGAGGAGGTTTCTTTTAATCTGACCTCGCGTACCTTAACATTTATTGGCGTTTCCGGGTGGGCTGCATGGGCTGGTCAAGTTGAGAAAAAGCCTGCAGAGCTTGGGAGTCAGGGAACTCGTGCTCAGGGAAAAGAGCTCAAGTTAAGAAAAAGCCTGCAGAGCCTGGGAATCAAGGAACTCGTGCTCAGGGAAAAGAGCTCAAGTTAAGAAAAAGCCTGCAGAGCCTGGGAATCAAGGAACTCGTGCTCAGGGAAAAGAGCTCAAGTTAAGAAAAAGCCTGCAGAGCCTGGGAATCAAGGAACTCGTGCTCAGGGAAAAGAGCTCAAGTTAAGAAAAAGCCTGCAGAGCCTGGGAATCAAGGAACTCGTGCTCAAGGGAAAGGAAGCTAAAGAAGCTCAAGGGAAAAGAAGCTAAGGAAGCTCAAGGGAAAAGAAGCTAAAGAAGCTCAAGGGAAAAGAGGCTAAGGAAGCTCAAGGGAAAAGAAGCTAAAGAAGCTCAAGGGAAAAGAAGTTAAAGAAGCTCAAGGGAAAAGAAGCTAAGAGAAGACGGGAAGACCTGGTAGCGCTGTCTCCCGAGTAACAGGTGACGGGAAGTCCTGGTAGCGCTGTCTCCCGAGTAACCGGTGACGGGAAGACCTGGTAGCGCTGTCTCCTGAGTAACCGGTGACGGGAAGACCTGGTAGCGCTGTCTCCCGAGTAACAGGTGACGGGAAGACCTGGTAGCGCTGTCTCCCGAGTAACAGGTGACGGGAAGACCTGGTAGCGCTGTCTCCCGAGTAACAGGTGACGGGAAGACCTGGTAGCGCTGTCTCCCGAGTAACCGGTGACGGGAAGACCTGGTAGCGCTGTCTCCCGAGTAACAGGTGACGGGAAGACCTGGTGGCGCTGTCTCCCGAGTAACAGGTGACGGGAAGACCTGGTAGCGCTGTCTCCCGAGTAACAGGTGACGGGAAGACCTGGTGGCGCTGTCTCCCGAGTAACAGGTGACGGGAAGACCTGGTGGCGCTGTCTCCCGAGTAACAGAAGGCGGGAAGACCTGGTGGCGCTGTCTCCCGAGTAACAGGTGACGGGAAGACCTGGTAGCGCTGTCTCCCGAGTAACAGGTGACGGGAAGACCTGGTGGCGCTGTCTCCCGAGTAACAGAAGACGGGAAGACCTGGTAGCGCTGTCTCCCGAGTAACAGGTGACGGGAAGACCTGGTAGCGCTGTCTCCCGAGTAAAGGAGCTCAAGAAGCCCTTTGTTAAAGGTTTAAAGGAGCTCGAGAGGCCCTTTGTTAAAGGTTTAAAGGAGCTCAAGAAGCCCTTTGTTAAAGGTTTAAAGGAGCTCAAGAAGCCCTTTGTTAAAGGTTTAAAGGAGCTCAAGAAGCCCTTTGTTAAGGGTTTAGAGGAGCTCAAGAGGCCCTTTGTTGAGGGTTTAAAGGAGCTCAAGAAGCCCTTTGTTAAAGGTTTAAAGGAGCTCAAGAAGCCCTTTGTTAAAGGTTTAAAGGAGCTCAAGAAGCCCTTTGTTAAAGGTTTAAAGGAGCACAAGAAGCCCTTTGTTAAAGGTTTAAAGGAGCTCAAGGAGCCCTTTGTTAAAGGTTTAAAGGAGCTCAAGAAGCCCTTTGTTAAAGGTTTAAAGGAGCTCAAGAAGCCCTTTGTTAAAGGTCAAAGGAGCTCAAGAGGCCCTTTATTAAAGGTTAAAAGGAGCTCAAAAAGCCCTTTGTTAAAGGTTAAAAAGAGCTCAGTGAAGCTCAAGGCTTAAAGGAGCTCAAAAAGCCCTTTGTTAAAGGTTAAAAAGAGCTCAGTGAAGCTCAAGGTTTAAAGGAGCTCAAAAAGCCCTTTGTTAAAGGTTAAAAAGAGCTCAGTGAAGCTCAAGGTTTAAAGGAGCTCAAAAGGCCCTTTGTTAAAGGTTAAAAAGAGCTCAGTGAAGCTCAAGGTTTAAAGGAGCTCAAAAAGCCCTTTGTTAAAGGTTAAAGGGGAGCTCAAGGGAAAAGAGAAGCTCAAGTAGACAAAGAGACTGAAGAAGCTCAAGTAGGCAAAGAAGTTGAAGAAGCTCAAGTAAGGCAAAGAAGTTGAAGAGGCTCAAGTATAAAGGAGCTCAAAGGCAAAGAAGTTGAGGAAGCTACAGGGTGAAAGGATACCTACAAGGTGAAAGGATAACTACAAGGTGAAAATGCAGAAGATTGATATATTAAAAAAGGCTAGAGCTCCCAAAAGAGCTACGTTTACTCGGTTGTCCACAGAATTTTGGACTGAGATAGAGAAACCGGATTTCGATACAGAAAAATATAGAGTTAAATATAACCGAATTTGTGCTCTCTCTAAGGAAATAAGTGAAATTGATTCAAGGTATCAGGAGCTCCTTCTGGAGGATGAAACCATAGCGGAGGACAAAATCGAAGAAGAATTCGAGGGTTGTGAAAACTATATTCAAGGGATTTTGTACATAAAGCATAAATATTTGTCTCGGTGTGAAACCGCGAGGGTTAAGGTCGACGGCTCATTGGTGGAGTCCGCGGCGAATTCGGTTGTAAATACCGAATCTAAAATAACTATTGGGTTGCCAAAAGTGGAGCTACAAAAATTTAAGGGCAACCCAGGGGATTGGCTCTCAGGGTGGGGGCAATTTGATAAAATTAATGCTAATGAAAAATATGAAGATGCAAATTTAAAGAATAAGGAAGATTCTGAAGATGAGCCTAAGGGCGACGGAGTAAAGGATTCTGAAGATGAGCCTAAGGGCGACGGAGTAAAGGATTCTGAAGATGAGCCTAAGGGCGACGGAGTAAAGGATTCTGAAGATGAGCCTAAGGGCGACGGAGTAAAGGATTCTGAAGCGGAGCCTAAGGGCGACGGAGTAAAGGATTCTGAAGATGAGCCTAAGGGCGACGGAGTAAAGGATTCTGAAGATGAGCCTAAGGGCGACGGAGTAAAGGATTCTGAAGATGAGCCTAAGGGCGATGGAGTAAAGGATTCTGAAGATGAGCCTAAGGGCGACGGAGTAAAGGATTCTGAAGATGAGCCTAAGGGCGACGGAGTAAAGGATTCTGAAGATGAGCCTAAGGGCGACGGAGTAAAGGATTCTGAAGATGAGCCTAAGGGCGACGGAGTAAAGGATTCTGAAGATGAGCCTAAGGGCGACGGAGTAAAGGATTCTGAAGATGAGCCTAAGGGCGACGGAGTAAAGGATTCTGAAGATGAGCCTAAGGGCGACGGAGTAAAGGATTCTGAAGATGAGCCTAAGGGCGACGGAGTAAAGGATTCTGAAGATGAGCCTAAGGGCGACGGAGTAAAGGATTCTGAAGATGAGCCTAAGGGCGACGGAGTAAAGGATTCTGAAAATGAGCCTAAGGGCGACGGAGTAAAGGATTCTAAAGATGAGCCTAAGGGCGACGGAGTAAAGGATTCTGAAGATGAGCCTAAGGGCGACGGAGTAAAGGATTCTGAAGATGAGCCTAAGGGCGACGGAGTAAAGGATTCTGAAGCGGAGCCTAAGGGCGACGGAGTAAAGGATTCTGAAGATGAGCCTAAGGGCGACGGAGTAAAGGATTCTGAAGATGAGCCTAAGGGCGACGGAGTAAAGGATTCTGAAGATGAGCCTAAGGGCGACGGAGTAAAGGATTCTGAAGATGAGCCTAAGGGCGACGGAGTAAAGGATTCTGAAGATGAGCCTAAGGGCGACGGAGTAAAGGATTCTGAAGATGAGCCTAAGGGCGACGGAGTAAAGGATTCTGAAGATGAGCCTAAGGGCGACGGAGTGAAGGATTCTGAAGATGAGCCTAAGGGCGACGGAGTAAAGGATTCTAAAGATGAGCCTAAGGGCGACGGAGTAAAGGATTCTGAAGATGAGCCTAAGGGCGACGGAGTAAAGTATTCTGAAGATGAGCCTAAGGGCGACGGAGTAAAGGATTCTGAAGATGAGCCTAAGGGCGACGGAGTAAAGGATTCTGAAGATGAGCCTAAGGGCGACGGAGTAAAGGATTCTGAAGATGAGCCTAAGGGCGACGGAGTAAAGGATTCTGAAGATGAGCCTAAGGGCGACGGAGTAAAGGATTCTGAAGATGAGCCTAAGGGCGACGGAGTAAAGGATTCTGAAGATGAGCCTAAGGGCGACGGAGTAAAGGATTCTGAAGATGAGCCTAAGGGCGACGGAGTAAAGGATTCTGAAGATGAGCCTAAGGGCGATGGAGTGAAGGATTCTGAGACTGCAATTAAAGGTTATGAACCGGTGAGCAATTCTAGAGCAGTAGCTGAGGGTACTGATTGAAAGGTGGAAGAAAAACTAGATGCAGAACAAGGTACTGAATCAAAGGTGGAAGAAAAAATTATTGATCCAAAAGATTGGTTGAAGGAAGGGCTCGTCGATAGAGTTAATGAAAATCCACCGGAAGGAAAAGGATACTATTGGCCTCGTCACCTTTTGTTTAAGAATGAATCCAGGGCTACGCCTATACGGCCAGTATTTGGCGACGCTTCCTGTCGAGGACACGGCGCACACGCCTTAAGACGGTATTTGAAGAGGAGACCCATTCTACTGAGGAGAATCCCGGAAATAAGGATAAAATATCGGGAGAATAGGTTCGGAATTTGGGCCGACATGGGGAGATATTTCCGGGTAATGGCCATCAAGGAAAATGATTGGGACTACCTCCGATTTCTTTGGGAGAGGAAGATGGACGCTTATGGGGCAATCTCCGGTGGTGTGTATGGAGAGGGTGCCGCAGTATGCCGAGGAGAAGATGGTTTTCCTGGATAAGAGCCTGGGCTCCCTGCAACGGTGTCCCCCCTACCAGGATCCCCCCATCACGGTGGAACGGATTTTTCTTTCTTGTTTTACAAAAAATAAAGGTGGGGGTATGTTAAAAGTCGTGACATAGTATGTAAATATCTTTTTGAGTGTATGACTAGAAATGTAGATTTTCTATTGAATGTATAAATTCTTATTATGTAAATTTCCCTTTTGTATATAACTGAGCCGTGTTGATTAAATAAAGAGTTTCTTAGTAGAGCGAGAGCTTTACGTGTGTAGCCGCTGGGTATTGTCTACGTTATTTTCTTTTCTTGCTTGATCACCCGAGGCAGTCCAGAAAAATATCAAGACTTTGGGTAAAAGTCTTACTTGTTAAGAGGAGGTTTCTTTTAATCTGACCTCGCGTACCTTAACAATACTGATGCTAGACTCTTGGAATGGGTATTTCAGATGAACTATGGACATAAGCTTTGAGGACAGTAGAATTACATACAATTATAAATATATAATATGCTTCGAGCATTCGTTTTTCCGCAAACATCAAATTGTGTCTTTTATTATATCAATTATATTATGATACATTAGCACGCCATCTGTTATCAAAATTCGAAACTATTATAGACGCGTATGATTCTTTTTGAAATTGAACAATTTCTATTTCCACTGATGAGCCAGGCCCTCCCATTAATTTTTCCATTGCAGTAAGGGCAGTAGAAATTGTTTAATTTCAAAAAGAATCTTACCGTCTATAATAGTTTCTAACACACACACACACACACACATTTGTGTATATTTGTAGTGTCAGTATATAATATTATTCCACGATATAAACCCTAGACCAGAGTTCGGTAAACTGCGGGTCGCCAGACACATGCGGCTCTTTGGATGTGTGGCTCTTTATATAGTTCCATATGTAAATATTATTTATACTGTTTATTGTTGGCAAGAAAAAATGCTGTAGCTTTTTAAAAACTTTGAAATTTTGTAAATTGTAATTTTTGACTCTTTCAACTCAAAAGTTGGCCGTTGGTTTACGACCGCTAAGACCCGGGTTCGATTCCTGCATTGGGCACTATTTTTCTGATAAAAAAAAAAATACTCCAATGACCCCCGATTCTTGCAAAAGTCCAACCCCACCAGCGAGTGCAAGTAACCAAACAGGGTTCTGGCATATTTGTAAGTGCAAAGTCGAACTGCTTTTCACATGCGTAGACATTTCGTGTACTAACAGTAAAAGCATTCGCCTTCTACCCACCATGATTATCATGGCCTGTACCACGTGTACTAGGGATAAGCAAAAAATGGTTTGCCGATCCCTGCTCTATACCATTGATACTTATTCCAAAAAATATTGATTTTTAATATATTTATCTTGTCATATTTTTACATCAATGCGCCCTACATTTATTCAAAATATTCTATGATATTTTATATTTATTTAAAACAGATTATTTAGATTATCATCATTCCTTTTTATAGTTTTATTCCTTTTGTAATATTGTTATTGTACATATATCTTGATTGGTTACACTGATAGACAAAACTTAAGGAAGTTGTACCTTATAGCATATATATATCGGGATTCAGAAAATAACTCTGAGATATATATATATATATATGCTATAAGGTACAACTTCCTTAAGTTTTGTCTATCAGTGTTATTGGAGCGAGAGAGGACCTAGACTGCGGATCACGACCTACGATGAAGAATAAATAAACACAATAATTTTAAAATATAATTTATGTTTTATTTATTTGCTTTGAGTATGGAAACCCGCTCGGTGTATAACACCAAGAAGGAAGAAACCAAGGTCGACGACCCTGCAAAGCTGCAACTTGGTGTAACAATTTAGACTTATAGACGAAATTTATAAATAATTGTCCATTTGTGTGGTATTTGAGAAAAGTAGAAATATAAATTTAAAAATACAAAGATAATGATGGGCGAATGGTATATTGGAATGAAGTAATGAGGAAATTTTACGATAATAGAATTATAGAAATTGGAAAGGGGATTTTAGGAGTTGATTGAAAGAAGAAACGGTGTCTACAATGATTGAGTGGGCAGGAGATGAAGTCAATTGTATCAGAAGGGTGAAGACAATTGTACGATAGAAGGATGTTTTGTAGCTAATTAGCAAACAGTGGTAAAATATTACGGGGCTGGTGGCCACATACAATACAGGGATCTATCCTCGGATCGCCTCTTTAACGACCACTTGGTGAATAAAATATTACAACTTTTGTCTGCTGAGACCCTGAGATGGTACAAGGAGCTCAAGACAGAGATGGCTGGTGTCGTGTTTGGGATGTAATACGTACAGTACAACGTTCGATCGTGATTATAATGATTGTAATAAGAGAAGATGGACCTATTAAAGGAACTCACTGGTTTAACAGTCACCGAGATGGTACATGGAGCTCAAGACAGAGATGGCTGGTGTCGTGTTTGGGATGTAATACGTACAGTACAACGTTCGATCGTGATTATAATGATTGTAATAAGAGAAGATGGACCTATTAAAGGAACTCACTGGTTTAACGGTCGCCGAGATGGTACATGGAGCTCAAGACAGAGATGGCTGGTGTCGTGTTTGGGATGTAATACGTACAGTACAACGTTCGATCGTGATTATAATGATTGTAATAAGAGAAGATGGACCTATTAAAGGAACTCACTGGTTTAACAGTCGCCGAGATGGTACATGGAGCTCAAGACAGAGATGGCTGGTGTCGTGTTTGGGATGTAATACGTACAGTACAACGTTCGATCGTGATTATAATGATTGTAATAAGAGAAGATGGACCAATTAAAGGAACTCACTGGCTTAACGGTCACCGAGATGGTACATGGAGCTCAAGACAGAGATGGCTGGTGTCGTGTTTGGGATGTAATACGTACAGTACAACGTTCGATCGTGAATATAATGATTGTAATAAGAGAAGATGGACCAATTAAAGGAACTCACTGGTTTAACGGTCGCCGAGATGGTACATGGAGCTCAAGACAGAGATGGCTGGTGTCGTGTTTGGGATGTAATACGTACAGTACAACGTTCGATCGTGATTATAATGATTGTAATAAGAGAAGATGGACCTATTAAAGGAACTCACTGGCTTAACGGTCGCCGAGATGGTACATGGAGCTCAAGACAGAGATGGCTGGTGTCGTGTTTGGGATGTAATACGTACAGTACAACGTTCGATCGTGATTATAATGATTGTAATAAGAGAAGATGGACCAATTAAAGGAACTCACTGGTTTAACGGTCGTCGAGATGGTACATGTAGCTCAAGACAGAGATGGCTGGTGTCGTGTTTGGGATGTAATACGTACAGTACAACGTTCGATCGTGATTATAATGATTGTAATAAGAGAAGATGGACCAATTAAAGGAACTCACTGGTTTAACGGTCGTCGAGATGGTACATGTAGCTCAAGACAGAGATGGCTGGTGTCGTGTTTGGGATGTAATACGTACAGTACAACGTTGATCGTGAATATAATGATTGTAATAAGAGAAGATGGACCAATTAAAGGAACTCACTGGCTTAACGGTCACTTAGATGGTACATGGAGCTCAAGACAGAGATGGTGGTGTCGTGTTTGGGATGTAATACGTACAGTACAATGTTCGATCGTGATTATAATGATTGTAATAAAAGAAGATGGACCAATTAAAGGAACTCACTGGCTTAACGGTCACTTAGATGATACAAGGAGCTCAATACAGAGATGGCTGGTGTCGTGTTTGGGATGTAATACGTACAGTACAACGTTCGATCGTGATTATAATGATTGTAATAAGAGAAGATGGACCAATTAAAGGAACTCACTGGTTTAACAGTCACCGAGATGGTACAAGGAGCTCAAGACAGAGATGGCTGGTGTCGTGTTTGGGATGTAATACGTACAGTACAACGTTCGATCGTGATTATAATGATTGTAATAAGAGAAGATGGACCAATTAAAGGAACTCACTGGTTTAACAGTCACCGAGATGGTACATGGAGCTCAAGACCGAGATGGCTGGTGTCGTGTTTGGGATGTAATACGTACAGTACAACGTTCGATCGTGATTATAATGATTGTAATAAGAGAAGATGGACCAATTAAAGGAACTCACTGGTTTAACAGTCACCGAGATGGTACAAGGAGCTCAAGACAGAGATGGCTGGTGTCGTGTTTGGGATGTAATACGTACAGTACAACGTTCGATCGTGATTATAATGATTGTAATAAGAGAAGATGGACCAATTAAAGGAACTCACTGGTTTAACGGTCGCCGAGATGGTACATGGAGCTCAAGACAGAGATGGCTGGTGTCGTGTTTGGGATGTAATACGTACAGTACAACGTTCGATCGTGATTATAATGATTGTAATAAGAGAAGATGGACCAATTAAAGGAACTCACTGGTTTAACAGTCACCGAGATGGTACAAGGAGCTCAAGACAGAGATGGCTGGTGTCGTGTTTGGGATGTAATACGTACAGTACAACGTTCGATCGTGATTATAATGATTGTAATAAGAGAAGATGGACCAATTAAAGGAACTCACTGGTTTAACGGTCGCCGAGATGGTACATGGAGCTCAAGACAGAGATGGCTGGTGTCGTGTTTGGGATGTAATACGTACAGTACAACGTTCGATCGTGATTATAATGATTGTAATAAGAGAAGATGGACCAATTAAAGGAACTCACTGGTTTAACGGTCGCCGAGATGGTACATGGAGCTCAAGACAGAGATGGCTGGTGTCGTGTTTGGGATGTAATACGTACAGTACAACGTTCAATCGTGAATATAATGATTGTAATAAGAGAAGATGGACCAATTAAAGGAACTCACTGGTTTAACGGTCGCCGAGATGGTACATGGAGCTCAGAACAGAGATGGCTGGTGTCGTGTTTGGGATGTAATACGTACAGTACAACGTTCGATCGTGAATACAATGATTGTAATAAGAGAAGATGGACCAATTAAAGGAACTCACTGGTTTAACAGTCACCGAGATGGTACATGTAGCTCAAGACAGAGATGGCTGGTGTCGTGTTTGGGATGTAATACGTACAGTACAACGTTCGATCGTGATTATAATGATTGTAATAAGAGAAGATGGACCAATTAAAGGAACTCACTGGTTTAACGGTCACCGAGATGGTACATGTAGCTCAAGACAGAGATGGCTGGTGTCGTGTTTGGGATGTAATACGTACAGTACAACGTTCGATCGTGATTATAATGATTGTAATAAGAGAAGATGGACCAATTAAAGGAACTCACTGGTTTAACGGTCGCCGAGATGGTACATGGAGCTCAAGACAGAGATGGCTGGTGTCGTGTTTGGGATGTGTTAAGTTTTTTATATGTGAAGAAAAGGAAGTGTTTGATTATTGGCCCTATATTAAAAATTTTATTCTTCTCATATCAATTTGCATAGCCTTTTTAAACTCTCCTATTTACATATCTATGATGATATGATGAATAATCAGTGATTATGTTAATCTGCCTATTTACATATTTAAATTAAGAATATTTATATTAACTTTATGAATGCATTACAGGATGCAATATTTTGCCACAAAACGTTCGATCGCGAATATAATGAGTTTAAATTGGATGTTGACTGTTTAGTTTCGGATTGGAGTGTTTTACTTTTGGTTTCGTTTTGTGAGATAGCTAAGATTAAAAGGATGGATAGGTTCTAATGGACGTTAGCTCGACTTAACGACCAAATTCCAGAAAGCCAGAAGGGCAGCACATGGTGCCGAGTGGAAGTATGCCGTATTGTATTTTGCCATATGCCAGAGCTATGGCCTTGATTCTCCCACCATTGTGGCGCTGGTCTTCCTGGAACGTCATTGTACCATCCTGGTAGGCCGCTAATGGTCTGGTCGTTTGATCTCTTTGTTGGAGCTTGATCATTAGCATGGCCTTGTTACAGTTATGTGGTGTATTGTCACCTCTTTGTTGTGTTTATTCCTGTATATCCAATACTATTGGAATCTGCCTCCCTCTGATCTCCGCAGATCACCACCCTGCCCCCCTCATACATCCCGGCTCTCCTGGCCTCACCGATGATTCCCTGTCCACCCATTCTCAGGCCCCTCCAACTGTGCTTCGTATATATTCCGCTTTATGCGTCCATCTCAAATTTTATATTTATTTTGATGCATTAGCGCGCCATCTGTTATCAAAATTCGAAACTATTATAGACGCGTATGATTCTTTTTAAAAATAAATAATTTCTACTGTCCTTACTGCAATGGAAAAATTAAATGGGAGGGCCTGGCTCATCAGTGGTGAATATAGCAGGGATATAGTAGATTAAACTGGCCAAACCGCTGGGAGGGTTCATCACTGATGAGCCAGGCCCTCCCATTAATTTTTCCATTGCAGTAAGGGCAGTAATAATTGTTTATTTTTAAAAAGAATCTTACGTGTCTATAATAGTTTCGAAATTTTATATTTATTTATTTTATAAAACAGAATATTATTATGAAATAATATGTACTATATAATCATTTGTATTTTGATACATTGATTACCTGCTTTAAACTTTGATATGATAAATAAAGAGATATTCTATGTGCTACCTAAATATATAGTTGTCTTATTATTGACTGGTTTAACCTTGTAGGCTGGTTGAGACATGTTCTGGAAAGACATGTCTGAGGAGAGAATCAAGACTGAAGAATCTGCCAAACCGCAGCCTGGTGCAACAATATTGTCAACCTATTATTTTCTTATCTCCACTCAACAATCCTATTAACAAATAAGTTAATAGGATTGATGAGTGGAGATAAGAAAATAATAGGTTGACAATATTGTTGCACCAGGCTGCGGTTTGGCAGATTCTTCAGTATTGATTTAAATAAAAATAAAAATACATATATTGAATCAAAATATCATTTATTTTACCAATATTTCAGTTGGCTGAACGCCAACCTTTATCAAGGTGTATTATAACATATTAATGTTTGTCAACAACAAACTCAGCGCCACATAACGTCAATAGATTTAAGTTTAAAAAAAATATATTTTTACTGTTGACGTTATGTGGCGCTGAGTTTGTTGTTGAGACACTTTAAAATGTTATAATACCTTGATAAAGGTTGGCATTCAGCCAACTGAAATATTGGTAAAATAAATGATATTTTGATCCAATATATGCCTTTTTAATTAAAGATTTATTTATGGATTGCTCTAGTTTCAAAATATTAACTTATGTAAATTTATTCATAGATATATCAGTCTATGTGGATCTTCCATCGACGAAGAGTCCACTTCTAAACAAGGAGAGGATCTTCATGGACTCCACTCAGCTCTAGGCTTTAAGAATGTTTATAGATGCAGAATTTGGCCCAAGAGATAGTTATGATATCATTATCCAGGCCACGTCCAAGGACTCAGTCCTGCAGGATCAAGAAACCGCTGGATGATTGTAAAATCCTAACGGATGAAAAAACCAGACCCATCATTAGAATGAGTATCAATGAACAAGCGACAAGTCTCTGGAGTTACAAGCTATACAGGTTGGGGCAGAGCATAGATTGTCAACATCACGTCAGCGTCATGTTTATAGAAGCAGCAGATAGGAAGGTATTGCTAATCACCACAGAAATCATCGCATTCAGCAACAAATACCTTTATTAAGTACACCATACAGGATTCTCTCAGATACAGAGGTAAACATAGCAGTTATCTACAACAAACACACGTCCCATACAGGATTCTCCCAGATACAGAAGTAAACATAGCAGTTATCTACAACAAACACACGTCTCATACAGGATTCTCCCAGATACAGAAGTAAACATAGCAGTTATCTACAACAAACACACGTCCCATACAGGATTCTCCCAGATACAGAAGTAAACATAGCAGTTATCTACAACAAACACACGTCTCATACAGGATTCTCCCAGATACAGAAGTAAACATAGCAGTTATCTACAACAAACACACGTCCCATACAGGATTCTCCCAGATACAGAAGTAAACATAGCAGTTATCTACAACAAACACACGTCTCATACAGGATTCTCCCAGATACAGAAGTAAACATAACAGTTATCTACAGAAAGTGGAGATTAACATCGACCTTTCTTGAATCTACCATCTGTGTTACGTCTATTGTCTGTGCTGTTATCCAGGAATATGTGAAAAGTTATGTATTGGTGAAACAGGCAACATTCACAGTGTGGACTATCAGCGCTGTTCCAGAAACTGGGTTATGGACTGCGATGCGTGACAGAAGGCGACGTGTGGTGCGAGCTGTTAGAATGACGTCGTTGTCACGCACCACTACCTCCCCAATGTCCACGATACGATTGCAATCTTTCATGTTTTCGGTCAATGGATGATTGAGGAATGAATTCAGAGTGACGGCGTTTGTAAGATCGCGTGGGACTGAGAGGGGTAGCAACAGGACTGTTTAGGTCTTCAATTAGAAAGATGAAGCATGGTGTGATGAATCCAACAGTTGGGAGGACGTAGAAAGAAGCAGTACCCTTAGATACGCAGACCAAATGTAACAAGAATTGGTCGAATCCAAACTTTTATTTTTATATTGTTATCTCTTGTGTCATCACACAATGTCTTAATTATAGAAAGTTACGAAAACTAATAGAAACTTATTTACGAAACTTACAGAAACTTCACAGAAAATTACAGCAACTTCGAAAACTTGCAGAGAAACTTATGGAAAATTACGAAAACTTAAATAAACTTATAAAAACTTCGAAAACTGAGAGAAAATTACGAAAACTTACAGAAACTTCGAACAGAAACTTACGAAAACTTTCAAAAACTTACAAAAACTTCAAACAGAAAGTTCAGAAAGAAACTTTCAAAAACTTATTCACGAAAACTTCCAGAAACCTATTCACGAAAACTTCCAAAAACTTATGGAAACTTACAGAAACTTACGAAAACTTACAAAAACTCACGAAAACTTACAGATTTTTCAAACAGAAAATTACGAAAATTCTCACGAAAACTTACAGAAACTTCACAGAAACTTACGAAAACTTTACAGAAACTTACAGAAACTTACGAAAACTTAGAGAAACTTACGAAAATTCTCACGAAAACTTACAGAAACTTCACAGAAATTTACGAAAACTTTACAGAAACTTACGAAAACTTACGGAAATTACATAAACTTAGAGAAACTTACGAAAACTTCACAGAAACTCACGAAAACTTACAAAAACTTACAGATTTTTCAAGCAGAAACTTACTGAAACTTACAGAAACTCAAGAAAACTTACAGAAACTCAAGAAAACTTACAGAAACTTACAGAAACTCAAGAAAACTTACAGAAACTTACTGAAACTTACACAAACTCAAACAGAAATTTACAAAACTTACAGAAACTTACAGAAATTCACGAAAACTTACAAAAACTCAAGAAAACTTACAGAAACTTCACAGAAACTTACGAAAACTTACAGAAACTTACGAAAACTTACAGAAACTTAGAGAAACTTACGAAAACTTCACAGAAACTTACGAAATCTTACATAAACTTACATAAACTTACGAAAACTTCACAGAAACTTACGAAAATTTACAGAAACTTACACAAACTCAAACAGAAATTTACGAAAACTTACAGAAACTTACTAAAACTCACAGAAACTCAAACAGAAATTTACGAAAACTTACAGAAACTTACGAAAACTTACAAAAACTCAAGAAAACTTACAGAAACTCACGAAAACTTACAAAAATTCAAGAAACCTTACAGAAACTTACGAAAACTTACAAAAACTCAAGAAAACTTACAGAAACTCACGAAAACTTACTAAAACTCAAGAAACCTTACAGAAACTTACTGAAACTTACAGAAACTCAAAAAAAAAAAACTTACAGAAACTCACGAAAACTTACAGAAACTTACAGAAACTCAAACAGAAATTTACGAAAACTTACAGAAACTTACGAAACCTCACGAAAACTTACAAAAACTTACAAAAACTCAAGAAAACTTGCAGAAACTTACGAAAACTTACAAAACTCAAGAAAACTTACAGAAACTTACGAAACCTCACGAAAACTTACAGAAATTACGAAAACTTACAAAAATTTCAAGAAAACTTACAGATTTTTAAAACAGGAACATACGAAAACTCTAACGAAAACTTACAGAAACTTACGAAAATTTACAGAAACTTACAGAAACTTCAAACAGAAATTTACGAAAACTTACAGAAACTTCAAACAGAAAGTTACAGAAAGAAACTTGCAAAAACTTACTCACGAAAACTTCCAGAAACTTACGAAAGCTTACAGAAACTTATAAAAACTTCGAAAGCTAAAGAAACTTAATATCAAAAACTTACAGTAACTTACAGACAGAAACATATAGAAATTTCTAAAAATTTCATAAAGATTTTGCTTATAATAACATCAAAACCATTCGTATTTCCAAACAATTTAGGAATAGTATGTTTTGTGGTGCATTTCATTTTAAAATAATTAACATTTTATTCAAATTTCTATCCAAAAACATAAGGGAATAATAAAAACTGTAAACGTTTGGTTATTTAAAAATATATATTAATATTTTTATTAACAGCCGATCGATAATAGTTCCTCAATTTGTCGACAGAGGGCGGTAAGATTCCATACAAGTTATGGAATTTAAAAATTGACGAGACAACTTTCTATAAAGGGAAAACAACTTTATAAAACAAAATAGTATAAGTGTCATTTAGTTTTCCCTTGATATAATGAAATATTTATTGATACAATTAATTCGTTTTAGAGAATATTAATTGCGAAATATTTACGGTAAATTTCTATAGAAAAATATTTAGGAAATATTCATTCCGAAAGATTAAAATGAATAAACGATTTTTCAAAAGTATTATTTGTAAATATTTTTGAATGCAATATTTAAATATATATTATTTGCTGCATAAAAAAATGAGGAAGTGTAAAGGCAAATTTGGCAAAGCACAGTTTATTTTGATCAAAATAATTACCGATTTATTTTCATAAAAAAAAATTGAGGTAATAAGAGAAATATACAACAGAGTAACAAAATGAACTATCTTCTGATAAAACAATAAATTTCAAACAACAATATTACTTAAGAAGTAAGCATTAAATTATATTTATATATTTTTTTTGCATTTTTTAAATTAAATAGTTTAAAATATATTCTTATAATAATATTAAGATTTTTCTAATCAAATCATACTTATTTTAAACTAAAAATAAAATAAGAATTCTTGGATATTTAAGCCTTTTTTAAATTAAAAGAATCTGATTCTTATTTTTGGAATTTCGATCCAAAAGATTTTCTGTGTAGCAAGAATTCTCAACTACTGATACAGCACAGGTCTGTAGATATTATTTACGCTATATCTTTTTACGTCAATTACTTAATTATATTATTTAGAATCTATAATTTTGTGTTAAAAATAATATTTGTAGTAGTTCTTTAATACCTATAAAGTGTTTTGTTATTTTAAACAAAAATTCACGAAATTTGTTTACAAATTTACAAAATATATTTATTCAAATACAAGTTTTCAAATTAACAAACATTATCAATTTTTTCTATTTTCAATTCTTATTTTTATTTCTATTGAAAGGAAGAAATGCTTGAATCCTCGTATAAATCAAACAAAAAATCTTAAAACAAACACATCACCTCACGATTTTGTTCTTTTTTTTTATATGATATACTTGTTGCAGTTGATTATTCCCCTTATACTATAAACTTCCAAGTATAATTTCTTTTGAAACCTTTTTCAATTCATGAATCTCTAATTTTTAGGCATGAAAGCACTTCGACAGGAGAAAATACTCTACAAAAAATCGTCAATAGAACTAGATTTAAAATATAATCAAATACAGCGGGTACTTAGAGTTAATTCAAGAAAACTTTATACACCCTCTGTATTTTATTTTATTTCTTATCCAATCGGTGATTTATTGTAGTGTTTTATTTTCCTGTAAAAGGGTATTCATGCCCGAAATTCTGAAATTCATGTATTGAAATGTTTTAAAAGAAACTTCTCCCTGTAATGTAAAAAAAAAAAAACAGTACAAATGTGACATTGTACTTGGATAAGGTGCATAATTTAAGAAAGAAAGAAAAAAAAAAGACATCTCCTTATCGGGAAACTGAAATTTGCTGATGGCTTACGCCATATTTAAAAAAAATCAACGAATAGTTGATATTTATTCCGATAGATGGCGCAACAACTTTCAGTTGCACGAATAAGGAGATGCCTTTTTTTTTTCATCTTTCTTAATTTATCCTTGTAAACCTTATATTTAAATTTAATATTCAAAAAAAGGTATTATTTTATTATGATGCATTAGCGCGCCATCTGTTATAAAAATTCGAAACTATTATAGACACGTATGATTCTTTTTAAAATTAAACAATTTTTACTGTCCTTACTGTAATGGAAAAATTATTAGAGGGTTCACCACTGATGAGCCAGGCCCTTCCAATAATTTTTTATTTCATTATTTTATTCTATTTTTTACATATATGATACTTTCTTAATTTATCAAAAAGAAGGTACAATATTGTAATAGTGAAGTAAATTACCAAATTGTTCAATTTAATTAAATACATCGTCTAATTTTACAGCTAAGAAATCCGATTCATTGCGACATCAAAATTCATGTTTTCTTTTTATTTATGGAAAAGAAAAAAGGAATCTTTATAAAAAAAAAGTCTTAGGATAATATTATATTAGAATTAAAAAAGTCATATACTGACCGCTCACTTTAGCATTTTGATGTCAGACCCCGGAACAAGCCTAAATTACGTTTAGTTGATTTTTGTTCCACTAGATGGCGCTCAGCCATCAAAATGCTCATGTGAGCGGTCAGGGTGTCTTTTTTTATTCAATATATCAACACGTGACTTTATTAAATTTACATAACACTATGTATACATTCATGGACAACCTTAAAGAATTATCATATTTTGATGTCGCCGGTCGTCTATTTTTTTTTTTTTTTTTTTCAGGAAACAGGCTGTTCACACTTGGTTATCTCGTGTGTCTTCAATAAAGGTTACTGTAATATCTTACAGAGTTATTGTCTCAATCCCGATATACATGCTAAAAGGTACAACTTCCTTAAGTTTTGTCCATGAGTGTATATTGGTTATCTCGTGTGTCTTCAATAAAGGTCACTGTAATATCTTTCAGAGTTATTGTCTCAATCCCGATATACATGCTAAGAGGTACAACTTCCTTAAGTGTTGTCCATGAGTGTATATTGGTTATCTCGTGTGTCTTCAATAAAGGTCACTGTAATATCTTTCAGAGTTATTGTCTCAATCCCGATATACATGCTAAAAGGTACAACTTCCTTAAGTGTTGTCCATGAGTGTATATTGGTTATCTCGTGTGTCTTCAATAAAGGTCACTGTAATATCTTTCAGAGTTATTGTCTCAATCCCGATATACATGATAAAAGGTACAACTTCCTTAAGTGTTGTCCATGAGTGTATATTGGTTATCTCGTGTGTCTTCAATAAAGATCACTGTAATATCTTTCAGAGTTATTGTCTCAATCCCGATATACATTCTAAAAGGTACAACTTCCTTAAGTGTTGTCCATGAGTGTATATTGGTTATCTCGTGTGTCTTCAATAAAGATCACTGTAATATCTTTCAGAGTTATTGTCTCAATCCCGATATACATGCTAAAAGGTACAACTTCCTTAAGTGTTGTCCATGAGTGTATATTGGTTATCTCGTGTGTCTTCAATAAAGGTCACTGTAATATCTTTCAGAGTTATTGTCTCAATCCCGATATACATGCTAAAAGGTACAACTTCCTTAAGTATTGTCTCCATGTGTGTATGTACTAAAATAGATGCACCTCCCTTTTAATATACATTAAAACAACGTATAGACCTCCTCCATACCATCAAAACCCAATGCCTGCAGGAATGGAAATCTAATGCTACACATGACTGGTACAGAGCAGGAAGAACAATTCTGTCCTCCCAAGAGAACAACTGATTTCCAGACTTAATTCATCTACAGACAATGACAGAATGGTTGCAGGGTTTTCCCACTATGTACTAAGTGTCAACCTGTAACCCCAAAACACATTATTGACTGTATTGACTCATCCATTGATGTGCTATACTCATCCCCAGCACAGACACCATCAAAAGTCTCAAGCTTTACAAACTTGATACCCTAAAATGATTGAGTGGAGATCAGAAAGAAGAAGAAGAAGAAAACAATGTATTATGTTTATCAACCCCAGTATAAATCGAACACTCTGTGTATTTAACCAGTAAAAGTTAAGTATTGTCGAGCTCAGCTAACCATATGTGATGTGATGAGATAAATTTACAGCAGTTATCATCATCAATATTTCACCATCGTCCTAACTGACTCCTCCAGCTGGGAGACGTTGCGGTTAATTGGCGACAGATGTCGGGCGTTCCTCGTTATCTTCCAGTACCTTTGTGGCCCGCTGCTAGGTGTGTCTACCGCACGTGGCTGCTGGGGGACATCTTTGTTGGGGGGGGGGGGGGCTCTGTAAATTGACTCTGTGTTAAGGGGGAAAAGTCATTAATTTTTCATGAACTGGTGTTCTCCATTATATACACTCATGGACAAAACTTAAGGAAGTTGTACCTTTTAGCATGTATATCGGGATTGAGACAATAACTCTGAAAGATATTACAGTGACCTTTATTGAAGACATACGAGATAACCAATATACACTCATGGACAACACTTAAGGAAGTTGTACCTTTTAGCATGTATATCGGGATTGAGACAATAACTCTGAAAGATATTACAGTGACCTTTATTGAAGACACACGAGATAACCAATATACACTCATGGACAACACTTAAGGAAGTTGTACCTTTTAGCATGTATATCGGGATTGAGACAATAACTCTGAAAGATATTACAGTGACCTTTATTGAAGACACACGAGATAGCCAATATACACTCATGGACAAAACTTAAGGAAGTTGTACCTTTTAGCATGTATATCAGGATTGAGACAATAACTCTGAAAGATATTACAGTGACCTTTATTGAAGACATAGGAGATAACCAATATAAACTCATGGACAACACTTAAGGAAGTTAACCTTTTAGCATGTATATCGGGATTGAGACAATAACTCTGAAAGATATTACAGTGACCTTTATTGAAGACATAGGAGACAACCAATATACACTCATGGACAACACTTAAGGAAGTTGTACCTCTTAGCGTGTATATCGGGATTGAGGCACTAACTCTGAAAGATATTACAGTGACCTTTATTGAAGACACACGAGATAACCAATGTACACTCATGGACAAAACTTAAGGAAGTTGTACCTTTTAGCATGTATATCGGGATTGAGACAATAACTCTGAAAGATATTACAGTGACCTTTATTGAAGACACACGAAATAACCAATATACACTCATGGACAAAACTTAAGGAAGTTGTACCTTTTAGCATGTATATCGGGATTGAGACAATAACTCTGAAAGATATTACAGTGACCTTTATTGAAGATACACGAGATAACCAATATACACTCATGGACAAAACTTAAGGAAGTTGTACCTTTTAGCATGTATATCGGGATTGAGACAATAACTCTGAAAGATATTACAGTGACCTTTATTGAAGATACACGAGATAACCAATATACACTCATGGACAAAACTTAAGGAAGTTGTACCTTTTAGCATGTATATCGGGATATATTGAGACAATAACTCTGAAAGATATTACAGTGACCTTTATTGAAGACACACGAGATAACCAATATACACTCATGGACAAAACTTAAGGAAGTTGTACCTTTTAGCATGTATATCGGGATTGAGACAATAACTCTGAAAGATATTACAGTGACCTTTATTGAAGACACACGAGATAACCAATATACACTCATGGACAAAACTTAAGGAAGTTGTACCTTTTAGCATGTATATCGGGATTGAGACAATAACTCTGAAAGATATTACAGTGACCTTTATTGAAGACACACGAGATAACCAATATACACTCATGGACAAAACTTAAGGAAGTTGTACCTTTTAGCATGTATATCGGGATTGAGACAATAACTCTGAAAGATATTACAGTGACCTTTATTGAAGACACACGAGATAACCAATATACACTCATGGACAAAACTTAAGGAAGTTGTACCTTTTAGCATGTATATCGGGATTGAGACAATAACTCTGAAAGATATTACAGTGACCTTTATTGAAGACACACGAGATAACCAATATACACTCATGGACAAAACTTAAGGAAGTTGTACCTTTTAGCATGTATATCGGGATTGAGACAATAACTCTGAAAGATATTACAGTGACCTTTATTGAAGACACACGAGATAACCAATATACACTCATGGACAAAACTTAAGGAAGTTGTACCTTTTAGCATGTATATCGGGATTGAGACAATAACTCTGAAAGATATTACAGTGACCTTTATTGAAGACACACGAGATAACCAATATACACTCATGGACAAAACTTAAGGAAGTTGTACCTTTTAGCATGTATATCGGGATTGAGACAATAACTCTGAAAGATATTACAGTGACCTTTATTGAAGACACACGAGATAACCAATATACACTCATGGACAAAACTTAAGGAAGTTGTATCTTTTAGCATGTATATCGGGATTGAGACAATAACTCTGAAAGATATTACAGTGACCTTTATTGAAGACACACGAGATAACCAAGTGTGAACAACTTCTGTCTTCTTTAAAATAATAATAATAATAATAATAACAGACGACTAGCGATATCAAAGACTTTCCACTCCTTAAGTTTTGTCAATGAGTTTAGCATATATATTTTATAAACAAATTTAAACATCACGAGAATACATGTACAAGTAGTATTTGTAGTATTCTGTAATTGTAATCAAATTCCCACAATCGCCTATAATTATTTTAAAACATGTCAAACATGCATTCAAGAATTGTATATAGAATTATCGAGAATTCCATGGAATTACTCCAGAAAAATTGTCTCTATATCCATAAAAAAATAATAATAATAAGACGATCGAGACGACATCAAATACTTCCCACTTTTTAAAAATATTGTCCATGAGTGTATTCTATTATTGTTTTATTCTCTCTTCTTCATATTATATCAGTCTATCTTACAATGCTGAAGTTCAGACCTCGCCGTGTGCGGGCTGGGATAGACATAGACCACGTGTGTCTCACTCCACCAGTGGAGAAATCAATAGAGCCAGCCGGCTGAGGGCGTCGCCACTTACTTAGATTGATCCTGGTGTTTAATGAGCAGACGCCGCCTCTAATGACAATCGCCCAATCACAGCCGTTGTCCAACTGATTAGCTCCTCTAGATCTTCTCTTTTTGTCCCCTTCCACATGACTAGATTTCCTTTCCTTCTTCCGCCTTCACTCTAAGCCTTTCCTTGTGAAATTTTACACGATTTTGATTTGAATCCAGGATCCATGACCAATATCATTAGCATCGTTTTTTACCCTTTAGCTGTCGACCGCACGCCAGCGTGTCATTACGAGTCTTACCTCAGGAGCCTATAACACGCTTGGGTATCATATTAGATCTAACATTTATACTTCTGGTTCAAACCGTATTTTAACTGTATTCGATGATATCATGAGAAATATACGTTGTTAAGCATGCTTGTAGATGATTGTGGTTTTGACTTTTATATAAACTCATGGACAAAACTTAAGGAAGTTGTACCTTTTAGCATGTATATCGGGATTGAGACAATAACTCTGAAAGATATTACAGTGACCTTTATTGAAGACACACGAGATAACAAAGTATGAACAAAATTGACTCTGTATCCTTCAAAAAGAAAAAAAAAAGACGACCGTTGATATAAAAGACTTTTCACTTTATTAAGTTTTGTCCATGAGACTGTATATATATCTACTTGCTTAGATAGCCAGAAGTGTATATTTATTCCGTTAGATGGCGCACGGAACAACGTTTACGATCAGGTATTGTCGCCATTTTACTATCCAAATCATATTTTTACTTTATCCTCATTTCTCAACAATAATTAGGAATGTTTCATCTTGAAATACACGTCGAAAGTTCGGACTCGGTGTATAATTGGATTCCTCTATTGAATAAAGCTATCCAGGTCTGGACTAACGGATTCCCCAAGGACCTGGTTATGGTCAAACGACTGATGGACCTCAAAATTAAGATTGATGGACTCCAGGGATCTTTCCTCCCCCCTCAGTCCTGCGGGGGATTAAACATTCATACTGAGGGGCGGGATGTACCACAGCAAGAACAACCTCCCTGACAGACCCTCAGCTAGAGGCCAACGCCCTTACTGTCTGCTTGATCACCAGATTACTATCTGGAATTACTTCAGAATGCTCCGAAATTATCTTATCTATAATGAGGCCTTTCAGATAATTGGAAGACCCTTTTCCTTTTATAGGAATCTTGGTGACATGTATCTTACATGTTGATTTGTTTTATAAACATAAGAATATGAATAAATTAGTGAAGATACCTTTTTTTGTTTGTGTTGGGGTGAGTACCTGATTAATATCTTTGAAATATTTTCTGAAATTTTCAACTTGATCGACAAAACTTAAGGAATTATGAAAAAAGTATCTCCTTATCGTGCAACTGAAAGTTGCTGATGGCTTGCGCCATCTATCGGAATAAATATTAACTATTCTCGTTGATTTCTAATTATTCCAGAATTGGCCCCCATTCTTGATTAAAAAAGAAAAGCTAACCACGTGGGCGATTGTGTCGCGGTCTCACGTAATTCTGGCCTTAACTACCCGTTTCATGATTTTTCAGGATGCCTGAATGACCAGTTTTTTTGTCGTTGAGGTACAGCTTGCACCACGCTGATGAGGGCCAACAGCCCAAAACGCGTACGTGGTTAGCTTTTCGTTATTAATCAAGAATGGGTATTTGGCCAATTTTATAATATTTACAAGACTATCCCAAAAGTTCGTAAACACTTGCAAAAAATTGAAATACCAATATTATTCGCTGTTATGTATAATGTCTTTGTATTATGTATAAAGTAATTGTATTATTATGTATTCGCCGTAATGATATTATTCGCCGTTATGTATAATGTCTTTGTATTATGTATAAAGTAATTGTATTATGTTATAAGGGACTGCGTCGTATGATTATAAAACAACTTAAAGTTTCACAGCATAAGTTTCTTTTCTGTGAAAAATCAATATTTATTTCAAAGAGAAATATTTACTATTTCTAACTTTTTTGGATGAAGTATGAAAGGGTGAAAATATGAAGAGTAATGGCGAAAGGAAAAATAAAAGTGTCCAGGGGCGGGAATCGAACCCACAATAAATATTGATTTTTCACAGAAAAGAAACTTATGCGGTGAAACTTTAAGTTGTTTTATAATCATACGACGCAGTCCCTTATAATGTATTATAAGTTACTTTAAGTATTATTTACGAACGGAAAAATACGTCCAGGGTAGCCTAGTGGACATGGCATCTGCCCGGTAAGCGGAAGGTTGTGGGTTCGATTCCCGCCCCTGGACACTTTTATTTTTCCGTTCGCCATTACTCTTCATATTTTCACCCTTTCATACTTCATCCAAAAAAGTTAGAAATAGTAAATATTTCTCTTTGAAATAAATATTGATTTTTCACAGAAAAGAAACTTATGCTGTGAAACTTTAAGTTGTTTTATAATTGTATTATGTATTATTATGTATTCGCCGTAATAATATTATTCGCAAAGTAATAAGAAAACAACGTTTTAAGAGAAGCACGAAACTTTGGGACAACCTTTAAAAAAAAAACAGAATAGATTATATATATGTTATATTAAAATATTATTTTATTTAAAATTATATTTCATAGATTCAAATACTCTGTTAAATTGACCGCCAGTGGTCACGCTTCCCCTATAAAAACTCATTGTTGTTGTTTCCCGATGGCCGGCTCAAACCGTTTGTACATTATGTAAATAATATTTTGTTTTCCTTCTTCTACTCGCCTTAAGCCAGGCAGTACTTTTATAAAATTATTTTTTATATATATATATTCCATAAGTTAATTAAAGCAATTACTAATCAAAACTATTTTTATTATTATAGTTTCAAGATTTTTAACCACGACTGCATTACCATAGTATAATCCTCAAGATTATCAAAATACAACAGAAATCTCATTTTTATTTATAATATATATATATTTTTTTTCGATAGATGGCGCAAGCTATAAGCGACTTTCAGTTGCATGATAAGGAGATGCCTTAAAAGAGGGAGTTGTGTAGAAAGACAGTCCAAACATCCAATCTACTACTGCCCCATGGTGACAGCACTGTTGAAAGATCTGACATAGCTGCTCGGCCCAAGGCCTTGGCCTTTGGATTTATGGCCGTTCCGTGCGTAGATCCTGGGACTTATGCAAATATGTACCTTGGTAATTTGACGGTTTTCGATTTATTGATTGTTCTGCCGCTCTGTCCTGCCCACACCTGTATAGTTGGCTCTTTGAACATCGTGGTGGTGATTGGTGTTACCACCTTTGTACCATTGTCTTTGAATCTTATACACCATGTTGAACGTGTTTGATTATATGGTTAATCGAATTTTCTACATAATAGATAGAAAGTTTTCACTGGATCTATGTGGGTTTTACAAGGCAGTGAATAAAAAGGCATCGTTACTGTTACTTTGAATTGAGTGAATATGTATATACTAGACGAATGGCCCGGGCAACGCCCGGTTTTTACCCGAGTGCGAATATATTTTAAAAACGTTTTAATCTTCATCTAGATCTTCATCTTGTCTACACCTTGTATACATCTTGCTTCCTAGGGTTGCCTAGAGTGGCCGCTATAGACAGGGTGGTCTGTATAGACAGGTGGATGTATCACACAGCTGATAACAGGGTTGTCTAGAGTGGTCGCTATAGACAGGGTGGTCTGTATAGACAGGTGAATGTAACACACTGATGATAACAGGGTTGCCTAAAGTGACCGCTATAGACAGGGTGGTCTGTATGGACAGGTGGATGTATCACACAGCTGATAACAGGGTTGTCTAGAGTGGCCGCTATAGACAGGTGTATGTATCACACAGCTGATAACAGGGTTATCTAGAATGGCCGCTATATACAGGGTGGTCTGTATAGACAGGTGGATGTATCACACAGCTGATAACAGGGTTGTCTAGAGTGGTCGCTATAGACAGGGTAGTCTGTATAGACAGGTGGATGTAACACACTGCTGATTACAGGGTTGCCTAAAGTGACCGCTATAGACAGGGTGGTCTGTATAGACAGGTGTATGTATCACACAGCTGATAACAGGGTTGTCTAGAGGGGGGCAGGGAGAACACGTGTTCGCCGGCAGCCAATGGGCGCGCATTCTATCCGTGAGCTTCAGACAGAATAAGGCAATTATATATATAGATGTGTATATATATATATATATTTTTTTTTTTCACTTCTTTATCTCTTTCTTACTTTGCTTCTTGGATCCTGCAGTCGAGTCTTTTGTAAGACTTTGGGTCTTAATGGGGGCTTTTGTTGTTATGTTGTATATATGTATGCCAATTTCGACTTTTGGTGAATATATGAACAATTATTCTCCTATATGAATTTCCTGAACGCTCACATAATTTTTTCAGATGGCAGGACGCCATCTAGTGGAACAGAAATCAACCAAACACATTGTCTGTTCCCTAGCCTGTTCCCTGATATTTGGCCAACCCATTTTCTTGATAAATCAATGATCTAATATAAAAAGCTGGTGCGAACGGTCAGGAAATGCCCATTTTGTTTTTAATATCAATACCTTACCTTTTTCAATTTTTTTTAACAAAAATATTATAATAAAAAGGCATATATTAGATTGAATAAAATATTTATTTGCCAATATTTCGGTTGTCAAGGTATTACATTTTGTATAAACAAACTCAGCGCGGCATAGTGTTATAGTATTAAATGTAATACCTTGACAAAGGTTAGCGTTCAGTCAACCGAAATATTGGCAAATAAATCTTTTTATTCAATCCATTATATGTCTTTTTAATATATCTATATATATATTGGATCAAAATATTACGCAAGTTTGGCCTTAAATACCCATTTCTTGGTTTCTCAGGAAGCCACTGGGACCAAAAATCTTTTGGTAGCAGTGGTACAGCCTACTCCACGCTGACGAGCGCCAACAGAGCGAAACGCGTTCGTGGATGGCTTTTCTTGATTTATCAAAAAATTGGGTTGTCCAAATATCCGGGAACAGGCTATATCAATGTTTAGTTGATTTTTGTTCCACTAGATGGCGCTCTGCCATCTGAAAAGCACATGTGCTTTTCCTTTTCTGATTTTAATACCAACACCTGACCTTTTTATATTATTTTATTTTTAAATTATTTTTCCACATACATATATATATATATATATATATATATATATATAGAAGCAATGGGCGCCTCTCCCGTCAAAATAAACGTCAAAAACTGACGCCATCTATTGACCGTCGCCGCAACTAGCGGCCTCGGGTCGGTGACAAAGCCACAACACCAGCTTTGGCAAACTGAGAAGCGTCCACCTAGAGACCATGGTTTCGGGCTAATGGCCCTCGTCAGTCTAGGGCGGACTTTATTCCATGAGATCCACACGGGATCTAATGGAATCTTCACAATCTACCAAAGAGGTGTTTTGCTGGCAATGTGGCTGGGCCAAATCTAGATGGCGTCAGTTTTTGACGTTTATTTTGACGGGAGAGGCGCCCATTGCTTCTATGGATTAATTTCCTCCCGGCAAATTTTCCATCTATATTCTAGCCATAGATTTGGCCCAGCCACATTGCCAGCAAAACACCTCTTTGGTAGATTGTGAAGATTCCATTAGATCCCGTGTGGATCTCATGGAATAAAGTCCGCCCTAGACTGACGAGGGCCATTAGCCCGAAACCATGGTCTCTAGGTGGACGCTTCTCAGTTTGCCAAAGCTGGTGTTGTGGCTTTGTCACCGACCCGAGGCCGCTAGTTGCGGCGACGGTCAATAGATGGCGTCAGTTTTTGACGTTTATTTTGACGGGAGAGGCGCCCATTGCTTCTATGGATTAATTTCCTCCCGGCAAATTTTCCATCTACATATATATATATACAGAATATATATTATGTATACTTTTCATTACTTGATTAATTTTAAAATGAAGTAAATTGTTATGGTATATCCTAAAAAATGTATAGTTCTGTTCCCCATTTCTCTCGTAATCCCCCAAGCCCTTTCAAATCTTTTTAAAAATGTTATATCCTTGTTAAAGCCCCCCGAAATACTTTAAAACCTCGCTCAAACAACTTAATTTTTTTTTTTATCCCGAAAAAGACAAAACATATTTTTGTTGATAAACCTTGGTGAAATAACACTTCCTTGCGAAGTTGGATTTTTCCTCTCAAGAAATAATTTAAAAAACACAATATAATTATTAATTAAAATATTTTTCACTGACACATTATTTTTAATTGTTTTTGACCTACATTTTTAACTAGAAGAAAGGTTGTTGTTTTACACATGAATGGAAAAATAAGAATATATAAGAGTATTTTGAATCAAAAGACGTTCTATTAGATACGGAGGGTGTTTCCTTTCAAATGAAACGATTTTCGAGCGCTCGCGTTTTGCACGTGCAGGCATGCTGCACACGACACTGGTTCCAATAGATCTAGAATCTTCTGGAGAATTCATTTTCATGAGGTATCATGATTTTTGCAACATGGGGGGAGAGAGACTAACGCTCCAAGTCGAACAAACAATTCGGACCCTTTCCAAAGATGGAAACAGTTATAGCGTCATAGTGAAAAAGCTAAAAGCAGAAGGACTAGATGTTGGCAAAGCTACAATATGTAGGGTAGTAAATGGCATCGGAAAGAAAAGGGAAGCTGAATCCAATGGGCAAAAATTTCAAGTCGATCGACCACGTCCGGTGCGGACCCCCGCCACGGTTTCCAAGGTAAAGCGGCTAGCAACTACTGAAAATCCACCATCTCAGCGCCAACTTTCCAGAATGTGTGGAACATCGCTAAAAACGATAAATAACATCATTCACAAAGATTTGGAACTGGATACCCGACGAAAAGGCAAGGTTCACAAGCTCACCCCTTTCCACATGAAAAACCGTGCAACGAATGCCCGGAAGCTCTACGAGGAACACCTGGCCGGTTCCAGATCGGAATATACTGCAACATTGGACGAAGCATGGATGTATGTGACGTATTGCAATGGAATCCGGAAGATCTGTTACATCAAAAGAGGCAATCAGGTCCCGGATAATTGGGTTCACCAATGCTCCGAAACTTTCCCTAAAGGTTTCATGGTTGTCGGGGTAATGACTGGCCGTGGAGTCCTTCCGCTCATAAAGGTTCCATCGAAGGTGAAGGTGAACTCAGAATTCTATATAGAATGCGTTCTGAATCCTGTCATCGAACAACTGAAGGACCTTTACCCAGGGGAAATGGACAAAGTGTTCCTTCATCACGACAAAGCCTCTTCCCATACCTCCAACAAAACCCAACAGTTCCTACAAGAAATGAAGGACACCCTAGGCCTAAATTTTATCAGGAACTCGGACATTCCAGTGAAGTCTCCCGACGCCAGCCCACTGGATTTTTACGGGTTCGGTATGTTGAAACAACGGCTCTTCAACCGACGTCCCAAAACTGAGGCCGGACTTTGGAAAGCCGCACAAGAGGAGTGGTCGAATGTTTCGCTCTCCAAAGTCAAGGAAGTGTTCGCAGCTTGGAAAGTCCGATGCAGGGAGATAGCCAAGAAGAAGGGGAAGCACATAGAACACATGAAAAAAATTCACGTTCGAAAAATAAAGTTCTAACGGACGTTTGAAATCGTTTCATTTGAAAGGAAACACCCTCTGTACAAGTATTAACACAAAGCAATAACATCTATACATATACAATTAAAGAAATTAAAACCACGAATGTTTCTTTTATACATAATACAAACTTCTACTGTCCTTACTGCGATGAAAAAATATATTTGGAGAGCTTGGCTCATCAGTGGTGAACCCTCCCAGCGGTTTCACCAATTCAATCTACCAGACCGCTTTTTTAGAGCTCTAATACTGTATTGGATCATTCTGTTTATATATGTTACACTGAAGAGTGGAATCTTAGAAATGGTATTTAAGTAAACTATGGACATAAGCTTTTAGGACAGTAGAATTTCTTCAAATATTTGCAGTATATAAACAGAATGATCCAATACAGTATTAGAGTTCTAAAGAAGCGGTCTGGTAGATTTATATATAATTGGTGAAACCGCTGGGAGGGTTCACCACTGATAAACCAAGCCCTCTCAATATATTTTTTCATCACAGTAAGGACAGTAGAAGTTTGTATTATGTATAAAAGAAACATTCGTGCTTAAATCCTTTTATTTTATAAATACAAGTATATTTGCATACTTGTATATTTATACAAGGGTCACTACTAAAGTTTTTGCAATCACTTATTTCTATTAAAGCTGCAACTTTCAAATTTTCCGAGTTTCTCAAAGTATTCACCCCTAGCACATAAACAAGATTTCATCCGTGAAAACCAATTATCGAAGCACCAGTCATCCTTGGGGATGGAATTTACGGCATTGATAAAGGCTTGCAGTGCTTTATCATCAGTGTCACATTTTATCTCTTTCAACAATAACTTTACTTTTGGGAATTAAATAAAATCACAAGGTGCTGTATTAAAACAATAGAGCAATCGATAAATGAATCTTTAAATAAAAAAGACATATATTGGATCAAAATATCATTTATTTTACCAATATTTCAGTTGGCTGAACGCCAACCTTTATCAAGGTATTATAACATTTTTAATGTGTGTCAACAACAGCGCCACATAACGTCAATAGAATTAAGTTTTAAAAATATTTTGTTCAATGGGGAGAAAAAAATTGAATATAGCAAAAATATTTTTTAAAACTTAATTGTATTGACGTTATGTGGCGCTGAGTTTGTTGTTGACATACATTAACATGTTATAATACCTTGATAAAGGTTGGCGTTCAGTCAACTGAAATATTGGTAAAATAAATATTATTTTGATTCAATATATGTCTTTTTAATTACAAGGTGCTGTATATAATGCAGGTTTATATATATATATATAAAAGGACGTATCTGAATTTGTTAAAGGAAGAAAAACAATTTTTTTTTTTCAAATATTTCGAGAGATTGCTCCCTCTTTATAAATTTATTGCACAGTAAACTTAATTTACATATTCTTGTAGAAATTCGAATTCGAATTATAGACGCGTATGATTATTATTGAAAATAAACAATTTCTACTGTCCTTACTGCAACATGGAAAAATTAATGGAAGGGCCTGGCTCATCAGTGGTGAACCCTCCCAGCGGTTTCGCCAGTTTACCATACCGCTGTTATATTGCATTTGCGATCTTCCTTTTATAGTGATACTGATGCTAGACTCTTGGAATGAGTATTTTAGATGAACTAGGGACATAAGCTTTGAAGACAGTAGAATTACATATAATTATAAATATATAATATGCTTCGAGCAATCGCTCTTCCGCAATTCTTGTAGAACACATGAAAAAAACTTTGTCATTGGTCAATTTCCTTATGATCTACAATAATTTGTAAATTAAATTCACTGTGCAATAAATTGATAAAGAGGGAGCAATCTCTCGAAATATTTTGAGAAATTTTTTTTTTTCCTCTTCAACAGATTCAGGTACGTCCTTTTTTTATATATAGGATAAACTTTATTAAATTTTCTCCTTTCATATTATAAGATATTCAACTAAATTCTGATTGTAATTTTTATAATATTTTTTTTTTCATACACAAATTTCCCCCACCTACTTTGTATTAAAAATATATATACAGTTTTCAACTGTAATATTATAACACTATGCGGCGCTGAGTTTGTGTATACAAAAATGTAATGCCTTGATAAAGGTTTGGCATTCAGCCAACTGAAATATTGGTATATAAATCTTTTATTCAATTCAATATATGTCTTTTATTATCTAAATATATATACGTAAAACTTGTCAAACGTTGTTTTACAACCATAAGCCGCATTATATTGTATTATATATATAAGTATATATGGTTATTCACTGTTGAGCCAAGAGCCCTCCCAATATATTTTTTCATCGCAGTAAGGACAGTAGAAGTTTGTATTATGTATAAAAGAATCATTCGTGTTTTTAAATCCTTTCATTTTATAAATTCAAGTATATTTAAAATTCGAAAATTATTTTGAAGGAGTAAGATTCTTTTTGACATTAAACAATATCTACTGCCCTTACGGCAATGGAAAAATTAATGGGAGGGCCTGGCTCATCAGTGGTGAACCCTTCCAGCGGTTTCGCCAGTTTAATCTCCCATACCGCTGTTATATTGCATTTGCGATCTTCCTTTTATAGTGATACTGATGCTAGACTCTTGCGTCATATTACAAGTATATTTGTAAACTTGTATATTTATACAAGGGTCACTTTCTTAATATATAAGTATGTTGTAGAAAAATCTACCATCAAGAAATGTTATAACCATCAAATATGGCGAGATATTGAAATGCAAATCATTATTTATTAAGAGCTAAACACATTAATTATTCTATAGAGCTGGCTTTTAGTCAAAATTAAATATTCATTCAATATCTCTCACACAGACAGAATCTCTCACAAATGAATAATTTATTTCATTATTTTTAATTATTATAAATTATCATCATCATTTGAGAGGCAGACGATGTTTTTTTTTTAATACCTTATAATTTAATTAGAAAAGACCTTGAATTTTGATAAATCTTTTGGATTCTCTATATAAAAGTTTTTACGTTTTGGTTGTTTATGGTTTAGAGAAAAAGAAAAGATTTCTTATGTTGGGATGAAAAGTTTTCTAAGTGATGTTCCAAGATGACATGGCGATTTTTCCTTCTTTAAAACTTCCAGTTTTTGTTGTTGTTAATACTTTAGATATATGTGGAAAATGGTTGTTCTTTTGGAAAAATGTTTGGGAAGATAAATCTTAGATAGAATTATTTAATGTTTTTGATTTATTTTTATTAATATCTGTGGTAGATTCTTTAATTATATATTGAATAAATATTGCCACGTGGAAAATTAGGGAAGAACAACTTCAGGATGACACAACAATTTATTTCAGGCAAGAACAAACTATGAATGATAAACAAAAGATAAGCAAAAGAGGGAAGTGTACAAAATATAGCAAAATATAAACATAAAAAATGATACTCTGCTAATAGAATAATAAATACTTTGTTACTATATATATATTTTTTTTATTTCAACATCTGATCTTTTTATCTTTTATTTTTTCATTCGTTTTTTTCATGTGTTAAGCGTATTTACGCAAGTTTGGCCTTAAATACCCATTTCTTGGTTTTTCAAGAAGCTACTGGGACCAACAAATATTTTTGGTCGCAGTGGTACAGCCTAGTCCACGCTGACGAGCGCCAAAAAGCGAAGCGCGTTCGTGGATGGCTTTTCTTGATTTATCAAGAAATTGGGTTGGCCAAATATCAGGGAACAGGTTAAATCAATGTTTAGTTGATTTCTGTTCCACCAGATGGCGCTCTGCCTTCCGTAAAGCACATGTGCTCCTGGTCAGGATATGCCATTTTTATTTTTGATTTCAACACCTGATCTTTTTATCTTTTATTTTTTCTTTCGTTTTTACATCTATATATATATAGATGGAAATCTTGCCGGGAGGATATTGATTTAAAGAGACAAAGGTCGCCTCTTCCGTCCAGTTTTGACGTCTATTTTGACGGGAGAGGCGACTTTGTCTCTTTAAATATATATATATATTATGAAAAAGGTAACTCTTTAACGTGCAACTGAAAGTTGATGATGGTTTGCGCCATCTATCGGAATAAATATCAACTATTCACGTTGATTTTTTAATTATTCCAGAATTGGTCAAATACCCATTCTTGATTTTGGGACATTTCTGGAATAAATAAAAAACAACGAGAATAATTGATATTTATTCCGATAGATGGCGCAAGCCATCAGCAACTTTCAGTTGCACGATAAGGAGATGCCTTTTTCATAATTTATGCACCTTATCCCAGTACAATATCACATTTGTACTATTTTTTTTCATATATATATTATATAATCTAAAGGAACTCAAATATTTATATATTTTAAAATATATAAATATTTTTAAATTTTTATTCATTGATAATTCTACTTTTGTTATTATCGTTTTTTAGAATGACTTTCAGTTTTGTTGTAAATATGCGTAGTTAACTACCCACCATGATTATCATGGCCTGTACCATGTGTACGTGGGATATTTAGGCATTATATATTCACAAAACTTCTATAATGTTATATATTTTGTATTCTTAATTATTAAATTTATATGATAAAATTTATTTATGTATGTTACGCAATTTATTATCAAAAGAAATTTTCAAAGCGAACTCTTCAAAAAAAAAGTAATTAATTTTATAAAATATTAAAAGCAGAAAATAAACAACAAAAGGCAAACCCTTAATTAACTTTAATTTTAAAGGGAAATTAAAATTTTAAACAGAGTTAATAAACTTACTTTGCCTTATTCATTAAATATTTATTTAAACAAATTAATTTTTTCTTTTGTTGTTGGGAAGAATAAATAGTAATAAAATTTGTTGACAGATGGCGTCATTGGCAAATCCCTCCAAACGATTATTTTTGGCGGAAAACATTTCAGTTTGTAACATGCGCTGTATTTATTTATGTAAAATTTTTAATTATTCTTTGATATGGCACAATTTGATTATAAATTATAAACACAAGGTAATAAGACATCAAATCCAAATAAATAAATAGTGTGTCACGTTTTAATTATATCTAAAAAAAAGTGGGCTTTTTCCACTTTTAATTCTAAGAATAATTATCTGTGTTTCACAGAAAACTATCTTCTTCTTATCTGTAATCTTGTTTACACACTTGATAACCGTAACTATTTAAAACATGCTGTGGTAAAATTTCTCATTCAGTACATTTGTCTGAAGATGGTATCAACACTGAAACGTCACACACTATTTATTTATTTGGTGTTATTACCTTGTGTTTTTAATTATTCTTTGATTTTTCTCTGTAGTTAGGCAACAATGTACTTTCTTTCTTTCTCTAATTTTGCATAAGATATTTTATGAAAAAGGCATCTCCTTATCGTGCATCTAAAATTTGCTGATGGCTTGCGCCATCTATCGGAATAAATTTCAGCTATTCTCGTTGATTTTTAATTATTCCAGAATTGGCCAAATATCCATTCTTGATTAACCACGGGCGCATTTCGGGATGTTGGCCCTCATCAGCGTGGTACAAACTGCACCTCAACGACAAAAAAAAAACTGGCCATTCAGACATCCTTATTTTGTTTTGTTTGTATATTATGGTGTAACCACAACACGCCATCTATATACGTATAACGAATGAAGACATTAAGACGTGAATGTTTCTTTTCACAAATAAATCAAACTTCTACTGTCCTTACTGCGATGAAAAATATGTATATGTAATTCTACTGTCCTAAAAGCTTATGTCCATAGTTCACTTAAATACCATTTCTAAGATTCCACCCTTCAGTGTAACATATATAAACAGAATGATCCAATACAGTATTAGAGCTCTAAAGAAGCGGTCTGGTAGATTAAATTGGTGAAACCGCTGGGAGGGTTCACCACTGATGAGCCAAGCACTCCCAATATTTTTTCATGGCAGTAAGAACAGTAGAAGTTTTTATTTGTGAAAAGAAATATTCGCGTCTTAATGTTTTAATGGTTCCCATTGTTGTAATTAATTTAAAAAACACAAAGTATTGTGTCTATACCTTATTTCTATATAGGAAACTTTACATAGTTACAAATTACATTTAGAAAAGATTACAATAAACATCTAAATAGCTTTTTAAAACATTGTTTGTATTTAAATACAAAATTGTCCCAAAAGTTCGTAAACACTTGCAAAAAATTGAAATACCAATATTATTCGACGTTATGTATAATGTATTTGTATTATGTATAAAGTAATTGTACGTATTATGTATTATTATGTATTCGCCGTAATAATATTATTCGCCGTTATGTATAAAATGTCTTTGTATTATGTTTAATGTAATTGTATTATTTATTATTATGTATTCGCCGTAATAATATTATTCGCCGTTATGTATAATGTCTTTGTATTATGTATAAAGTAATTGTATCATGTATAAAGTAATTGTATTATGTATAAAGTAATTGTATTATGTTGGGTAAAGTTTTCAACTAGCAATAATCGCGCCTCGGAAGATCCTCATTGGCTACGATATCGCCTCTGCGCAAGTAAACCAACGTTTAAAAGAAAAACACCAACTTTTAAAACAACCTTATAGTTAATTTTTACAACTTTAATTAATCATGCACAAAGGTTGTAATTAAAGGAAGATGTTAATTAGAGAGAAATAAAACAGAATTTTCCATTTACAGAATATATTTAAATAATGACTTTGTTTTATTCTCTCCCCAGACTTTATTTAGAGATTATTTCATCGTTATACTGAAACGCTTTTAATTATATTTCTCCCTTCTATTTAATATATTTTACTTTTAGGTTTTTTAATTTTATAATTAAAAATCTTGAAAAATAATTAATAAAGAAGGAAAAGGTCATTAAATGTAATTGTTTTAAAAGTATAAAAGGGATTTAATATTTATAAAGAAAGAGGTTGAAGCCAAAAGATGTATCTTTTGTAAATATTTCATTATTTATTCGATTATTTTTACTATAGATATGTGGTGTACTTACAGTAAAAGCAGTCACCAAATTCTTCCCACCATGATTATCATGGCCTGTACCATGTGTAGACATGTGATGTACTTACAGTAAAAGCAGTCGCTAACTACCCACCATGATTATCATGGCCTGTACCATGTGTAGACATGTGATGTACTTACAGTAAAGTCAGTCGCTAACTACCCACCATGATTATCATGGCCTGTACCATGTGTAGACATGTGACAATTAAAACATACTTTATTGACACTCGTCAATAGTTACATTCAATCAAGAATTAATGGGATTTACAGATTAGGGGGGGGGGGAGCATTTCGCTGAGTATGCGCAGGCCCTCACGCACAAAGGGATCCGAGCTCCGAGCGCGCTCAGATGCAGCGCTGACGATCCCGGCAAGAGTGGTTCTCTTCTGAGTGGAGAGGCGCCTGAGGAGAGGTTCCCTATCGTCGGGGAAAATAATTGCCTCTACGATGTCACCCTCTGTGACTCCTATATCGGATAAAGGCTCCGAGTAGCGCTCATCGCTTAATTCATATATTATGTCATTTGCCTGGTCGTAGCAGGCATCAATGAATTCGGTAGACAGTGGAGGTGGAGGTGTCGCGATGTCCGGCGACGTCTTTTCCCCGTGGAGAGCGGGTGGTGTTGGCTTATCAGGCCAAGGCGCAGGCAGTGTGGGTGTTGGAGGCACTGCTGGTGTTGTCCTGAGCTCGGCCTTGACTTGTCCGAGGACTTTGTACAGGTTGCTGGCTGCTCCGGGTCTCAGGTCCAGGATTTGCCCGATCAGGCCGACGAGGGCGTCGCACTGCGGAGGCGACAGGAGGGGTCCCTTCCTCTGCGCCTTGGTCCTCGAGGAGAGGAGGTCCAGGACCTCCTCCCGCCCAAGACCAAGGGCGTCCGTCTTAGCGAAGGACACGCTGGGGTGCCCCTCGATGAACGCATCGAGGTCGACTCTCGTTGCGTTTTTTGCCGATGACGTGAAGGACGCAAGGGTCTCCTCCACGATGGACATCTCCACGTCCGGTGTTGGGGCCGCAGGCTCGCGACTCCCAGGTGTTTGCAGGGACGGAGCAGGGGTCACTGGTGGAGGGGCAGGAGGCGTCTTCTCCATAGGAAAGGCTGGGGCCGCTGGTGGAGATGGCCGAGGTGCGGATGAGTGGAGCGCAGCTCGGGCCACGGGAGGAGCGCTGCAAACCTCCATGACTGGATTGGAGGGTGTCGGCGCAGGAGGCTGGGCTGCTGACCGCTGAGGCGGTGCAGGGGTGGTCGGTGGTGGGACGCCAGCAGGAGTGGTCGGTGGGGCCGTTCTGGTGTTGTTGGCCAGCCCTGCAAGCAGGGGGCAGTTGGCCCTGCGGTGCCCCTGACCGTGGCATCTGGAACACTTGATGCCGGTAGAGAGATAAGCGGGCCAGGCCTCGCCTTTGATGGTGATGTCGAGGCGGGTGGGGAGCCTCTCGGTTGTCATTCCTTCGTGAAGGACGATGAACGCCTCGCGGCGACCGTCGGTGTAGGTGTACGGGCCGGCCTTCATCATTTTGGGCGCGATGGATGTGATGCGCCCAAAGGGCCTAAGGGCGTTGATGATGGCTGAGTCCTCCACGAAGAAGGGGAGGTTGCTCACCGTTATCCTTTCCGCTCTTTTACGGAAAGGAAACGCCCTGAGGAGAGTGCCCTCAACCTCAAGGCCGTTGTTTATGAGGCGCTCGGCGAGGCCCCTGTTGGCCAGTCCCAGGAGTTGGTGGCCGTTTACCTTGGAGATCTGGATAATTCCGGCGGTTCCTCCAAGCAGCCTGTCCAGCGCCCTCAGGTAGTGGAAGGGCTGTAGCTCGGGGCCGGGTTCCAGGTAGACGCAGTGCTCCTCGGAGGAGGACGCCTGCCTCGCCCGGGCCTCTGTGATATGGGTCCTGGTTGTCGGGATCTCCTGTGCCCGGGGTACCGATCGAGCCGATGAATGCAATCGGCGACTGCTCCTGGCGCCACCGCTGTTGGAGGATGGTGCAGCGGCTGTAGGCGAATTTGATGATTCGCGGCGCCTCTTCTTGGTTTTCACGACGGTAAAGTCGTCTTCCGCTCCGGGGTTCAAATCCTCAATGCAGTCCGCCCAGCTTCCCAAGACACGGGCAGCGCCATTGGATGACGTACCGGCCGGCAAGTTGAGCGTGACGTCACGCGCGGCGGCCAGATTTACATCTTTAACGCCTGCCGGCGGATTTGCATAAACTCGATTTTCTGAGTTTTCTTTTAAGATTTTCTGATTTCCGTTTTCGCTTGAAATCCTCCCACCAGTAGGAGCTGGGATGCTGGGCCTTCCAGGCTCTTGTCCAGCAGATCCCGAGCTCCCTGGCGATGCCGAACTCGACATGCCTAAATGCATTTTACCGCCCGCCAAAGGCGAAAAACACGGAGCTCGCGCGATGCGTGGCCGCACGGCCGAGTGTAGACATGTGGTATACTTACAGTAAAAGCAGTCACTAACTACCCACCATGATTATCATGGCCAGTACCATGTGTAGACATGTGACAATTTTGACAATGAAAGTAATTTTATTGACTGTCAGTCAACGTTAACACTCAATCAGGAAGGTGTGAAAAATATTTACAATTAATTCAGTCGTTAGGAATTAAGGCATCGTCACTGAAGCCTATACAAATCGGATCCAACGTCGGGATGGCAATCCTGGGCCTGTTCTATGGCCGCGCCGAGGAACTCAGCCAGGACATTCTTCAACGCAGGTGAAAGTTTCGCCATGAGGGACATTCTGTCATCCTGGTATAGAACGGCATCTATGAGTTCACTAATTTGAATCCCTGATTGATATAAGGGCCTTAGGCAGGTTGTGTGCTTCAGTTTACTGAAGATTTCAACAATCATAGTTTCCTCCTGCATGAGTAGCATTGACTTCTCGTCGGGGGCAGCGGGTGGTGTCATCCCAGCAGGCTGAGGCGCAGGCAGTGGGGGTGTTGGAGGCACTGCTGGTGTTGTCCTGAGCTCCGCCTTAACCTGGCCAAGGTAGACGTGTGTAGACTTGTGGAGAGCAGGTGATGTTGGCTCAGCAGGCCGAGGCGCAGGCGGTGGGGGTGTGTCTCGCTCTTTCTCCGTCATTGGATCGTCCTCCTCCATGTCCGTCGGGGTGGGCGGCGGAGGTGTCATCAAAGGAGGTGTCAGTTCCTCCCTGTGGGTAGTGGGCAGCATAGGCTCAGCGGGCCGAGTTGGAGGCACTGCAGCTGGTGTTGTCCTCAGCTCAGCTTTGACTTGGCCGAGGACTTTGTAGAGGTTGCTGGCTGCTCCGGGCCTCAGATCCAATATTTGCCTGATCAGGCCGGCGAGGGCGTCGCACTGCGGAGGCGACAGGAGGGGTCCATTCCTCTGGGCCTTGGTCCTCGAGGAGAGGAGGTCCAGGACCTCCTCCCGCCCAAGACCAAGGGCGTCCGTCCTAGCGAAGGACACGGTGGGGTGCCTCTCGATGAACTCATCGAGGTCGACCCTCGTTGTGTTCTTTGCTGCTGACGTGGAGGACGCAGAGGTCTCCTCCACGATGGACATCTCCACGTCCGGTGTTGGGGCCGCAGGCCCGAGGGTCTTCTGGGCGGGCAGAGGGTCACGCGGGGCAACGATTTCCGGCCGAGCGGGAGGCGGCTCTGGATGTTGTGAACTGGCTGGGCGAGGGCCCACGGGACCCTCAGGCGCCTGCAGGGACGGAGCAGGGGTCACAAGTGTAGGGGCAGAAGGCGTCTCCTCCATAGGTAAGGCTGGGGCCGCTGGTGGAGATGGCCGAGGTGCGGATGGATGGAGCACAGCTCGGGCCACGGGAGGAGCGCTGCAAACCTCCATGGCTGGACTGGGAGGCGCTGGCGCAGGAGGCGCGGCCGAGGTCCGCCTAGGTAGCCCAGGCGCAGTTGATGGTGGGAGGCTGGTGGAAGGGGGCGGTGAAGCCCGGGTGGAGGTGGTGGGCCGCCCATGGAGTTGGGGGCAGTTTGCTCTTCGGTGACCTTGACCACGGCATTTCGAGCATTCAACTCCGTGGGTCAGGAAAGCTGGCCATGGCTCGCCCTTGATCCTCAGTTCGAATCGAGAGGGGAGCATATCGACGGTTATGCCGTCATGGAGGAGTATAAAGGCCTCCCGGCGGCCGTCGGTGAAATCAAACTCTCCAACCCTAAGCTGTTTGGGGGCGATGGAGGTTATTCGGCCGTATCTGGAGAGAGCATCCATGACGGCGGCGTCTCCCACAAAGAAGGGGAGGTTCCCAATCGTGACTCTGATTGAAGTTCTCCTGAAGGGGAAGGTCTTGAGAAGGGTTCCCTCGATCTCGAGGCCCTCTCGAACTAGGCGCTCCGCCAGGGATCTGTTGGCGAGTCCGACCAAGTATTGCCCGTTCACCTTAGTGAACTGGACAATGTTTCTTGTGCTTCCGACCACCTTTTCCAAAGCTTTCATGTACTGGTAGGTCTGGTATTCCGGACAGAACTCGAGGAAACAGCACTGCTCCTCGGTGCAGGACGCCTGGCGAGCCCTGGCCTCCATGACGTGTGCCCTCGTGGTTCTGATTTCCTGGACCTGGGGCATCCGTCCCGTCGACGGTCGCTGTCGGCGAGAAGTGCCAGCGCTGTTAGACTGCGCGGCCATGGCAGGCAGATCCGGCGAGTCGCGGCGCCTCTTCCTGCCTTTTACGACTGTGAAGCTGTCATCCTCCTCAGAATTCACATTCTCGGCATAGTCTGCCCAGTTTCTTTGGGCATCGGCACCGCGGTTGGAAGAAGAGAGAGCCGCCAAGTTGAACGGCGCGGCCGAATTTACATTTCTTCCGCCGGCGGGAGAATTTGCATAAGTTTCAATTCTCTCATTAGTATTCGAGATATTTCTCTGCGAATTGAAAATTGCAGATTTCTCTGCACAGGGCAGTTCTTCGTTGCTGTGCCTTCCAGGAATTTGATCAGCATTTAATGGGCTTCCAGCCCGTACCAAACTCGGCATACTGCCGGTAGCCATGCACCCGCCAGGGTGGAAAAAAGACGGAGCTCGACAGAAGCGTGCCGCTCGGTCGGTGTGTAGACATGTGGTGTACTTACAGTAAAGTCAGTCGCTAACTACCCACCATGATTATCATGGCCTGTACCATGTGTAGAAATGTGGTGTACTTGCAGTAAAAGCAGTCACTAACTACCCACCATGATTATCATGGCCTGTACCTTGTGTACTAGGGATAACAAAACAAAGTTTCAAATTAGAAATAAGAAAATATAGTGTAAATTTACAGTACAACACTCTTTCCTTGAATGTATCCATCTATATTCCATTTTGAGCCCTACACTTGAGGCAGTAACTTAACTCAATCAAAATATATATTGAGGTAGACTTCTGGAGTTTTGCCAACTCACGCAACACGGATATAAATGTGAGTAGGTACTGTAAGAAAACGGCCGTTTTTATGATATAATTAATCGATTTATTAGACCTTGTCTAGACTTCAACACTTACAGTACCCGCAAATGACTTCTTTTCGACATTCTGCGAAGAAATAAGAATTGATTGAGACTCTAACATGTCGCCTAGATTCTGCCTCCATACATCACACGCACAACACATCACAAATTATACGTTTTCCACTCGTGTTATGGTATTATACATTAGCACGCCATCTGTAATGAAAACTATAAACTATTATAGACACGTATGATTCTTTTAAAAAATTAAACAATATCTACTGCCCTTACTGCAATGGAAAATTTTATGGGAGGGTCTGGCTCATCAGTGGTGAACCCTCCCAGCGATTTCGCCAGTTTAATCTTGTTATATATTGGAAAATATAATAAACCCAACTTTTAAATCACTATTTGATTTAAAATTGCGCTGATAAAATAATTGAGAACAAAATATTTGACTTGAGGCGTAATAAATATATTAATTAAATATAAATTCAGAATAAAGCAGATAAAATAATTTTTTAACAACAAAAAGCTTTTTAAGACCGTTTAGTCTTATACAGATTCTCCAAACATTGAAATGTAGAGTACATAAAGGGATAACAGCAATAGTACCAGTAATCAGCAATGTACAACAACAACAAGCTTTATTAAGACCTTTTAGTCTTATACAGACTCTCCAAGCATAGAAATGTAAAGTACATACAGGAATAACAGTAATAGTACCAGTAATCAGCAATGTACAACAACAACAAGCTTTATTAAGACCTTTCAGCCTTATACAGATTCTCCAAGCACAGAAATGTAGGGTACATACAGGAATAACAGTAATAGTACCAGTAATCAGCAATGTACAACAACAACAAGCTCTTTTAAGACCTTTTAGTCTTATACAGATTCTCCAAACATTGAAATGTAGGGTACATACAGGAATAACAGTAATAGTACCAGTAATCAGCAATGTACAACAACAACAAGCTTTATTAAGACCTTTCATTCCTATACAGATTCTCCAAACATTGAAATGTAGGGTACATACAGGAATAACAGTAATAGTACCAGTAATCAGCAATGTACAACAACAACAAGCTTTATTAAGACCTTTCAGTCTTATACAGATTGTCCAAGTACAGAAATGTAGGGTACATACAGGAATAACAGTAATAGTACCAGTAATCATCAATGTACAACAACAACAAGATTTATTAAGACCTTTCAGTCTTATACAGAATCTCCAAGCACAGAAATGTAGGGTGCATACAAGAATAACAGTAATAGTACCAGTAATCAGCAATGTACAACAACAACAAGCTTTATTCAGACATCTCAGTCTTATACAGATTCTCCAAGCACAGAAATGTAGGGTACATATAGGAATAACAGTAATAGTACCAGTTATCAGCAATGTACAACAACAACAAGCTTTATTAAGACCTTTCAGTCTTATACAGATTCTCCAAGCACAGAAATGTAGGGTACATACAGGAATAACAGTAATAGTACCAGTAATCAGCAATGTACAACAACAAGCTTTATTAAGACCTTTATTGAGAACATTTTTTTAACGCCTTGACATATGTTTTTTTTTTTTATTTCTCCTGACGAAGACAAAAGATTTTTGTCGAAACTTTGAGCAAATAAAAAACTCTAACTGGCCGAAGTGTTTATTTTTCACAGAAAAAATTATTGAATAATTCATAAAATTGAATAAAGTAGCAATGCATTTAAAGAATGAACGAATAAAGAAACGCATTGTGCTACTGTTTTTTTCCTATATCCTTATTGATGCACCTAGTTGCAGCTTTACAGGGTCGTCGACCTTGGTTTCTTCCTTCTTGGTGTTATACACCGAGCGGGTTTCCATACTCAAAGCAAATAAATAAAAGTAAATAAAGTAAATGAAAATAAATAACCTTTTAAAGTTATTGCGTTTATTTATTCGTTGTCTTCCTCGTAGGTCGCGATCCGCAGTCTTGGTCCTCTCTCGCTACGATAACCATGTGCAATAACAATATTACAAAAGGAATAAAACTATAAAAAAGAATGATGATAATATAAATAATCTATTTTAAATAAATATCAAATATCATAGAATATTTTGAATAAATGTAGGGCGTATTGATGCAACACTAGAAGTTAACGACTTCAATAGAGGAAGAAATGTCGTAGTAAACAGAATAATCAATATATTACTAAACCAACAAGCTATTTGTAGACCGACAGAAGCCAAAAAACCTATCCAAACAATAGGTATGACCATAAATCTCAAGAGGCAATGATAGATCATGGGTCTTCAGCTAAGAGAATCATTTTAGACAACTCCTAAATAAAGACATTGAGGAAGAAGGAGGTTCCGCCAAAAGATTGTTTGTTTCTTCAGATCGTTTGTTACATCAGAGATGTCTTCTAGGAGGACACTTCCTTCATAAATCACGGTACCGTATGTAATCAACACAGTAACTATTGTGTTTGTTTAACGTTCTCTTTAAACATAATTTAGAGAAATCCATTCTTTGTATCGCTCTATTTAGAGAAATCCACTTTATTTTGTTCAAATCGTTACTAAAGTATGTGGTGGTCGTTCTTATCTCCATGGTTAAACCAATTCCTGAAATCCATTCTCTCCAATTTTGCGATGGTAGTTATAGGCCTAAAGTACATAAATATTTGAACAAAAACAACCAAAAGATTATTTAGTTATAGTTTTAGGCTTAATATTATTTTAAAAACAATTTATTTTATTACAAAGCAATAACACGCCATCTATATATAACAAATGAAAACATTGAGACAAATGTTTCTTTTCAACAAATAAATAAAACTTCTACTGTCCTTACTGCGATGAAAAAATAGATTGGGTTCTTTAACACATGAAAGCATTAGACATTGGAGAAACCGTTGGGAGGGTTCACCACTGATGAGCCAAGCCCTCCCAATATTTTTCCATCGCAATAAGGACAGTAGAAGTTTGTTTTATTTGTGAAAATAAATATTGGTTATATAATTTATTTTTATTTAGAAAAAATTTACAACTCAATATTGTTATGATTGATCCGGCAACACTGCAGACTCGACTTGTAAACACTCTTAGATATATAACCATGTTATAATAAATAGATGTTAATAAATAAATACTTAGTTCAGTTGCATTCTGCGTGATCAAATAGACACAAGAACAACATAAACAACATGGTGGCAGCGGAAAAGTGAGTACTTTTTCAAATAAATATATTATTGAAAAATATTAGTGAAAAAAAGAAAACATGGACTTTGTTAGGCCTAGCGAACTCGCCCTGCACGGAAATGTAGCGGAAAATTGGCGAAGGTTCAAACAGCGATTAATGCTTTATCTTGAAGCAACAGAAAAAGCCACAAAGCCTGATAAACTGAAAGTTGCCATTTTATTAAATTTTATTGGCGAAGAAGCCTTGGAAGTCTTCAACACATTTCATTTAAAAGAAGATGAAGCAGAAAATTTCGATCTTGTAATAAACAAATTTGATGATTTTTGCGAGCCTAAAAAGAACGTCATTTTTGAAAGATTCAAATTTTTTTCAGCCACCCAGAAGGATGGTGAATCCATTGATAGTTTTATAACAGAACTAAAAGGATTATCCACATCATGTGAATTTGAATCACAAAAGGATAGTTTAATTAGGGATCGCATTGTGTATGGAATACAAGACAAGGCTTTGCAGGAACGCCTCTTAAGAGAGCCCAATTTAACTCTTCTAAAAGCCATTGAAATGTGCAAAACAGATGAAATAAGCAAGCAACAGATCAAGATCATGCAGAACAACCAGAACATTTGTCAAATAAGAAAATATGAAAAGAAACACAGTCCAAAACAAAATCAAGAATCTGAAAAAGAATTCAAATGCCAAAGGTGTGGGAAGTCTCACAGAGCAAAAAATTGTCCTGCATGGGGTAAAAGATGCTCCAAATGCAAAAAGATGAATCATTTTGCAGCTTTCTGTAAAAGTTCAGCTATCAGAAGTCTGAATAATGAAACAGAAGAAACTGTATGGTCAATACATGAAGCAAAAGTAGTCCATACTTTGGAATGGAAAAAATCCATCATAGTGAATGGAAAGGAAATATGTTTCAAGTTGGACTCTGGAGCAGAAGTAAATGTTTTGCCATACACATTCACCAGACAAATGAAAGGTTTGGAAATATTTCAGACTAACCGAAAGCTAATATCATATACAGGACATGAAATCAAGATAAAAGGAATTGCCACACTAAATTGCAAAACTAAAAATAAGACGGAAAGTCTAGAATTTTTCATTGCTGATGGATACTATCAACCAATTTTAGGAATAGAAGCTATTGAAAAGCTTTCACTAATTAAGAAATGTGATGCTGTCCAAACAGAGCAGAACAATTCAGCAAAGGAAATTTTGAACAGGCACAAAAATATATTTGAAGGCATAGGAAGACTGCCAATTGAACACAAGATTAGACTAAATGAAAATACAACTCCAGTTATTGCTCCAAGCAGAAAAATTCCTTTTTCCATTAGAGAAAAAGTAAAACAGAATTGGAACGGATGGAAAAACTTGACATTATTGAAAAAGTTGAAGAACCAAGCGAATGGACACACCCTATTGTAGTGGTACAAAAACCTTCTGGGGATGTCAGAATTTGCATGGACCCCAGGGAACTGAACAAATATGTTCAGAGAGAGCGCTATATTCTGCCAACAGCTGAAACAATATTTTCTGAACTGAAAGGTGCTACAGTTTTCTCTGTATTTGATGCATCATCAGCTTTCTGGCAAGTCCCATTAGACAAAGAAAGCACCAACCTGTGCACCATTGCGACTCCCTTTGGAAGATTCCGGTTCAAGCGACTTCCCTATGGATTGAACAGTGCATCGGAGGTATTCCAGCGATGCATAAACAATATCCTTTCAGGTCTCCAGGGAACTGCTTGCTATATGGATGACATCTTGATCTATGGAAACACAATGGAAGAGCACAACCGAAACCTTGAAACAGTTCTTCGAAGGTTGGAAGAAAATAATGTCAAGCTCAATGCTAAGAAGCAGCAGATAGCTGTCGACAAAGTAAATTTCTTAGGCCATATAATCAGTCGAGATGGAATAGCCATTCAAGCTTCAAGAGCAGAGGCAATACAAAAGTTGAAAAGACCTGAGAACAAGACTGAAGTCCAAAGATTCTTAGGTATGGTAACGTACCTTGGCAAATTCATTCCTAATCTGTCTAACAAGACTGCACCTCTAAGGAAATTGATAAGCAACAAGAGTGAATGGAAATTTGGAGGCGAAGAAAATGACTGTTTTGAAAAACTCAAGAATATGGTTTCGAATGCTCCAATATTGACATTTTTTGACCCAACCAAGCCAATCACCATTTCATCTGATGCAAGCCAATATGGTATTGGTACAGTGCTCATGCAAGGGGGACAAGCAATTGAGTATGCGTCCTTCAGCCTGAATGCAACTCAAAGAAAATACGCACAGATAGAGAAAGAACTTTTGGCTATAGTCTTTGGATGTGAACGCTTCCAGTACTATATTTGGGGAAATGATGTTATTGTGGAAACTGACCACAAACCTCTCCTGAGTATTGTTAAGAAACCTTTAGAAAAGCTTTCCCCAAAACTGCAAAGAATGGTCTTACGTCTCATGAGATTTCAAATATCTTTGAAGTTTACACCAGGGAAAAACATGTTTGTAGCTGACCATCTGTCTAGAGATCCATTAAAAGATGAGGTGGACACAAGCTATTTAGAAGGTCAAACTGAATCAGTGCACATGTTGCTGGTTACCACAGATGAAAAAATAAAGAGACTACAAAAGGAAACTCATGGGGACCACACCTTGATACAAATAATAGAGTATGCGAAGAATGGATGGCCGAAATATAAAACTATGGTCTGTGATGAAGCAAAACCCTACTGGCAATTTCAAGATGAAATTCATGTGAGTGACGGAATTGTTTACAAAGGAAATTGCATCATGGTGCCATCGACTCTTCGAAAAGAAATACTGCAGGTTGTTCATTCATCACACCAGGGCATAGCAGCTTCCAAAGAAAAAGCAAGATCAGCATTTTACTGGCCCGGCATGATAACACAATTAGAAAATGAAGTGGAAAAGTGCAGAACATGTCAGGAATATTCAAGAAAGAATCCTGAGGAGTCAAGAATAGCTCATGAAATCCCTGAATTTCCATGGGAAAAAATTGCTGTAGATTTCATGGAGGTGAGTGGAACCAGTTCCATCTTGGTTGTCGATTACCACTCAAAGTTTGTTGAAATCCGGAAATTATCAAGCAAAAGAGAAACCGAAACCATCCTGCAGTTGAAAACCATTTTCAGGACTCATGGAATTCCAAGAACTCTAGTTTCGGATAATGGACCCCCTTTTAACTCTACTGGATTCAAAAATTTTGCTCAGAAATATGAATTCAAACACCAAACCTCCAGTCCCAAATATCCAAGATCTAATGGACAAGTTGAGAGGACAATTCAAACCATCAAAGGACTGATAATTAAAGCTGTGAAGTCAGGTAAAGATCCCAATCTGGCTTTGATGGAGTTCAACAACACACCTAAGTATGACTTGCCATCTCCGACCCAAATGCTTATGGGAAGATCTGTGAGAACTCTTTCGACATACACCCGACAACAGTTGAAACCACTGTTTGACACAACAAAGAATTATCAAAATTTGAGAGACCATCAACAAAAGTATGCAGGAAGTCCAAAGAGAATTTTGAGACCTTTGGAAGTAGGAGACAACATCATGTTGCAAGAAAGGCATAGAAAATGGGTTCCGGCAACAGTGACCGCAAAGCATGAAACTCCACGCTCATATATGGTGAAAACACCAAGTGGTTCTGAATACCGCAGGAACAGGTCTCACCTTAGACCGAGAAAGTTCAGTGTAGAAGACTCTGCCCCAACAAGTCAAAGTCCAAGCATTCCTGGATCTCAAGCAGGGACAGCCATGGATGACAACATACAAGATCACGGAAGACCCACTTCTGAAAACAGAAGAGCATATGATCCAAGGGAGAACGTTGCCAAGAAAGGTGAAGAATCATCTACTTCTCCTAGTGTGCGAACCCGCAGTGGTAGAACAGTGAGAAAACCTTTGCGTTATAGAGACTAGGAGAACTGCAATCCTTTTTATTTTTGTTTAAAGGAAACATGTTATGATTGATCCGGCAACACTGCAGACTCGACTTGTAAACACTCTTAGATATATAACCATGTTATAATAAATAGATGTTAATAAATAAATACTTAGTTCAGTTGCATTCTGCGTGATCAAATAGACACAAGAACAACATAAACAACAAATATAAAGTGAAAAAAAAAAATAGTACAAATGTGATATTGTACTGGGATAAGGTGCATAAATTATGAAAAAAAAGACATCTCCTTATTGTGTAACTGAAAGTTGCTGATGGCTTATTCCGATAGATGACACAACCCATCAGCAACTTTCAGTTGCACGATAAGGAGATGCCTTTTCTTTCTCTCTTTCTCAATATATATAGAGTGTCTTCTTTTTCAAAATAGAGCGCAACCCATAAATAGATTTTTATATTATGATGCATTAGCGTGCCATCTGTTATCAAAATTCCAAACTATTATAATATATTATATTAACTAGATAAAGCACAATTTGGATTATCTATATATATATATATAATTGAATGTCTGTCTGTATGTTTGTACTCTATAGATTCAAAAACCCTACCTACATCCAATCGCCGTGAAATTTTTGGGATATTATTAGGTATATCCCCGGGAAGGTTTTTGAAAAATAATTTCTTGAATATCTTGAATATCCTTAGTTATTTGCAGATTTGTAGATTTAACTCGCAAGCAGCGCCCCCATTGCGACGATGATAACAATTTTTTTTATCTATAAGTTTTATTATCACTAAGTTTATTATCTTAAAGAATATTTATCAAAAGTAAGATTTTCTACCTATTAATTGCGCACAGGTCAAAGTTAGTTTTATCATTTATCTACAACATATATATTGGGAGAATAGATAAAATGATGATTTTGTAATGTAGAAAATTAGGAAAGACAAAATTCAGGATAACACGGCAATTTATTTGAGACAAGAATATTGATACAATTCCAAGGAAATATACTATTCCTTTTACTTCTAATTACCGAGGGAACCAATTAATATTGATTTTATTCAACTTATCAAGTATTTTTCAAGGGACCGGGAAAAAATGTTCACTTTATCGAGAGATTCAAATTTACGAGTTTCAAATTATCAAAATATATATATTATTTTTTTTTTTATAAGTTTATAGAGAATTGTTTCAACAAATGTTCGTTAGACAAACCTTTACTCGGGTAAAACCCGGGCGAAGCCGGGTACATCCGCTAGTAGGTTATAATAAAAGAAAATAAGACCTAATCCAAATAATTTATTAGTGTGTGACGGCAACAACATTGTTACCATCATCAGACAAAAGAAAAAATCTTCTCTCGAAACGTCACACACTAATGAATTATTTGGATTAGGTCTTAATTTATTTTATTATATTAACAATTTAAAACCGCTGGGAAGGTTCACCACTGATGAGCCAGGCCCTTCCATTAATTTTTTCCATTACAGTAAAGACAGTAGAAATTGTTTATTTGAAAAAAATAATAATAATCGCACACTATAATAGTTTCGAATTTTGAAAATAGATCTTCAATTAAAAAGGCATAAATTGGATCAAAATATTAATTTTTCGAATACCATTCGAATTAAAGAATCGAGAGGGCCATTGAAGCATTATTATTATTATTTTTAATTAGAAAAAAAGTGTCCAATACGGGATTCGATCCCGGGTCGTTTTGAGAGCTAGAATTACCGAGTTAATATCGCACACTAGAAGACAGGTAAAACTGACGGTGGAACATTAGAAGAATGTGACTCCAACAACATGTGGTTGTAATAGAGGAAGTCCTTTGTGACTGGCTGGCGTACGTACACTGCCCCACGTGCCCAGTCAATTACCCGTTCTTTCTTCAAGTGCCTGACTCTCCTGTAATCAATTAAACGGTAATTTCTGGCGGTGTAATGAACGGGGATCCACTCGAGTGACTCCACCTGGCGATATTCAGCTGCCGCCACGTGGCACAACCACAGGTGGCCCCCTATGTAAATAACCCCTTAGACATAAGTCCCCCCCCCCCTCCCTCGGTATTAATCTTCCCTTGCCAGCTGACGGCAGGTTCCCCGTTACGACCGAAATACGCAGCCAGCCGCGGCGTCTACAACCTCCCCTACCTAGATAACAGACGGTACTGCTAGCTAACTGCCTTCTACAAATTAGAGGGTACTGGAAAGAAAGAAAAAACTATAGTTTTTTTCTTTCTTCTTTTATCTCATTGTTGTTTGAGTTTACAAAACAATCTGTATTATGATAACAAAGGTTAGCAGTTTAAATTAGTATTTACACTCATGGACTAAAGGAAGTTGTACCTTTTAGCATGTATATCGGGATTGAGACAATAACTCTGAAAGATATTACAGTGACCTTTATTGAAGACACACGAGATAACCAATATACACTCATGGACTAAAGGAAGTTGTACCTTTTAGCATGTATATCGGGATTGAGACAATAACTCTGAAAGATATTACAGTGACCTTTATTGAAGACACACGAGATAACCAATATACACTCATGGACAAAACTTGAGGGAGTTGTACCTTTTAGCATGTATATCGGGATTGAGACAATAACTCTGAAAGATATTACAGTGACCTTTATTGAAGACACACGAGATAACCAATATACACTCATGGACAAAACTTGAGGAAGTTGGACCTTTTAGCATGTATATCGGGATTGAGACAATAACTCTGAAAGATATTACAGTGACCTTTATTGAAGACACACGAGATAACCAATATACACTCATGGACAACACTTAAGGAAGTTGTACCTTTTAGCATGTATATCGGGATTGAGACAATAACTCTGAAAGATATTACAGTGACCTTTATTGAAGACACACGAGATAACCAATATACATTCATGGACAAAACTTAAGGAAGTTGTACCTTTTAGCATGTATATCGGGATTGAGACAATAACTCTGAAAGATATTACAGTGACCTTTATTGAAGACACACGAGATAACCAATATACACTCATGGACAACACTTAAGGAAGTTGTACCTTTTAGCATGTATATCGGGATTGAGACAATAACTCTGAAAGATATTACAGTGACCTTTATTGAAGACACACGAGATAACCAATATACACTCATGGACAACACTTAAGGAAGTTATACCTTTTAGCATGTATATCAGGATTGAGACAATAACTCTGAAAGATATTACAGTGACCTTTATTGAAGACACACGAGATAACCAATATACACTCATGGACAACACTTAAGGAAGTTGTACCTTTTAGCATGTATATCGGGATTGAGACAATAACTCTGAAAGATATTACAGTGACCTTTATTGAAGACACACGAGATAACCAATATACATTCATGGGCAAAATTTAATGAAGTTGTACCTTTTAGCATGTATATCGGGATTGAGACAATAACTCTGAAAGATATTACAGTGACCTTTATTGAAGACACACGAGATAACCAATATACACTCATGGACACAACTTAAGGAAGTTGTACCTTTTAGCATGTATATCGGGATTGAGACAATAACTCTGAAAGATATTACAGTGACCTTTATTGAAGACACACGAGATAACCAATATACACTCATGGACAACACTTAAAGAAGTTGTACTTTCTAGGTACAACCTCCGTAAGGTTTGTCCATGAGTATATATTTCTTTATAAAGGTATGTAATGCTTCTGGTTACTAACTAAATTTTCTATCAGGGGGCAGAAGGGCCATCCCAGAGTTGCCGAATACAATCAGTACAGTACGTAGGTCATATAAATAAAATGGTCATTTACTGAGTGGATGTGGTACTAGATTATTTCTCACACAAGAAATGGCTTTCTCTAAACATTTATTGACACTAGTGAAATGAATATGAAAAGAATGATCAACATAATCTCTATTTTCTGGTTTATACTAAAAGGAAAGAGGAAGGGTTTTGCTACGGTGATCTTTCAAAAATGTTTTAATTATTATAATTATCCCTAGTACATATGGTACAGGCCATGATAATCATGTTGGGTAGAAGTTGGCGACTGCTTTTACTGTAAATATACCACATGTTTACACATGTGAAAATTAGTTAGACTTACAAGTGTGTCAGAGCCCCGTTTGATTACTTGCACTCACTGGTGAGGGTAGACTTTTACAAGAATCGGGGAACATTGGAACAATATATATATATAGTATCGTTATTTCAAGATTTATAAAATTTGTTATTTAGTTTAAACATGTGAGGTTTTTTTTTTTTTGTAATAAATAATTAGTTAGAATATAGTAGTATATAAAAAAGGTAACTCCAGCAAAGCTTCGGTGGTTAAACGTCATGGGCTGGGTAAAAAAAAAGGAATAAACGAAGAAAAAGTTTTATAAAAAAAGAATAAAGACAGAACCATGATAATAATTTTCCAAATATAAAATTAAGCTAAATAGAGAAAGAGAAGTATTTTTTGGCCCTATTTTCTCTCTTCATGATTTCTCATAACTATACTATTTGAAACAGAATTAGCTTGCTGTTCTGACTCGAAATTAATTCAAATCTTTAGTTCTTAATATTCTACTTTTCCTCTCTTTTCCAAAAATAAAAAAAAAATACTTTTAATAATAATATATATATATATTTTAAAAAGATGCATATATTGGATTTATAATGAGTTTATAGTTCCAATATTTCGAGGGGCAACTCGCCTCTTTTTTCGAGGATGTTTGTGTATTTCACTAAAGCATGCGCGCACGCGTACACCACTCTCGTTCTACAAGGCCAATGAAAGAATTGTACCTTTGATTTAAACATTACATTCAGTATATATTATATTAATAATCGAAAAACAATTGTTCCAATGTACTCAGATTCTTGTAAAAGTCTAACATCACCAGCGAGTTTAAGTTATCAAAAGGGAGCTCTTTCACACTTATGGGTGAAAAAGTCGAACTGATTTTCATGTGTAGACATGGTTATATATATATATCTAAATGCGGGATTTAAACCTGGGGTGTAGCGGTTGATAACCAACGGTTTAGACAACTACTCCACCGAGATTCTCCAAAAATGTTCCTGGTATCCCCAACGTGGGTGTGTAAAGAACAGCCGATGTAACTTGGGGCGTTTTATTGTAACCCAACTGTTGTTGCGCCATTCTGCTTTGAACTCGCTAATTCAACTCCTCGCCTTTTATCCTCGCACATTTTATCGCTGTATAAATCACAGAAGACAGGTGGACCAATCAGAGTGAAGTATCAAACAAAAGATTATTTTTACGAGTGCGTTGACCTTCTTATGTCTTATTCCATTAGTGACACTAACCATTAGCTTTCCAGCGGCAAAAATGGCCAGGATAGTTGGCTGTGCTAAATTTGGAAATTTATTTAATGGTGTTTATCCACTTAGATATTTCATAGATCAATCTTCTTCTTTCATCGCTTTTTTACTACCATCGCTACTTTGTCGCGGAGCTTCAAACTGAATCTATGGGTATATACAAGGTCGTGGTATCTCTGGAGACCCGTTGGAGATCTTCCATCAAACTCTGCAGCGGTAGCGCCATGTACATATTCATTGTACATAGTATATATTTTATTGTAGATGAAAAATTTTCCGGGAGGAAATTGATCCATAGAAGCATAGGGCGCCTCTCCCGTCAAAATAAACGTCAAAACCTGACGCCATCGGTTTTGATGTTTATTTTTGCGGGAGAGGCTCTCTATGCTTCTATATTTTATTGTATTTTTATTATTATAATAATCATAATCATTGTAAATTCTTCATCTTTACTTAAATAGTGCGGACTGTGCACGTTTGTCTATATTTTGACGGGATGTCAATAAAACTATGTTATTTGTCTACAAGGTCATTGGAATATGCAAATAAGATCTGTTCAAAGATCTTTTTTACCCCTTCCCATTTTTGGGCTCGAAAATCTTACACTTTGGTTAGTATCCCGTAAAAACATATTCTCTCTAAAACGTGATTGTTGCGTTAAAAAGTTTAGAAGACTCTTTCAACAACAACAAAGCGCTTTTTATAAATTTAATTGTCATCTATCGATACAGAATTTAAAAAAAAATTACAGGTACAAATTCACTTTATGTACTATTTTTCACACAGACAAGGTGTTTCTTTTTGATAATATCATAAAAAAGTCGGTGGACAAGTGGGTAACACCCTCGATTCCCGACAGCCATGAACCAGGATTGAATCTCACGTTAACATTTTTTTAAATATGTGAATAACCTTCACATATATTATTCACTGTTATAAATATCATAAACTAGGTTGTTCTTGTTGAGTAGTACCTAATATAGTGATTTTGGAAACGAATTGATAATATCATCCAATATTATCTCTACTGAACTTACTGTAATGATAAAAGTTATTGAATGAGAGGGCTTGGCTTAGCAGTGGTGAACCCTCTCGAAATTAATTTGTTGAAATTGCTGAGAGGGTTAACCACTGATGAGCCAAACCCTCTCAATCAATAACTTGTATCATTGTAGTAAGTTCTGTAGAGATAATATTTGATGACATTATTAAAAATAAACACATTGTCAGTGTATTGTTAAAATGTTTAACAAAAAATCTTTATTAAGACCTTTCAGTCTTATACAGATTCTCCAAGTAGAAAAGGGTATATACAACAGTAATAGTAACAATAATCAGCAATGTTATTTACAATGTATCAAATAAGGGGAAAGAAGAAAGAAAGGGCTTGGTATTAACTTATATACAAGCAATGGAGAACAAGCAGTTATTTTTCTTAAAAACACAACAATCAGTATTATTGACAGAAATTTAGATTAGTATAAGTGAAAAAGGAATATACAACAATGTCATAATTATCAGAAACCTAAATAGTTTTTTTTTTTGCTAAACCCTAGTACACGTGGTAGAGGCCATGATAATCATGGTGGGTAGTTAGCGACTGCTTTTACTGTAGGTACACCACATGTCTACACATGGTACAGGCCGTGATAATCATGGTGGGTAGAAGTTGGCGATTGGTTTTACTGTGTGGGTAGAAGTAGGTGACTACTTTTACTCTAAGTACACCACATGTCTACACATGTGAAAAGCAGTTCGACTTTACACTTACAAATGTGCCAGCGCCCTGTTTGGTTACTTGCACTCGCTGGTGGAGTTGGACTTTTGCAAGAATTGGGGGCCATTGGAGCTTTTTTTTTTTTTAATAAGAAAAAAAAGTGTCCAATGCGGGAATCGAACCCGGGTCGTAGTGGTCGAAAACCAACGATTTAGCCCATCCTTCCACCGATCCCCTCATCTAAACTGTTTTATACATGGATGGGTCAAGGGTAGAGGGTTGTCTAAAGTCGGAATATAAAGTCTTAGAAATTAGCCTCTTTCAATATAACTGTGCAACTGCCCAAACCGCTGGGAGGGTTCACCACTGATGAGTCAAAACCTCCAATATCTTTCAACATAATAAAAACAGACGAAAGTATTTTTTATTTCTTTATATATATAAAATAGCGTAAAATATTTTCAATTGTTCCTTTTGTTCATGAGTGTATATGATAAAAGGTAAAACTTCCTTAAATCTTGTACATGAGTGTATATATGCTAAAAGGTGCAATTTCCTTTTATCCATTACTGTACATGCAAAAATGTACAACTTCCTTATATTGTGTCTATAAATGCACATGCAAAAATGTACAACTTCATTAAATTTTGTCCATGATTATACAAGATAAAAGGTACAATTTCCTTAAGTTTTGACCATGAGTGTAGATTCTAAAGGTTACAACTTCCTTCAAGTTGTGTACTTCTTTTGTCCATGAGTGCGTGTACATGCTAAACGCAAAAATTCCTAAGTTTTGTCCATGAGTGTACATACTAAAGGGTAAACTCAAGTTTTATCCATGAGTGTAAATACGGTCCAAACCTCTCTATCCATAAACAGAGAGTTCCGCCAAGAACCAAGGCTAAGGGTCCTCTGGGCAATCTCCAGCCTGGCTATTCCTGAGCCGATGATCCAAGCCAGTTTTCCTGGAACAAAGCAACAAATAAACTTCCCCGCGTCCAAACAAGCAGCCTCTTCGGCGAAAGAAACCGTGATGGACGGTGAAGGGCGATGAAAGAAAGATGTTTACCATTTGTTTCCTAATATAAGGGGTAATCAACCTGGGGGGTAGAAATAGACTGAGACGTCACTTGGTACTATGAAACGATGCATCGCACAATTAGGAATCTTGTTGACATTTTTTATTAAAGACCATATAAAAACTATAAAATCAGACAATTCTCATATGTGTATTGTACGATGCACTAGCGCGCCATCTGTTATCAAAATTCGAAACTATTTTACACGCGTAAGATTCTTTTTGAAATTAAACAATTTCTACTGCCCTTACTGCAATGGAAAAATAATTTCAAAAATAATCTTACGCGTTTAAAATAGTTTCGCATTATGTGTATTGTGTTGAAAAATAGCTCTCCTATATGTAAAAATATACTTTGCTTTCTTCTATATATGTAAATAAATATTTTAGCATATTTTATTTTGTTTGTATTTTTGCCTTTATAAAAGGAAATGCTGCCGGTGCCGGCAGAAGAGCTCGTGGCTAGAGGAGAGCGCGCTATTGGCTGATACAATAAACATGTCTCTTTTACAAGGCTTTTAAAACTTTTTCAAGTTATTTCTGAAGTCTTCAACTTCTTGAAGCATTACAGGGCAATTTTTCTCCGTGGTATAGCCATATCGGGGTTTGCCTCCGCGACATATTGTGTAGGGATAATTTTGAGTCGGAACTCACTTTACCTGTAGTCATCTGTATGAAGAAATTACTTTTCAATTATACAAGTGCTAATCATTTATCACTATGCTGCCAGAAACTGTGAAACGTAGGCACAATAGATTTATACAAATTTTGTGAGAAGATGAGAAGTACTTGGTACTATGAGTTTATGCTGTGGATTATTACTTGAATTTATTTTATATTCCCTCTCCAAGTTTTTACTATAGACTACCATTATACCAAATATACTTCCATACGCACAACTTCCTTAAGTGTTGTCCATGAGTGTATATTGGTTATCTCGTGTGTCTTCAATAAAGGTCACTGTAATATCACTTTCAGAGTTATTGTCTCAATCCCGATATACATGCTGAAAGGTACAACTTCCTTAAGTGTTGTCCATGAGTGTATATTGGTTATCTCGTGTGTCTTCAATAAAGGTCACTGTAATATCTTTCACAGTTATTGCCTCAATCCCGATATACATGCTAAAAGGTACAACTTCCTTAAGTTTTGTCCATGAGTGCATATTGGTTATCTCGTGTGTCTTCAATAAAGGTCACTGTAATATCTTTCAGAGTTATTGTCTCAATCCCGATATACATGCTAAAAGGTACAACTTCCTTAAGTTTTGTCCATGAGTGCATATTGGTTATCTCGTGTGTCTTCAATAAAGGTCACTGTAATATCTTTCAGAGTTATTGTGTCAATCCCGATATACATGCTAAAAGGTACAACTACCTTAAGTGTTGTCCATGAGTGTATATTGGTTATCTCGTGTGTCTTCAATAAAGGTCACTGTAATATCTTTCAGAGCTATTGTCTCAATCCCGATATACATGCTAAAAGGTATAACTTCCTTAAGTTGTCCATAGTTATCTGGTGTGTCTTCAATAATGCTCACTGTGTATCAAATATCAATTTGTGTGTTGGAATTTAGAGTAGCTAAGTTTTATAAGAGATTGTACTCTGCCTGATTCCTGTAAGATCATTGATTAGCTCTCGAAATAGAGTCGACAGGGTCATTAACATCGCAGTAAATGGATCTCTTAGAGTTGAACAATGTTTAACAATGGGCTCTTTATTGACGTTTTAATGCTCCAACTTTTTCATTAAACCTCTCTCGCAGGAAAGAATCAATTTTATTGACTACTCCAGAATTAACTTCTTTATTACTCTACTTCAACGTCATTTCCTGTTCTCTTTTCATGTGAACTGCTATGGGAATAAATGGTCACTTTCCGTTTTATATTGTCGGTAATACATTTGGCTGATTTGATAGCATATAGGCACGTATTCCATATTATTGTCTTACTTTATGTCATTGGACAATTCCACCTTTGCTGGTACCAAGTCCGGATGAAAAAGAAGGAAGAGCAGTAACAAGCTAGCTAAACAACCTGGGCTCAGCTGGCCATGCTGATATTACCCTGTAAGGACTCCAGGGATACAGGATGTACTCCATATTAGGAGCGGCTGTACATGGTGTCTGTTCCTCATGTCAGAGGGGGGGGGGGAGCAGTAACAAGCTCACTAAACAACCTGGGCTCAGCTGGCCATGCTGATAGTATCCTGTAAGGACTCCAGGGATACAGGATGTAATCCATGTTAGCTGTACATGGTGCCTGTTTCTCATGTCATATTGGAGCTAAGTCAGTGGCCTGAGTAGTGCTCCCAGTCTGAATAACATTCTACTTCACCCAGTCATGGGAGATAAGAAAGAAGAAGAAGATGTAAGCTGACGAGAATCTCTGCTGTTACACACCTTCCTGTAATGCTAAATGACTTTGTGAACTTCTGTTTGTTGTTCTTCAAATAATTCATTCTTTTTATTATTATTGTCCCTAGTACACGTGGTATAAGCCATGATAATCACGATGCTTAGTAGTTGTCGACTGTTTCTTACTGTAAGTAGACCACATGTCTACATATGTGAAAAGCACTTCGACTTTTACACTTACAAATATGCAATAGTCCCCAATAGGTTACTTGCACTCGCAGGTGAGGTTGAACTTTTGAAAGAATCGGAGCCTATTGGAGCAATTCTTCTTTTTAATTATTGAAAAAAAGTCCAATGCAAGATTCGATCCCGGGTCGTGCGGTCGAAAACAAACGGTTTAGACCATCCTTCCGCCGACCACCGGAATTAATTAAGAAAAACTTCACTTTGCCGTTACCAAACTGAATACTATTACTTCCTTGTAGATGTAACCGCAAGGTAAATGTACTTCTATATACACGGCACATACCATACTGAGTACTATATATGTAACCATAGCCTAAACTCCCAGCCAGATCCCGTACTGTGATAAAGTGTTATGTGGAAAGTCACCATAAACAACATTTTACAACCTTCCAACAACAAACTGAATTTACTTTCTCTACTTAACAGCCCGCGTATAAATTTGTAGCCAATTTACAGTAATGGGCATCCGTAACTCATTGAGAGGCCTCGTGACAATATGACGTGGGGACAGTCTGAACGATAGATTTTACGGCGCACCTCTCTATTTATTGTCCGCCGCTGTCTGAGTGAAAGCTAACTGTCTGACCTCGATATACCTCAGACTTCCTCTCTCTTTCTCTTTACACCAGACATCGCCTCTATATCTTCCAAGGAATAGATCTACATGGCGCCGTCTCATGACTTACATAATTTTTGATAATTACACTCATGGACAACACTTAAGGTAGTTGTACCTTTTAGCATGTATATCGGGATTGAGACAATAACTCTGAAAGATATTACAGTGACCTTTATTGAAGACATAGGAGATAACCAATATACACTCATGGACAAAACTTAAGGAAGTTGTACCTTTTAGCATGTATATCGGGATTGAGACAATAACTCTGAAAGATATTACAGTGACCTTTATTGGAGACACACGAGATAACCAATATACACTCATGGACAAAACTCAAGGTAGTTGTACCTTTTATCATGTATATCGGGATTGAGACAATAACTCTGAAAGATATTACAGTGACCTTTATTGGAGACACACGAGATAACCAATATACACTCATGGACAAAACTTAAGGAAGTTGTACCTTTTAGCATGTATATCGGGATTGAGACAAAAACTCTGAAAGATATTACAGTGACCTTCATTGAAGACATAGGAGATAACCAATATACACTCATGGACAAAACTTAAGGAAGTTGTACCTTTTAGCATGTATATCGGGATTGAGACAATAACTCTGAAAGATATTACAGTGACCTTTATTGGAGACACACGAGATGACCAATATACACTCATGGACAACACTTAAGGTAGTTGTACCTTTTAGCATGTATATCGGGATTGAGACAATAACTCTGAAAGATATTACAGTGACCTTTATTGAAGACATAGGAGATAACCAATATACACTCATGGACAAAACTTAAGGAAGTTGTACCTTTTAGCATGTATATCGGGATTGAGACAATAACTCTGAAAGATATTACAGTGACCTTTATTGGAGACACACGAGATAACCAATATACACTCATGGACAAAACTCAAGGTGGTTGTACCTTTTATCATGTATATCGGGATTGAGACAATAACTCTGAAAGATATTACAGTGACCTTTATTGGAGACACACGAGATAACCAATATACACTCATGAACAAAACTTAAGGAAGTTGTACCTTTTAGCATGTATATCGGGATTGAGACAATAACTCTGAAAGATATTACAGTGACCTTTATTGGAGACACACGAGATAACCAATATACACTCATGGACAAAACTTAAGGAAGTTGTACCTTTTAGCATGTATATCGGGATTGAGACAATAACTCTGAAAGATATTACAGTGACATTTATTGAAGACATAGGAGATAACCAATATACACTCATGGACAACACTTAAGGAAGTTGTACCTTTTAGCAAGTATATCGGGATTGAGACAATAACTCTGAAAGATATTACAGTGACATTTATTGAAGACATAGGAGATAACCAATATACACTCATGGACAAAACTCAAGGTAGTTGTACCTTTTATCATGTATATCGGGATTGAGACAATAACTCTGAAAGATATTACAGTAACTTTTATTGGAGACACACGAGATAACCAATATACACTCATGGACAACACTCAAGGTAGTTGTACCTTTTAACATGTATATCGGAATTGAGACAATAACTCTGAAAGATATTACAGTGACATTTATTGAAGACATAGGAGATAACCAATATACACTCATGGACAACACTTAAGGAAGTTGTACCTTTTAGCAAGTATATCGGGATTGAGACAATAACCCTGAAAGATATTACAGTGACCTTTATTGAAGACATAGGAGATAACCAATATACACTCATGGACAACACTTAAGGAAGTTGTACCTTTTAGCAAGTATATCGGGATTGAGACAATAACTCTGAAAGATATTACAGTGACCTTTATTGAAGACATAGGAGATAACCAATATACACTCATGGACAACACTTAAGGAAGTTGTACCTTTTAGCATGTATATCGGGATTGAGACAATAACTCTGAAAGATATTACAGTGACCTTTATTGAAGACATAGGAGATAACCAATATACACTCATGGACAACACTTAAGGAAGTTGTACCTTTTAGCATGTATATCGGGATTGAGACAATAACTCTGAAAGATATTACAGTGACCTTTATTGAAGACATAGGAGATAACCAATAAACACTCATGGACAACACTTAAGGAAGTTGTACCTTTAAGCATGTATATCGGGATTGAGACAATAACTCTGAAAGATATTACAGTGACCTTTATTGAAGACACACGAGATAACCAATATACACTCATGGACAACACTCAAGGTAGTTGTACCTTTTAGCATGTATATCGGGATTGAGACAATAACTTTTAAAGATATTACAGTGACCTTTATTGAAGACATAGGAGATAACCAATATACACTCATGGACAACACTTAAGGTAGTTGTACCTTTTAGCATGTATATCGGGATTGAGACAATAACTCTGAAAGATATTACAGTGACCTTTATTGAAGACATAGGAGATAACCAATATACACTCATGGACAACACTTAAGGTAGTTGTACCTTTTAGAATGTATATCGGGATTGAGACAATAACTCTGAAAGATATTACAGTGACCTTTATTGAAGACACACGAGATAACCAATATACACTCATGGACAACACTTAAGGAAGTTGTACCTTTTAGCATGTATATCGGGATTGAGACAATAACTCTGAAAGATATTACAGTGACCTTTATTGAAGACACACGAGATAACCAATATACACTCATGGACAACACTTAAGGAAGTTATACCTTTTAGCATGTATATCGGGATTGAGACAATAACTCTGAAAGATATTACAGTGACCTTTATTGAAGACACACGAGATAACCAATATACACTCATGGACAACACTTAAGAAAGTTGTACCTTTTAGCATGTATATCGGGATTGAGACAATAACTCTGAAAGATATTACATTGACCTTTATTGAAGACACACGAGATAACCAATATACACTCATGGACAACACTTAAGGTATTTGTACCTTTTAGCATGTATATCGGGATTGAGACAATAACTCTGAAAGATATTACAGTGACCTTTATTGAAGACACACGAGATGACCAATATACACTCATGGACAACACTTAAGGTAGTTGTACCTTTTAGCATGTATATCGGGATTGACACAATAACTCTGAAAGATATTACAGTGACCTTTATTGAAGACACACGAGATGACCAATATACACTCATGGACAACACTTAAGGTAGTTATACCTTTTAGCATGTATATCGGGATTGAGACAATAACTCTGAAAGATATTACAGTGACCTTTATTGAAGACACACGAGATAACCAATATACACTCATGGACAACACTTAAGGTAGTTGTACCTTTTAGCATGTATATCGGGATTGAGACAATAACTCTGAAAGATATTACAGTGAACTTTAATGAAGACACATGAGATAACCAATATACACTCATGGACAGCACTAAAGGAAGTTGTACCCTTTAGCATGTATATCGGAATGAGACAATAACTCTGAAAGATATTACAGTGACCTTTATTGAAGACACTCGAGATAACCAATATACACTCATGGACAAAACTTAAGTAGTTTGTACCTTTTAGCATGTATATCGGGATTGAGACAATAACTCTGAAAGATATTACAGTGACCTTTATTGAAGACACACGAGATAACCAATTTACACTAAAGGACAAAACCTAAGGAAGTTGTAACTTTTAGCATGTATATCGGGATTGAGACAATAACTCTGAAAGATATTACAGTGACCTTTATTGAAGCAACATGAGATAACCAATATACACTCATGGACAACACTTAAGGAAGTTGTACCTTTTAGCATGTATATCGGGATTGAGACAATAACTCTGAAAGATATTACAGTGACCTTTATTGAAGACACTCGAGATAACTAATATACACTCATGGACAACACTTAAGGAAGTTGTACCTTTTAGCAAGTATATCGGGATTGAGACAATAACTCTGAAAGATATTACAGTGACCTTTATTGAAGACATAGGAGATAACCAATATACACTCATGGACAACACTTAAGGAAGTTGTACCTTTTAGCATGTATATCGGGATTGAGACAATAACTCTGAAAGATATTACAGTGACATTTATTGAAGACATAGGAGATAACCAATATACACTCATGGACAACACTTAAGGAAGTTGTACCTTTTAGCAAGTATATCGGGATTGAGACAATAACTCTGAAAGATATTACAGTGACCTTTATTGAAGACATAGGAGATAACCAATATACACTCATGGACAACACTTAAGGAAGTTGTACCTTTAAGCATGTATATCGGGATTGAGACAATAACTCTGAAAGATATTACAGTGACCTTTATTGAAGACACACGAGATAATCAATATACACTCATGGACAACACTCAAGGTAGTTGTACCTTTTAGCATGTATATCGGGATTGAGACAATAATTTTGAAAGATATTACAGTGACCTTTATTGAAGACATAGGAGATAACCAATATACACTCATGGACAACACTTAAGGTAGTTGTACCTTTTAGCATGTATATCGGGATTGAGACAATAACTCTGAAAGTTATTACAGTGACCTTTATTGAAGACACACGAGATAACCAATATACACTCATGGACAACACTTAAGGAAGTTGTACCTTTTAGCATGTATATCGGGATTGAGACAATAACTCTGAAAGATATTACAGTGACCTTTATTGAAGACACACGAGATAACCAATATACACTCATGGACAACACTTAAGGAAGTTATACCTTTTAGCATGTATATCAGGATTGAGACAATAACTCTGAAAGATATTACAGTGACCTTTATTGAAGACACACGAGATAACCAATATACACTCATGGACAACACTTAAGGAAGTTATACCTTTTAGCATGTATATCAGGATTGAGACAATAACTCTGAAAGATATTACAGTGACCTTTATTGAAGACACACGAGATAACCAATATACACTCCTGGACAACACTTAAGAAAGTTGTACCTTTTAGCATGTATATCGGGATTGAGACAATAACTCTGAAAGATATTACAGTGACCTTTATTGAAGACACACGAGATAACCAATATACACTCATGGACAACACTTAAGGTATTTGTACCTTTTAGCATGTATATCGGGATTGAGACAATAACTCTGAAAGATATTACAGTGACCTTTATTGAAGACACACGAGATGACCAATATACACTCATGGACAACACTTAAGGTAGTTGTACCTTTTAGCATGTATATCGGGATTGACACAATAACTCTGAAAGATATTACAGTGACCTTTATTGAAGACACACGAGATGACCAATATACACTCATGGACAACACTTAAGGTAGTTGTACCTTTTAGCATGTATATCGGGGTTGAGACAATAACTCTGAAAGATATTACAGTGAACTTTAATGAAGACACACGAGATAACCAATATACACTCATGGACAACACTTAAGGAAGTTATACCTTTTAGCATGTATATCGGGATTGAGACAATAACTCTGAAAGATATTACAGTGACCTTTATTGAAGACACACGAGATAACCAATATACACTCATGGACAACACTTAAGGTAGTTGTACCTTTTAGCATGTATATCGGGATTGAGACAATAACTCTGAAAGATATTACAGTGAACTTTAATGAAGACACATGAGATAACCAATATACACTCATGGACAGCACTTAAGGAAGTTGTACCCTTTAGCATGTATATCGGAATGAGACAATAACTCTGAAAGATATTACAGTGACCTTTATTGAAGACACTCGAGATAACCAATATACACTCATGGACAAAACTTAAGTAGTTTGTACCTTTTAGCATGTATATCGGGATTGAGACAATAACTCTGAAAGATATTACAGTGACCTTTATTGAAGACACACGTGATAACCAATTTACACTCAAGGACAAAACCTAAGGAAGTTGTAACTTTTAGCATGTATATCGGGATTGAGACAATAACTCTGAAAGATATTACAGTGACCTTTATTGAAGCAACATGAGATAACCAATATACACTCATGGACAACACTTAAGGAAGTTGTACCTTTTAGGATGTATATCGGGATTGAGACAATAACTCTGAAAGATATTACAGTGACCTTTATTGAAGACACTCGAGATAACTAATATACACTCATGGACAAAACTTAAAGAAGTTGTACCTTTTAGCATGTATATCGGGATTGAGACTGAAAGATATTACAGTGACCTATATTGAAGGCACACAAGATAACACCTATAAGCCAGTATAACCGAAGGTTGTCGGCCATCATCAAGGAACATCCAGGAAACTAGAAGAACATATATCCTGGGAGGTCGTGTGTCAAGTAATCCCTACCTGATATTAAAAAAGTATCCACTAAATTAAAGTACCGCAGCGCTAATCCCCCCAAATTGGACGATTGATCAAGTCTAAGGATTAAAATGTCATCATCCCAGTTTTTGTCAACCGCCAGAATGTCATCCCTGGTTTAATCACCAGACAACGCAACGATGCATGTATATTTGAATTAAGGTATTAATGGATTTCTCTTTAACCTTATATATATATATATATGTTATATTAAGATATTATTTAAAATTGTTATATTGAAATGTTATTTTATTTAAAATTATAATTTCTAAGATATAAATACTCTGTTTAAATCGACCGCCAGAGGTCGCGCTTTCTCTATAAATACTCATTGTTGTTCTTCCCCGTTGGCCGACCCAAAACTTTGTACATTATGTAAATAATCTTTTGTTTTCTTTGTTCACTCGCCTTAAGCCAGGCATTACTTTTTACCAAATTATGTTTATACTAAAGCTCAATTAAAGCAATTTCTAATCTTTACTATTTTTATTATTTTACTTTCAAGATTTTAGCCACGACTGCATCACCAATACCATATATTACTAAAAAGATCCAACAAATAACTCCATAGCATAATCCCCAAGATGTTCAAAAGTTAAGAAGAAAAATCTTTCTTTCTAATATAAAATTTATATATATATATATATATATATATATGTGTGTGTGTGTGTGTGTGTGTGTGTGTATCTGGAAACCTGCTCGCGATCTTCCATCAAAATCTACAGTAGTGAAAGAAAGACCTTTTCCATTGTACATAGTTGTATATCTAAAGAGACAAAAGTCGCCTCTTCCGTCAAAATAGACGTCAAAACTAGACGCCATCTATTGACCTTCGCCGCAACAAGCGGCCTCGGGTCGGTGACAAAGCCACAACACCAGCTTTGGTAAACTGAAAAGCGTCCACCTAGAAACCATGGTTTCTGGCTAATGGCCCTCGTCAGTCTAGGGCGGACTTTATTCCATGAGATCCACACGGGATCTAATGGAATCTTGACAATCTGTCAAAGAGGTGTTTAGCTGGTAAAGTGGCTGGTCTGGCAAAGGTATATTCTGACCGCGTTCACATGAAGTTTTAGATGGCAGAGCGCCATCTAGTGGAACAGAAATCAACTAAACGTTGATTTAACCTATTCCCTGATATTAGGCCAACCCATTTTCCTGATAAAATCAAGAAAAGTCAACCACGTACGCGTTTCGGGCTGTTGGCCCTCGTCAGCGTGGTGCAGACTGTACCTCTACGACCAAATATTTGGTCCTAGAGGCTTTCTGAATAATCAAGAAATGGGTATTTAAGGCCAAACTTGGGGAAAAATTATTTTAAAAATAAAAAAAGATCGGGTGTGGTATTAAAATCAAAAATGACATATCCTGACCTCTTGTACATGAGCTTTATTTCAACATGTTAAGCGTATTGGCGCAAGTTTGGCCTTAAATACCCATTTCTTGATTTCTCAAGAAGCCTTAGGGACCAAAAAGATTTTTAGTCGCAGTGGTACAGCCTACTCCACGCTGGCAAAGTCCAACAGCGCGAAACGCGTTCGTGGATGGCTTTTCTTGATTTATCAAGAAATTGGGTTGGCCAAATATCAGGAAACAGGTTAAATCAATGTTTAGTTGATTTCTGTTCCACTAGATGGCGCTCTGCTATCTGAAAAAGCACATGTTTTCCTGGTCAGGATATGTCTCCTTTATTTATATCGCCACTGGAAGATTAGGGAAGACAACTTCGGGATGAGACAACAATTTATTTCAGGCAAGAACAAACTATGAATGATAAGCAAAAGATAAGCAAAGAGGGAAGTTTACAGAGTAGTAAAATATAAATGTCAAAATTAATAATCTGATAATAAAAATAATAATACTTTGCTACATAGCTCCTTCCCTATGGGAGCTGTGACCCACAGCTAGCAATTATTGTAGTTACTGACATGGATCTGACGTGCTTCTACCAAGGTTTCCATCGAAGTCTTGGAACTTTGTCCCTAGTACCTTTGCGTCCTTTTTCTTGCGGCGTGAAGAGCGGCTTTGTCGTCGTATCGTCTATAGGGACATTGTCATCTTGGAGGGAAGTCTTGGCTTTGACACGGCGGTGGAATCCTGGAGCCAGTCTCCGAAAATGCAGATCACAGCACCCATGGCTACAAGCTCTTCAGTTTGTCTTCCCTAACTTACCCAGCATCTCCACCAAAATATAACTTAGAAAATTAGGGAAGACAAACTTCAGGATGTGCAACAATTTATTTAAGACAATAACAAACTATGAATGATAAACAAAAGATAAGCGAAAGAGGGAAGTGTAGAGAGTATAACAAAATATAAACATAAACAATAATACTCTGCTAATAAAATAATAAATACTTTGTTACAATATATATATATGTATGCATGATGCACTAGGGCGCCATCTGTTACAATAAATTTGAACTATTTTTGACGCAGTAAGATTCTTTAAATAAATAGATCAATTTTCTACTGTCCTTACTGCAATGATAAAATAATTTGGGAAGTTTGTCAGAGGGCAATGTTCAGACGGAAATTTTAAGATGACAGGAGCAAGATGAGGAAGTCAAAAATCATTGTGAACCAAATTCTGAAATCTTCGGGGACTAATTAAGGATAAATTTATGATATTATCATTATTATCTTGGTGGGTGGGATACCAGGAAGATTGAGTAGTTGATTAATGGTTGGACGGCTTCTATTTTGGGAGAATCAAGAAATTGTCAACGACGTACTCTCATTCCGTTGAAACGTCAACTAGAAAATACACTCATGGACAAATCTTGAAGAAGTGTAAAGTCTTTGTCAGAGTTATTGTCTCAATCCCGATATACATGCTAAAAGGTACAACTTCCTTAAGTGTTGCCCATGAGTGTATATTGGTTATCTCGTGTGTCTTCAATAAAGGTCACTGTAATATCTTTCAGAGTTATTGTATCAATCCCGATATACATGCTAAAAGGTACAACTTCCTTAAGTTTTGTCCATGAGTGTATATTGGTTATCTCGTGTGTCTTCAATAAAGGTCACTGTAATATCTTTCAGAGTTATTGTTCCAATCCCGATATACATGCTAAAAGGTACAACTTTCTTAAGTGTTGTCCATGAGTGTATATTGGTTATCTCGTGTGTCTTCAATAAAGGTCACTGTAATATCTTTCAGAGTTATTGTCTCAATCCCGATATACATGCTAAAAGGTACAACTTTCTTAAGTTTTGTCCATGAGTGTATATTGGTTATCTCGTGTGTCTTCAATAAAGGTCACTGTAATATCTTTCAGAGTTATTGTCTCAATCCCGATATACATGCTAAAAGGTACAACTTCCTTAAGTTTTGTCCATGAGTGTATATTGGTTATCTCGTGTGTCTTCAATAAAGGTCACTGTAATATCTTTCAGAGTTACTGTCTCAATCCCGATATACATGCTAAAAGGTACAACTTTCTTAAGTGTTGTCCATGAGTGTATATTGGTTATCTCGTGTGTCTTCAATAAAGGTCACTCTAATATCTTTCAGAGTTATTGTATCAATCCCGATATACATGCTAAAAGGTACAACTTCCTTGAGTGTTGTCCATGAGTGTAATTCAGTCTTCTAATTGTCCAGTTGACAGTTGTTAGCTGACAACTCAGTTGTCCTCGTGGTATCTCACGGCCCACCTGAACGTAAGCACAACAATGGTAGTACATGAATAAAATTATAAGGCGATAGCGTGCCATCTACTGCCCTTACTGCGATGAAAAAAATATTGGGAAGGCTTGGCTCATCAGTGGTGAACCCTCCCCGCGGTTTCGTCAATTTAATTTACTAGACCGCTTCTCATAGCTCTAATACTGTATTGGAATATTCTGTTTATATATGCTACTGGTTAAACCGCTGGGAGGGTTCACCACTGATGAGCCAAGCCCTACCAATATTTTTACATCCCAGTACGGACCGTAGAAGTTTGTATTATATATAAAAGAAACATTCTTACTTTAATGATTCTATTTCTTACATGTTGAATATACTGATGATATAAACAAAGATGCTACTATGTTATTTGAATGTGTTCATCATAATCGTGAATGTCAAGTGTGACGGTGTGTGTAGGTTCTTGGTGCCTAGAGGCTGGAAGCGGAGGGACAACGTCGGATGCTAGAGGTAGGTTCATCTATCCACTTGTCACTTTGATCTCTCGACTTTTACATTTCTACACAATATCCATTTCTTTGTAACGCAGTACCACTTACTAACTTAGTAACCCGTCGAGAGAGAGAGAGAGAGATAGGCAGTTACACCACAAAATTTGTATTTTTTTATATAAAAATAAACTCAGAGAATTGTCTTTTATTTAGAATTTTACTGAAACTTTATTCAGGTATCGTTTTTTTTTACACCTATATCGTTTATTGTGAAACGTTTATTGTATATCGTGTATATAGTTTATTGTATATCGTTTATTGTATATTGTTTATCGTATATCGTTTATTGCTTATCGTATATCGTTTATTGCTTATCGTTTATTGTATATTGTTGATCGTATATCGTTTATTGTCTATCGTATATCGTTTATTGTTTATTGTAAAGCGTTTATTGTATATCGTTTATCGCATATCGTTTATTGTATATTGTTTATCATATATCGTTTATTGTTTTATCGTATATCGTTTATTGTATATTGTTTATCATATATCGTTTATTGTTTATCGTATATCGTTTATCGTATATCGTTTATTGTTTATCGTATATCGTTTATTGTTTATTGTTTATCGTATATCGTTTATTGTATATCGTATATCGTTTATTGTTTATTGTTTATCATATATCGTTTATTGTTTATCGTATATCGTTTATTGTATATTGTTTATCATATATCGTTTATTGTTTATCGTATATCGTATATCGTTTATTGTATATTGTTTATCATATAACGTTTATTGTTTATCGTATATCGTTTATTGTATATTGTTTATCATATATCGTTTATTGTTTATCGTATATCGTTTATCGTTTATTGTTTATCGTATATCGTATATCGTTTATTGTAAATCGTTTATTGTATATTGTTCATCGTATAGCGTTTATTGTAAATCGTTTATCATATTGTAGCATAGGCTGGGAGCAGAGGGACGACGTCGGATGCTGAAGGTAGGTTCACCGCTGCACCTTTACACTTGTCACTCGACTTCCACATTTATAAACACAAATCCATTTCTTAGTAACGTAGTTATACCTGTCGAAAAGATGTTACACCCTTTGTATTGTCGGGATAGAAATTTGAAACCCTTCCCTCAGCGTGTGTATTTTCTCTTATTTAGAATTTTACTGTAGAGATTATAATAGTAACAAATCCTGAAACTTTTTATTCAGGTGTTGATCCTTTTGTTAAACCGTTTATCGTATACCGTTGTTGTATGTCACTTATCGTATATCGTTTATTGTAAATCGTATATCGTATTATCGTTTACTGTACCTGATTTATCGTTTATCCTATATTATATATCGTTTATCGTATATCGTTTATTGTAAATCGTATATCGTATTATCGCTTACTGTATATAATTTATCGTTTATCCTATATTATACACTATATGTATCCTATATGTATATCGTGTATCTTATATAATCGTTATAAACGATAAACGTATTGAACCCGGGTCGTAGCGGTGTACAACTCTCTACAGACTCACTAAATGTCGTTAAAATAAAACTTGACCGATATGTAAAAGTGGAGCAGTCTGTAGGATAATTGAGGTTGGTGGACAACGTACGTTGGTATTGAACCCGGGTCGTAGCGGTCGAAAAACCAACGGTTTAGACCATCCTTCCACCGACCTCAATGTGTAAGAAATGTACAACTCTCTACAGACTCACCAAATGTCGTTAAAATAAAACTTGACCGATATGTAAAAGTGGAGCAGTCTGTAGGATAATTGAGGTTGGTGGACAACGTACGTTGGTATTGAACCCGGGTCGTAGCGGTCGAAAAACCAACGGTTTAGACCATCCTTCCACCGACCTCAATGTGTAAGAAATGTACAACTCTCTACAGACTCACCAAATGTCGTTAAAATAAAACTTGACCGATATGTAAAAGTGGAGGAGTTCTGTGGGATAATTGAGGTTGGTGGACAACGTACGTTGGTATTGAACCCGGGTCGTAGCGGTCGAAAAACCAACGGTTTAAACCATCCTTCCACCGACCTCAATGTGTAAGAAATGTACAACTCTCTACAGACTCACCAAATGTCGTTAAAGTAAAGCTTGACCGATATGTAAAAGTGGAGGAGTTCTGTGGGATAATTGAGGTTGGTGGACAACGTACGTTGGTATTGAACCCGGGTCGTAGCGGTCGAAAAACCAACGTTTTAAACCATCCTTCCACCGACCTCAATGTGTAAGAAATGTACAACTCTCAGATAAACAGACTCACCAAAGGTCGTTAAAGTAAAACTTGACCAATATGTAAAAGTGGAGCAGTCTGTAGGATAATTGAGGTTGGTGATTGGTGGACGCTGGGATAATTGCGGCGTTGTTGACTTGGGACAAGTCAAATGTTTGCTTTCTACTGAATTAACTCTCTAGCCGTGTGTCTTTAGGAACCTATGAGAGGACAGGTAGAGGAGAAATTCTCGGTTAAATAACTCTTTAAAGCCAATAACTCGAAACAATAGTTTTTTGTTTTTTTAATAAATTGTATTTGCCATCTATCGTTAACATTTGGATTAAATAAATTTACTGGCAATGTATAGAGAGAGATGTGTAGAAACAATATCTATGATGCGCGCCATCTGTTATGAATATTCGAAACTATTATAGACACGTATGATTATTTTTAAAAATTAAACAATTTATACTGTCCTTACTGCAATGGAAAATTAATGGTTGGGCCTGGCTCATCAAGAAACCAACGGGTTATATAAAAGGAAAGCGCGACCTCTGGCGGTCGATTTAACAGAGTATTTGAATTTAAGAATTTGTAATTTTGAAATAAATAAGACATTTTATTCATTACAGAATCCAATATTTCGCTAGGCTGTAAGCCTATCTTTGTCAGGGTCTCTTCTTGTTTAAATGTTTTGATTAACCACGCGATGCCTTCACGCGACGATATATAAAATATTTATAAAAACAAACTCTGTGGATAAATTTTTTAAAAATATTTATATACACAAATTTAAGTATAGACTATATATGTACATTTCTATATATATATTGCTTGATTTGTCAAGAAATTGGGTTGGGCAAATATCACGGAGCAAGCTAAATAAACGTTTAGTTTATTCTTGCTCCACTAGATGGCGCTCTGCCATCTAAAAAGCACATGTGCTCGTGGTCAGGAGATGCCTTCTTTATTTTTAATATCAACACCTGACCCACTTATCTTTTTTTTTTTTCTATTGTTTTTCATATATATATATATATATATTTTTTTTTTTTAAATGAGGCTTAATTTGGAATTTAATAAGATTTTTTATTATTCCAATATTTCGATGGACTGATTGCCCATTTTTTACGAGGTTTTTTGTTATGAAGCACACAGCAGGTCGTGGTGAGCCACGGACGTCTTACAAGATTATTGGAAGAAGCACGCGACCTGCTGTGTGCTTCATAACAAAAAAAAAAACCTCGTAAAAGATGGACGATTGGTCTATCGAAATATTGGATTTATAAATAATCTTATTACAATCCAAATTAAGCCCTATTTTTAATATATATATATATATATATATATATATATATTATGGATTGCTCTATATTCAGAAATATATATATATATATTGTTGCACCAAGTTACAGCTTTGCAGGGTCGTCGACCTTGGTTTCTTCCTTCTTGGTGTTATACACCGAGTCGTACATCGATACACAGTGTCGTACACCGAGCGGGTTTCCATACTTGAAGTAAATAAAAATAAATTACCTTTTTAAGTTATTGTGTTTATTTATTCTTCCTCGTAGGTCGTGATCCGCAGTCTAGGTCCTCTCTCGCTCCAATAACCAATCAAGATATATGTACAATAACAATATTACAAAAGGAATGAAACTATAAAAAGGAATGATGATAATCTAAATAATCTGCTTTAAATAAAAAATAAATATAATAGAATATTTTGAATAAATGTAAGGCGTATTGATGCAACAATATATATGTATGGTACTATGTACAAAAAATATGGCGTTTCAGCCACCGCTTCAGAGTTTAGTGGAGAATCACCAGTGACACCAAGCACGTAGTAAGAGCTAGAGTCCTCAACAGCTCCAATTGTCGACAGAAATGAAATTCAATACGAAAGTATCTTTCTAGCCAAGTGTCATTTTCAAGTGTTAAAAAAAAAAGACATTTTCGTCCATTCTGGGAAAAAATAAATCCTGACCTATTACTTGACATTTTTATCAGACGATATTGGCAGAGGTGAATACTAAGTATCGTCTGGTGACATTTAGGTGGCGTTCCAGTTATTCTTCAAACCTTCAAATCTTGGCTTAGTGATTGCTAATATTGGTTGTCCATAAATTGATGTCTATGGACGCTGCTTGCTAGCGTTCTGACCAATCCCATGGCATCTTCTGTTTGTATTGTTACATAGAAAATTAGGAAAGACATGGTATTGGAAGGTGGGGTAGATGTAGTGGTCCACGGTTTGATCTTCATCTTGGCAATGGTGGTAAGTTGGGTCTTTTTTCTACAAGTTAAAACCTTGTATAGTCTGTCTAGATGTCTTCTTTCTTATCTCCACTCAACATCAGTGTATCAAGTCTGTAGAACTGGTTGATGGTGTCTGTGCTGGGGATGTGTCTCTTCTTCTTTCTTATCTCCACTCAACATCAGGGTATCAAGTCTGTAGAACTGGTTGATGGTGTCTGTGCTGGGGATGAGTCTCTTCTTCTTTCTTATCTCCACTCAACAATCATATCAGGGTATCAAGTCTGTAGAGCTTGTTGATGGTGTTTGTGCTGTGGATGAGTCTCTTCTTCTTTCTTATCTCCACAACAATCATATCAGGGTATCAAGTCTGTATAGCTTGTTGATAGTGTTTGTGCTGGAGAGATGAGTCTCTTCTTCTTTCTTATCTCCACTCAACAATCATATCAGGGTATCAAGTCTGTAGAGCTTGTTGATGATGTTTGTGCTGGGGATGAGTCTCTTCTTCTTTCTTATCTCCACTCAACATAAGGGTATCAAGTCTGTAGAGCTTGTTGATGGTGTCTGTGCTGGGGATGTGTCTTTTCTTCTTTCTTATCTCCACTCAACAATCATATCAGGGTATCAAGTCTGTAGAGCTTGTTGATGGTGTCTGTGCTGGGGATGGGTCTCTTCTTCTTTCTTATCTCCACTCAACATCAGGGTATCAAGTCTGTAGAGCTTGTTGATGGTGTCTGTGCTGGGGATGAGTCTCTTTTTCTTTCTTATCTCCACTCAACATCAGGGTATCAAGTCTGTAGAGCTTGTTGATGGTGTCTGTGCTGGGGATGAGTCTCTTCTTCTTTCTTATCTCCACTCAACATCAGTGTATCAAGTCTGTAGAACTGGTTGATGGTGTCTGTGCTGGGGATGAGTCTCTTCTTCTTTCTTATCTCCTCAGTAGAAGCAATAAGGGAAGTTTAAAGAGTAGAAAAAGATATAAATATCAAAATTGACTATCTGTTCATAAAATATAAATACTCTTTCCCTATGGGAACTGTGACTTACAGCTTGAAAATATTGTTGCCACTGACATGGATCTGACGTGCTTCTGCTAAGGATTTCCTTCAGAGTCTTGGAGTCTGTTCCTAGTACCTTTAATGTCCTTTCTCTTGCTGCGGGAAAAGCGGCTTTGTCGTCGTATTAATTATTTTAAACACAGTAGAACTACCTCTCTGTAAATGACAACACCTAGTTACAGAGCCACGGTGTCCTTTAGAGAGAGGTGTCCTCTTACTGGAGAGTTGCTAAATACAGTAGAACTACCTCTCTGTAAATGACAACACCTAGTTACAGAGCCACGGTGTCCTTTAGAGAGAGGTGTCCTCTTACTGGAGAGTTGCTAAATACAGTAGAACTACCTCTCTGTAAATGACAACACCTAGTTACAGAGCCACGGTGTCCTTTAGGGAGAGGTGTCCTCTTACTGGAGAGTTGCTAAATACAGTAGAACTACCTCTCTATAAATGACAACACCTAGTTACAGAACCACGGTGTCCTTTAGGGAGAGGTGTCCTCTTACTGGAGAGTTGCTAAATACAGTAGAACTACCTCTCTATAAATGACAACACCTAGTTACAGAGCCACGGTGTCCTTTAGGGAGAGGTGTCCTCTTACTGGAGAGTTGCTAAATACAGTAGAACTACCTCTCTATAAATGACAACACCTAGTTACAGAGCCACGGTGTCCTTTAGGGAGAGGTGTCCTCTTACTGGAGAGTTGCTAAATACAGTAGAACTACCTCTCTATAAATGACAACACCTAGTTACAGAGCCACGGTGTCCTTTAGGGAGAGGTGTCCTCTTACTGGAGAGTTGCTAAATACAGTAGAACTACCTCTCTATAAATGACAACACCTAGTTACAGAGCCACGGTGTCCTTTAGGGAGAGGTGTCCTCTTACTGGAGAGTTGCTAAATACAGTAGAACTACCTCTCTATAAATGACAACACCTAGTTACAGAGCCACGGTGTCCTTTAGGGAGAGGTGTCCTCTTACTGGAGAGTTGCTAAATACAGTAGAACTACCTCTCTATAAATGACAACACCTAGTTACAGAGCCACGGTGTCCTTTAGGGAGAGGTGTCCTCTTACTGGAGAGTTGCTAAATACAGTAGAACCACCTCTCTGTAAAGGACAAGACCTAGTTACAGAGTCAAAGTGTCCTTTAGGGAGAGGTGTCCTCTTAACAGATCCCGATATACATGCTAAAAGGTACAACTTCCTTAAGTTTTGTCCATAATCTAAATTCACCATAAATGTTGTTGCTGCATATATAATATAGGAAGTAAAAAAGTCAGAGATATATTAAATGCTGTAAACAAACAACATGTTGTTGTCAAAATACCTTTTTTTTTATCCTATTATAAAAGGAAGGGGGTAAAAAAAAATAACTAAAAATAGCTCTAAAAAGTGGTAGGAGATGGGGATAACAAATTCTCGTTGTCAACACAGGGTGATCTGAAGAATACTTTCTTAATATAGAAGTCCAGCTGTTGGACGCTGTGTCAACAACATTTCCGTACGTCGGCATTGTTCACAGACGAAGGGGTTACAAACATCGTCTGCTTGCAGGGGAATTTGGCGGGAACCCCTTCAATACGTCTGGGGGGAGGGAGTTAATCCTCTTTTTTGGGGGATTCCCGACCCCCCCTTCTCTAACTGTCCGAACGGCCGGCCGGCTGTTGTCCAGGCTGTTGATTCATTATTTCGGACTTACATTCTGTGGATGCTACCTAGCATATCTTGTCATTTCTTTGCTTTTTTTTAGTTGTAGAATTATTTTTAGATGGCGCTCTGCCTTCTGTAAAGCATATGTGCTCTTGGTCAAGATATCCCCTTTTTATTTTTAATATTGCCACGTAGAAAATTAGGGAAGACCAACTTCGGGATAATTTATTTCAGGCAAGAACAAACTATGAAGGATAAAAAAAAGAGAAGCAATATGGGAAGTTTACAGAGTAGTAAAATATAAAAATAAAAAATGATACTCTGTTAATACAAGTTTAAAATAATAAATACTCCGCTACACACAATATCAACATCTAACCTTTTTATTTTTTCTACTATATTTTCATGTGTTACGCGTATTTACGCAAGTTTGGCCTTTAATACCTATTTCTTGGTTTTTCAAGAAGCCTCTGGGACCAAAATTATTTTTGGTCGACGTGGTTACAGCCTATTCCACGTTGAAGAACGCCAACAGCGCGAAACGTGTTCGTGGATGGCTTTTCTTGATTTATCAAGAAATTGGGTTGGCCAAATATCACGGAGCAAGTTAAATCAATGTGTTAGTTGATTTGTGTTCCACCAGATGACGCTGTAAAGCACATGTGGTCAGGAGATGTTTTCTTTATTTTTAATTATTCTTCACTACAGTAGAACTTGGAACGTCTTTAATTCGTCTTAATCCCTAGAATTTCTTATAAATAGAATTTTCCGTTTTTAATTCGAATTTTTGGATTAATATAGTTTACTTAACTACCATTTCTAAGATTCCACCCTTCAGTGTAACATATATAAGCAGAATGATCCAATACAGTATTAGAGCTCTAAGAGAAGCGGTCTGGTAGATTAAATTGGCGCTAGGAGGGTTCACCACTGATGAGCCAAGCCCTCCAAATACTTTTTTCATCGCAGTAAGGACAGTAGAAGTTTGTTATAGGTATAAAAGAAACATTCGCTCTTTAATGCTTTCATTCTTATATATTTTTAGTAGTATTATTATTATTGTTACATTATGCTGTACATTTTGATTCTTCACTATAGTCTAGGAAGAAAATATTGGATTTTTTAGGGTTATATATCAACCAAAGTTTATGATTTTCGAGGCCAACAATGAATGTAGCAAGCAGACAATACACTGTAGCAAAGTACCAAGATGCTCCACGCCACCAAGGTTGTTCAGAAAGGTTAGATTCCCCAGGCCAGGGAAGATAAAAGAGAGAATATAGTTTTACGGGTTACTAACCAACGTGTATGATTTTTTAGCCCAACAAAAGAATGTAGCAAGCAGACAATACGCTGTAGCAAAGTACCAAGGTGCTGAGAAAAAAAGTGTCAGAAGTGGGATACGAACCCAGGTCTCGGATGAGAGGGTGAACAGCGCTGATGATCCTATTAAAAAAAAAAAAACATTTTTTGTTTTTTTTTTTCTTCCCAAATGGTCTACTATTTTCTACCATATTATCTCCAGTAAGTTTTGAATTATACACTTTAACCGGTTTTGTGTCTCATCCATCATTCTGTACATATACTTGTTACGTTCCCCGCTGAATCATTCCCGTCCTTTTAGATCGCTCTTTCTCTTCATTTTCCTCTTCACCAAGTAACTCGATAAAATGGTCTGATTTGATACCTTTCACTTAGACAACAGAGAAATCTTTTTTACTAATATTATCCCTAGTTGTACATTCCATGATAATCTTTTTTTTTTATCCCTTGTGTGATTACACACTGTTATGGAGAACATTAGGGGGTCGGTGGTCAAAACTGCTGGTTTTCGACCGCTAAGACCCGGGATCGAATCCCGCATTGGACACTTTTTTTTTCTAAAAAAAAAAAAGCTATTTCTTCTCGATTCTTGTAAATTCCAAGACCACCAATGAGTACAAGTAACCAAACGGAACTCTGACATTCTTTAAAGGGCAAAATAAACTACTTTCTACCTGTGTAGACATGTGGTGTACTTACAGTAAAAGACAGTCGCTAACTACCCACCATGATTATCATGGCCTGTACCATGTGTAGACATGTGGTGTACTTACAGTAAAAGCAGTCGCTAACTACTCACCATGATTATCATGGCCTATAACACGTATGTACTAAGGATAAGTTGAAAAATGTATACCTTCGAGATGCGATCATTCCAGCATTAACTTGTGCCTAACAAAATACCGTTCAAATTGGTACTAGTTAATGGGCGCTAATGATGAGTCACCTGGGCGTCCGTTGTGACATTCCACGGACCGCTGCACGATGGAGCCGTGGGAGCTGGGTGCAGTCGCACGGTGCCAGCTGTCACCCGTCCTGCTCTAGACACGTGGGACATTGGTCCGTCCGCTAGTCAACATCCAGACTTCACATGTCTCCCACGTCTAGTGACAAAAGTTGTACGGGTTAACACAAAATGCTGCAATAAACTAGGGCCTAAAGTAATAGTAACTAAGCATACAAAAAGCGTACACTCAAGAGTACAACAACAACAACAAAAAAGGTAAATAATAAATTACAATTTGTTTAATAAAATAAAAACACACACACACACAGTACTTATCTTTATTGTTGCGTTGGTAGGGATCGGACTAGGGTTACACAGGTATATGAGGAGATAACCAGACACGGATAAAGCACGCAGAAAACACTTTAAACGTCTCCAAACAATAATCCACCACACTCCTCTCTAGCAATAGCACAGCCCCCTTATATATACAAACTTGGCCACATTCGTCCAATAAGAAAGCGGGAGAGATTAGTTCACTAACAAACGAAAACAAAATTCTTCCCACTAAAACCTGAGATAAGATTTAATAAATGCAAATATTTGTCAATATAATTTGACACGACTGTGAAAATTATAACTGATCTCTTGACAGCTTGTTAATAACATCGACCTTTTCCAATTATTTTTGTTGGATTATCTTGTATTTTTACTAAGCATCAGCGTCAAATAATGGCATTACAACACACCATTTAGATTCCTTTTCTTCTTCTTCTTTCTTATCTCCACTCAATCACACTAAGGTATCAAGCTTGTAAAGCTTGTTGATGGTGTCTGCCGGGGAAGAGTAGTGCTCATCAATGGATGAGTCAATACAGTCAATAATGTCTTCTTCTTCTTTCTTATCTCCACTTAATCACACTAAGGTATCAAGCTTGTGAAGCTTGTTGATAGTGTCTGCCGGGGAAGAGTAGAGCTCATCAATGGATGAGTCAATACAGTCAATAATGTCTTTTTATTCTTTCTTATCTCCATTCAATCACACTAAGGTATCAAGCTTGTAAAGCTTGTTGATGGTGTCTGCCGCGGAAGAGTAGAGCTCATCAATGGATGAGTCAATACAGTCAATAATGTCTTCTTCTTCTTTCTTATCTCCACTCAATCACACAAAGGTATCAAGCTTGTAAAGCTTGTTGATGGTGTCTGCCGGGGAAGAGTAGTGCTCATCAATGGATGAGTCAATACAGTCAATAATGTATTCTTCTTCTTTCTTATCTCCACTCAATCACACTAAGGTATCAAGCTTGTAAAGCTTGTTGATGGTGTCTGCCGGGGAAGAGTAGAGCTCATCAATGGATGAGTCAATACAGTCAATAATATCTTCTTCTTCTTTCTTATCTCCACTCAATCACACTAAGGTATCAAGCTTGTAAAGCTTGTTGATGGTGTCTGCCGGGGAAGAGTAGAGCTCATCAATGGATGAGTCAATATAGTCAATAATATGTCTTTGGGTTGTAGGCTGAGAATTACTTTAAATGTAAATATAAATACTTTACCCAATTATGATAGATTCCTTTTAATAATTTACAATTATTTATAGGCGATAATGGACCTTTTTTGCCTATCCATATTGCTAGAAGAGGAATAAGCAGACAAGCGTAACGATATCTCAATATATATTTATGCTAACACACAGAAAAATATGTCCAGGGTAGCCTAATGGACATGGCATCTGCCCGGTAAACTGAACACTGGGGGTTCGATTCCCATCCCTGGACACTTTTATTTTACCGTTTATCATTACTTTTCACAATTCATCCTCTCATACTTCATCTCTAAGGTTAGAATAAATTGTTATTTCTCCTTTATGCTAACAAACATTCAGCAAGTAAAAACACATAATCGGTTTAGAGCTTAAATAAATTGCCTTCATATACCAAAAAGCTCTTCATCAATCATAGACTGGCTTTTTTCTTGTTGAAGCTTTGTTTCTTCTCCCTTGAGACAATTGATTTGTCCGCCGACAATGGCGCCAAGAAACAAAAGTTGCCCAAGGACGACCAACCAAGCCCTGTTGAACATCTATCAACAGCCAATTGGATTGTTGCTTGATGTCGGGTCGAGGACATGTTGGTAGCCATTAGTATGACATCTTGATAGAGTTTGTGTAACTAAGTTTATTGCCAGACCTCGTGTGGGGATGATATAGTTGGCTGGGAATTGTCTTAACTCTTTCTCTGCTGACCGCAGGCTGTGGCGATTATGTGTCTTTCCTCAGTCTCCACTCAAACACCAGCGTGTCATTATGGACAAAACTTAAGGAAGTTGTACCTTTTAGCATGTATATCGGGATTGAGACAATAACTCTGAAAGATATTACAGTGACCTTTATTGAAGACACACGAGATAACCAATGTACATTCATGGACAATACTTAAGGAAGTTGTACCTTTTAGCATGTATATCGGGATTGAGACAATAACTCTGAAAGATATTACAGTGACCTTTATTGAAGACACACGAGATAACCAATATACACTCATGGACAAAACTTAAGGAAGTTGTACCTTTTAGCATGTATATCGTGATTGAGACAATAACTCTAAAAGATATTACAGTGACCTTTATTGAAGACACGAGATAACCAATATACACTCATGGACAATACTTAAGGAAGTTGTACCTTTTAGCATGTATATCGGGATTGAGAAAATAACTCTGAAAGATATTACAGTGACCTTTATTGAAGACACACGAGATAACCAATATACACTCATGGACAAAACTTAAGGAAGTTGTAACTTTTAGCATGTATATCAGGATTGAGACAATAACTCTGAAAGATATTACAGTGACCTTTATTGAAGACACACGAGATAACCAATATACACTCATGGACAAAACTTAAGGAAGTTGTAACTTTTAGCATGTATATCAGGATTGAGACAATAACTCTGAAAGATATTACAGTGACCTTTATTGAAGACACACGAGATAACCAATAAACACTCATGGAAAAAATTTAAGGAAGTTGTACCTTTTAGCATGTATATCGGGATTGAGACAATAACTCTGAAAGATATTACAGTGAACTTTATTGAAAACACACGAGATAACCAATATACACTCATGGACAACACTTGTGGAAGTTGCACCTTTTAGCATGTATATCGGGATTTAGAAAAGGAAGATCATGTATTGACCACATATTTACACTAACTACTTTAATCCAACTATCATTAAGAAAAAAGAGGGGAAAACTATATGTCTTTTTTGTCGATCTAAGGAAGGCATTTGATACTGTACCTCACTCAATACTTTGGAAAAAACTTTACAACCTAGGCATAAGTTACCAATTCATAAGTACGATCAGAAGTTACTACGAACAAGCAACTATAGCTATCAGATGGAAGGGATCATTTACGGAAAGTATTAAGATAAACTCGGGAGTCCTCCAGGGAGAACCACTTTCCCCACTGCTATTTATATTATTTATCACGGACTTAATCGAAATTTATAATAACTCAGACCTGCCGAGTGTAAATTTGCCAGAATTTAGAGATATCCATTTATTGCTGTACGCCGACGACATAGCAATTATAGGTGAGTCCAGGATGAACCTCCAAAAGAAGATCAAAATACTGAAAGAATATCTCGATGAGAACTTAATGACACTAAATGAGTCCAAGTCAAAGATTATGGTGTTCCGTAATGGAGGTAAACCCTCAAATAAGGATAGATGGTTCTGGAATGATAAACCCATAACAATAACTTCAAGATATACATACTTGGGATTCCCTCTGACACCAACAATAACAACTACTCACCCGGCAAATTACTTTAAAGGAAAAGCACTTACAGCAATTAACGCCACACACCCAATATTAATAAAATCAAAAGCAAAGTCAATAAATTTATCAATCAAACTCTTTGATACAATAGTGAGAGCTGTCCTTATGTATGCCGCTCCATTGTGGGCAACAGAGCATAAAGACTTACTGGACAATATACAAGACATATTTATCCGTAGGTTCCTGAATCTGCCCAGATACACTCCAGGTTACCTAATCAGATTAGAAACCGGTCGTATCTCATTGAGTGTAACAGCCTTAAAATTAACCCTGAAGTATTGGCTGCGGGTGTTGAATATGAGCAGTGACAGATTGCCACGTATATGTTTTAATAGAACACGAGAACTGTCTAATGCTTCGGGTACACCCATCGGTTTCATTAAAAAGCTCACCAATCTGCTTAACAATAATGGATCCCCTGCACTTGTTTCCTGTGATGACCCTGAAACGCTGAGGAGCGCGATTACAGGGCTCTTAAAAACAGCGGCAGACCAATCGATACAAAACGACCTTACAAGAATGGATAAATCTAAGCTATACTCTAACTACAAAGACATTCACATATTTTTCATGACGGAGGGATACCTTTTAGGGGATTTTCCTTTCCCGGTTGTAAGACTACTCGCACAAGTTAGAATACTTTCAAGTTTTTTTAGAGAAAACCACACCAAGATGCTCTGCGGTGAGGACCCGACTTGTACCTTCTGTAATTCAAAACTAAAAAATGAAATCACTCACTATATTTTTGATTGCTCTGCTCTGAAAGAAGAAAGAAGAACCCTTATGCTCAAAACTGGGCAACTCTGTGCTTCACTTCCATCAATAATTGACAATATGACCCAGAATAAGTATATTGTTACGGCGTTTTATGGTTTCCACAAGTCCATATCTCAGAAGAAGGCCAAGTGATACTCACTCCTCACTTTCTTACTGCTACTCTTTTTGTGTTGATTTCTTGCTTCCCTCTTTCTTCTTCTTCTTCTTATTTTTTTTCCTTTTCTTGTTTTTTGTTTTTCTTTCTCTTTTTACTCTGTATATATCGTTATTTCCTTTGTCTCACTGCTTTGTTCTTATGCATACCTCTGGTGAATCCTGTATAGGGTCAGTGACCCTAAATAAAAGCTTTTTTGTTGTTGTTGTTGTATATCGGGATTGAGACAATAACTCTGAAAGATATTACAGTGACCTTTATTGAAGACATACGAGATAACCAAGTGTGAAAAATCTGTCTTCTTCAAAAACAGTAAACCAGCGTCTTTCCACTTCCTTAAGTTTTGTCTATGAGTTTATATATATATATTACTTTTAAAAAATCCTTATTTTAATAACCACCAAAAATTGAATAATCAGACTTTTCTCAATTCACAAAAAGATAAAATGCATTCATAAAATGATTCGTAGAAAAATAAAAACGATATTAATAGAAAAATATTTATATACATTTTTTTCTGTATTCTTTCTAAAAACATTTTGCCACCATGATTAATATCCTGTTAATGTATGACCCTAGTAAAATAAAACTTTTTCATTTTATATAATGACAGAATCAGGCTACGACACATTCAATACAGAACTATAAATTCTAAGTAAAATTTCTCTCCAGGGATTTCAGTAAAAAAAAAAACTTCTCTTCGACGATCGTTCAAGAGAAAATTGCGGATTATGGTGAGCTCAATTAAAATCCAATAAATCAAGATTTTGCCGGGGAAAAAATTGGGGCGGATTTTTCTGGCAAGCTCTCAAGTCTCGAGCCAGACTATAGGAAAACAGCCTTTTTGGATTAAGCTTTTTTTTTGTTTTTCTCTCTTCAACATGTTCTTTCTGTTCCATAGGCTGTTGATATCATTCTCTGTTTTGCCTTGAGGGTTGTTTTTTAATAATTTGTCTAATTGATAATCTATATTGTGTTAATTTATCACATATGTATTATCTATCTTTTTACATGTATGCGCAATTTAGGATAGCTATTTTTTTGCTTATCTCAATTACACGTGGTATAGGCCATGATAATCATGGTGGGTAGTTAGCGACTGCTTATACTGTAAGTACACCACATGTCTACACATATGAAAAGCAGTTCGACTTTTGCACTTTAAAATGTGTCAGGCCCCTGTTTGGTTACTTGCACTCGCTGGTGGGGTTGGATTTTTGCAAGAATCGGGGGCCATTGAGCATATATTTTATTTTAAAAAAGTGCCCAATGCGGGATTCGAGCCCGGGTCGTAGCGGTATAAAACCAACGGTTTAGACCATCCTTCCACTGACCCCCTAGGATAGCGATTTTTAAATTCGCAACCAGAATAAATTATCAGACAATCAATACGAGCTATAATTTGAAAAATAGAATCCCTTGATCGGAAAATTATGAATTTAAAAGGTCTTTTTTTTTTTTTAAATGTAATGTTTAACGTTTAAAAAGACGTTTGAGGAAAAAAAAAAAGATTTATGATTATAAATTTGGTATACAAGGTTGTCCCAAAAGTTCGTAAACATATTATAATTTATATTTTACAAGTGTTTAAGAGCTTTTACCTTGTAATTCTGAGCCCACCTGCTGATTGGCCACCCTTGATATAGAACATCAAAATCTTTCTTTTATAAGAATTCTGTTATAATTTTCTAATAGCTGTCCAAATTTACCAAGCGAACAGATAGCGAAGGAATAAATTGTAATAACAAATTATAAGGCAATATTTATTTGTGATCCAAAACACATCTAAATATCATCTATGATTTGCACAACACAATTAACAGTGGATATTTTCCCATTTTCAAAATAGGGAGAATATGTAAAAAAGATATACATTTTTCATAAATACTATTCAAAATATTCCTTTAGAAACTCCGATTTTCATTGCTATCTACAAAATTTGAAGAAATTGTGTTTGCTTAAGACCACAGTGATGCAAATGCAAAGCAAACAATTATAGAGATAGGAGTAAATTAACACAAATCAATAACACGCCATCTATATATAACAAATGAAAACATTAAGACACGAATGTTTATTTTCACAAATAAATCAAACTTCTATTGTCCTTACTGCGATGAAAAAATATTGGGAGGGCTTGGTTCATCAGTGGTGAACCCTCCCAGCGGTTTCGTCAATTTAATCTAACAGACAGCTTCTTTAGAGCTCTAATGCTCTATTGGATCATTCTGTTTATATATGTTACGCTATGCGCCACTAATGAACCAAGCCCTCTCAATATTTTTTCATCGCAGTAAGGACCGTAGAAGTTTGATTTATTTGTGAAAAGAAACTCGTCTTAATGTCTTTATTTGTTAGAGACAGGAGTACAAAAGTACTCCTGTCGTAGGTGAGTGTCTGGAATCCAGATTAATTCAAGACAGTGCAGTAGAGATGGGGGAATAATGTAGTACATGATAAAAGAAGACAGAGGAGTACAGATGAAAGTGTACGATATCGTAGGTCAGGCAACGCGAGTCCCGTTAGCGGCCGTCCAGGTGGTCCAACAACAGCAGCCAATCAGAAGCTGTTTACTTCCGTTAGCTGACTTCCACGCCGGCAGGAACTGTGTGTGTCCTTGGAAATTTGACATTATTTCATGTCAATATTGGCACATTTCGATAAAACCTTTTCAATTCCAGGTAGCCTAGCTTCATCTAAAAGTTAATTTAAAGTCAAAAGCCATTTTTGAAAAGAAACAAATTTTTTGTTGATCATTTAATAATCGGAAAATGTTTTATTCACACCCATGGGGAAAAAACTTAAAGAAGTTGAAAGTCTTTGAGGTTGTCAGTCGTATCTCTTTTTTTTTTTTTTTTTTTGAGACAGAGTTTGTTCACACTTGATTATCTCGTGTGTCTTCAATAAAGGTCACTGTGTATCAAATATCTTTTTACATCCAAACGAGCTAACGTATGTAGTCAGCCAGTACCATAGCTACCATAAGAGTAGACTTGGTGTCGGTATTCTTTGTTAACATTGTTTGTCTATAATCATTTTTTTTGCTTATCCTTAGTACACGTGGTACAGGCCATGATAATCAGGTGGGTAGAAGTAGGCGACTGCTTTTACTGTAAGTACACCACATGTCTACACATGGTACAGGCCATGATAATCATGGTGGGTAGAAGTAGGCGACTGCTTTTACTGTAAGTACACCACATGTCTACACATGGTACAGGCCATGATAATCATGGTGGGTAGAAGTAGGCGACTGCTTTTACTGTAAGTGCACCACATGTCTACACACGTGGAAAGCAGTTCGAATTTACACTTACAAATATGCCAGACCCAATTTGGTTACTTGCACTCGCTGGTGGGGCTGGACTTTTTCAAGAATCGACCATTGGATCATTTTTATAATTTCTATAATAAATAAAAGACTATAGCTATATAAAAAGTCAAAATGACAGTCATTTATAACTAGGTAACAACGTCTATTTCCAATGATATCATCAAATACAGTTTGAACCAGAAGTATAAATGTTGGATCTAATATCATACCCCAGTGTGTTATAGGATACTGAGGAAAGTCTTAATAGGGTTCAATCCACCCTCCCACATACATATGCAAATATCATTGTATATTGTAGCGTAGAAATCAAGTCTTTGTATATCTGGAGATATGAAAGTATTTATTGATGACGTCACCAGTCGACAAATATTAACAACAAACTATCTACAGCTAGAGAATATAGAGCAAGCAAGCTAGGTACTAAATGAGGATTTTACAAATAATAAATATGTTTCCAAATATTTTCATTGAATAATTAAATTAAATATTTCTTCGCCAGGAACAGATGTGCTTTACAGAAGGCAGAGCGCCATCTAGTGGAACATAAATCTATTTTATTAACATCATGAAACGCGATATCCCAAACTCAGGGATATTTTCGTCGATACCTCTCTCTACATCACAACAAATCGGCTATATACAATCCTGTTCAATTCATTATTTTACATAATTAACCAAAGAAAATTGTCCGAAGAGAAAAACAAACAACAAAGCAAAACACACAGAGCAAGCATCGCAATTCTTTTCCTTCTAAGTTTCCCTCTCCCTTTTCCAATTTAAAAGAAAGTTGTAAATAAATTTGCAAAATTGATCAAAATTTTTACACCTCTCTTTATCGTCTACAAATTCATCAAGCTGTCCAATTCGACCAAATTTGTTTTCCCTATAAACCCGGAAAATTGGGCAATTCATAAGTAGATGTTTCGAGTCCTGAATTTCACCTCCGCAGAAGTATCCTGGTTCCTTCACCGCGCCGATAGTTGCCAAAAATTTCCCAAAATTACCATGATCTGTAATGAATTGGATATTATAAAAATTTGGACGGAAAAATCTTGGGATTCCAGACACGAAAAAGCTTCTGAAAATTTCATTAGTATTATCAAAAATTTCTTTCATTTTTGCGTGTAAGAATGATTTGACTATACTTGGAGCATTTTATATTTAGGCGTATAATTTCTAATCAAAATATGATCATCTTCATCTAAACCTCCAATATCATCCTGAAATAGATCGTTCATTAAACTTTTTATTTTTTCGATCTTTAAATGATCTGGTAAATTATCTATTAGAGGTAATCCTTAGATCTTCAGTGGACAGATGAGCTAGATCATATTTGATTATTCTAGATTATATATAGTCTGTTAGGAGTGGAATTTTTGCCAAACTATGCACACAGTTTGATGAAGTGGTTTTATATGCTCTAACTGCCCATAAAATGATCTGGTACTGCATGGAATTCAGTTTTTGTTTGGAACGATTGTTTAAATATTTAAACCAAATTTCTGATCCGTATGTAAGTACAGGCCTTATTATTGTTTTATATAAAGTTAACCTCTTTTGAGTATCTAAACCCCACATATTGCCGCTTAGTGAACATAATAAATTTTTCATACGCCCTGCCTTACACAGAATATAATTTACATGCGGAGTAAAGTTAACTTTATTTTTCCATTTGTGATTTGAAAATTTCATTCCCAGAATTTTTACTTGCTTGACCGGCCTAATTATATTGTTATTAACCTTAATAGGTATTTTTCTCTGTTATGTAGGTATAGCATATTAGTCTTCTCTGTACTGATCGTTAATTTATTTCTATTACACCATTGGATCACATAATTTAAGATGTATTCGCTTGCGGTTTTTAGTCCTTCAATAGTCTTATTCCAGCAAATTATTGTAACGTCGTCTGCATACCATATAATATCTGCATTTATTGATTCAAAATTTATCAACAAATCATTTAGCAAAATATTCCATAGAAGTGGTGATAAAGATCCACCCTGTGGATATCCTTTAGTTAGTTTCTTATGAAAAGTTTCTGATTCGTATGTAAATTTCACCTCCCTTTCATTATTCAAATAAGATTTTATGATCCGTATTAAATCTGAGGGAACATTATCATTATCCATTCGTTTTATAATCGCAGGCCACCATGCATTGTCGAATGCACCAGCTATATCTATAGCTATCAAGGAAGTCAATTCTTTTGTTTATGTTTCAATATAGTTTCTATAATTTTTTCCATTCCAGTAATACTTGATCTAGATTTCATAAAGCCATGCTGCCTTGAGCTCATTAGATTATTTTCTAAATAATAGATACTTAATTTATTTTTTTATTATATTCTCAAATGTTTTAGAGAGATTAGATGTCAATGATATAGGTCTATAACTTTTATTTATTTCATAATTCGTTTTGCCTGGTTTTGGAATTATTTTTAAGAATGATTTTTTTCATTCATCCGGATAGTATCCCATTTCTATACATTTATTGAATAATTGATGCAGAATTGGGATTATTTTTATTTTAGCTTGTCTGATCATATTGTTACTAATGTAATCAAGGCTCGGTGCTTTTTTAATATTAGTTTTTAAAATTGTTTCCTCTATTTTTCCTTAGATTCAATATAAACACTATTTTTATTTTTATATTTAGGCGTATAATTTCTAATCAAAATATGATCATCTTCATCTAAACCTCCAATATCATCCTGAAATAGATCGTTCATTAAACTTTTTATTTTGTCGATCTTTAAATGATCTGGTAAATTATCTATTAGAGGTAATCCTAAATTTCTATTTTTCGATCTCAATGACTTGTAAATCCTATAAGCATTACCAAATGCGTTAGTTGAATGACTTTCTTCTATAAAATTTCTCCAACTCGCTCTTTTTGCCTTTTTACTTTTATATAAATATTTATTTCTCATTGATTTATAGGTCTTTTCATAGACCACTCCATGCCGATAATACAAATTTCTAATATAGTGGAAATCGTTGTTCATATTCTCCAGCTTCCCATCCCACCAGTATGTATTTGTTTTATGATTTCCGCTTCTTGTCTTGACATTTAGTGACAGATAAGCTGCCTCTTTAATTATTTGTGTGAGAGTCTTTACAATGTTGTCAATATCTTTGATGTTTGACGCGTGGTTTATCTTGGTGATAATATTATCTACATCTTTTATTGAAATTTTTTCGGTAAATGTTTTCCAATCAGCATCTTTTTCTATAAATTTCCATGTTGAGTTTTGAACTGTCCTTTGCCTGTTAAAATTATGTTAAATGTCAAAGGTTATTGTAACGTGATCTGAAATGTGCGTCAATATAGTCGTCTTCCAGTTTTGTACAAAATTTATTGATTTTTTGTTTGAAATCGTAAGATCTATAATGCTTGAATTTCGGCAGGTGGGTATCTTAAGATTATGAATAAATAGGCTGTGTTCATCTATGATGGAGTGGAATTTGAAACCATTGGAGTTTGTTGTCGGATCAAACCAGACTGGGTGTCTAGAATTGAAGTCACCACATAGTATAATAGGTTGTTGATTGTAGGTATCCAGAAGCTCCTTGATAAATTTTCGATGAGTGTCATTAAATCTATGTGAATGTATATAAAAGTTTGCAATAACAGTATTTGATTTTGCTGAATTTATAGAGGTGGTTGTACAAAAGGAGTTTGTGAATTTATTGATTTTATTATATTTTAAACACTTATTCATAAAGATCGTTGCAGTGTATATTTGTTCATCTGTCGTTGAATGCACTATTTGAGATTCTAAATCGAAAATTACATCTCTATTAATTATATAGGGTTCCTGTATTAGGATGATATCTGGTGGGTTGTCATTTTTGCAGCTTGAAGCTCATTCAATGCCATGAAACTTTTTCTCAAATTTTGTTGTAAACATTTAATTCCTTTTCCCAATGAAATAATTTAAACTGGGTGTTTTTTATTCTTCATTTATGGGAGAATATTGTGTTCTTTGGATTATTCGATCTGTTTGTATTTTATAAAGCGGGCACACGTTAGAATTTGGCCTATGATTTGTTGAGCTATTTTTATATTGTAGTGGAATATAATATAGTAATATAGTGTGTGTGTGTAATATAATATAATAATTATATAGTAATATAGTAATATAATATAATAATTTTATAGTGGAACATAAATCAACTAAACATTGATTTAACCTGTTCCCTGATATTTGGCCAACCCAATTTCTTGATAAATCAAGAAAAGCCATCCACGAACGCGCTGTTGGCGCTCGTCAGCGTGGAGCAGGCTGTTCCACCAGATGGCGCTCTGACATCTAAAAAGCACATGTGGTCAGGATATGTCTTCTTTATTTTTAATATGATTGTGAGATATATTGAGGTGAAAACATCTCCAGGGATAAGTTTCCTTTACAAAATATTTAATTCAAATCTCTAGATTTTGAGCACAATAGCCCTTCTAAAGGGAAGAAAAATTACACATTTTCACAGTAATATATAGAATTTACTAAATGAATCCTATATTAGTGAATTTAATAGGTAGGTTAACTATACATATTTACAACAATTTACAAAGTGGTAGTTTCTAAATATATGGTAAAAAATATAGAATAGTCAATGAATGAAAATAAAATATATGTTTTTTATAAATAAAATATTTGCATTTTTAGATTATATATATGTTATATTAAAATATTATTTTATTTAAAATTATATTTGATAGATTCAAATACTCTGCTAAATCGACCGCCAGGGGTCACGCTTCCCCTATAAAAACTCATTGTTGCTGTTTCCCGATGGCCGGCTCAAATCTTTTGTACATTATGTAAATAAGTTTTTCATTTTTTTATTCTTACGCCTTAAGCCAGGCATTACTTTTATCAAATTATGTTTTTATATAGCTCATAAGCTCATTTAAAGCAATTACTGATCAAAACTATTTTTATTATTATATTTTCAAGTTTTTTTGCCACGACTGCATTACCAATACCATTTAGTCCTAAAAAGAACCAGCAAATAATTCCATAGCATAATCCTCAAGATACCCAAAATCAAGCATAAAATCTTATTCTTTTTATAATATATATATATATATATCATTATATAAATAAAATTGTGATTATAAATTATATTACATTATAGACATAGAACTTGGGGGAAAGAAGAAACTGTGTTAGGAAACAATATCTAGTGTGGGGGAGGGCTACAGTTAACTCCATGATAAACTCATCTGTCCTCCAGCTGTTAATGTAGACAGAGTTGGCTAGACAATCTCTAGACCGATCTATACCTCATCTTTCTTGTGGTCCAGGTGTCTAGCGATGTCCATTGTGGGGTGGTCAACTCTTTCCTTCAGCTGGTCATCTGTCATGTCCCAGGTGGTGACATTCCGCCACTTTGTCCTCTTCCTTTATAACGGTCTTCTTGTTACCCCTTCCCCTCCCTCTCATATCTTCATGTAGTTACATCGTCCTGGTTCCTAAATACCAATCTAGGAATTGTTATCAATACTTTATGAGAAACTATTATAGTTCGATAAAATAATCTCTTGAATAAATATTAAAATAAAAACATAAAGTCTCCAGGGAAAAGTTTCTTTTAAAAATATTTTTTATTTAAAAAATATCTCGAGCTTTCAGGCAATGAATGGACTTTATTTAATTTTAAATAATATTTTATTGGCGTATTAATCATGTAATGCATTTTCTCCCGTAGAAGGGCGTACTTGCCCGAAAGCTCGGGATAATTTTTAAATAAAAAATATTTTTAAAAGAAACTTTTCCTTGGAAGCTTTATGTTTTTATTTTAATAAAACTATTATAGTGTTACACCAAGTTGCAGCTTTGCTGGGTCGTCGACCTTGGTTTCTTCCTTATTGGTGTTATACACGTTTCTCGAGCAGGTTTCCATGCTCAAAGCAAATAAATAAAAGTAAATAAATTACCTTTTAAAGTTATTGTGTTTATTTATGTTGTACATATATTAATTATTTGTTACCACAGAGTGTGTGTAAGCTCACAGGTAAATAGGCGCTTACCAAAACAGAGAAAAAATAGTTCCTTTGTTTCAATATTAGTTTCCCTTTTATATTTTGTTCTCTCTCTCTTGTAAATCAATAAATATAATGTTTAATTAATAATTATTGGAATCAGTTTCATTAATAATTCTGAGCAAAGTCAACAATTGGTAGCAGAGCGTAGTTATTTGATATAAAGCTCAAAACGAAAATATTTAATCTGAAGATTAAGCAAGAAGTTTATTCTGATCGCTAAACTGAAGCACTTTTAAGAAGATTAAAGGTATTTATATAGATTAAGTTAAATTATATCTATATATTGCATGTTTAAAAGCTACCCAATATTTAAATAAATCTAAAATATATATTTGTATTTAAAATATATTGGTTTGTTTATATTAGCTCAAAAGGCGAAAATGGCCGAATATAATTTTTTATCCCGAACAAAAATTGAACCATTAACAGGAACTAATTATCAAATATGGGCGTTGAAAATCGGCGCAGTTCTGAGAGAAAGAAAATTATTTAAATGTGTAATTATTGATCCAAAACCTGATATGGAAGACAAAAGTTCTTGGGAGATTTGGAGTGATAAAAATGATGAAGCTTTTGGGATAATCATCACAACATTGACTAATGAACAAGCTGGAATGTTCATAGGAGAAACAAATGCTAAGAAAGTATGGGACTCACTGAGAAAAACATACACAGGCAATTTGGAAGATAAAATTATTGATATAGGCTTAGAATTAAAGAACATTAGAATGAAAGATAAAATGAAACTGTAGATATATATATATATATATTGTTACATCATGATTAATGGCGTATTTCTTATATCATTTTTAATATATTTGAAATTTAAATTATATATTTATTTATTTTTATATTCTATGATATTTATTTAAAACAGATTATTTTTTAGATTATCATCATTTGTATTTAGGTACACGTGTGACTTCACTGCTCTCTTTGATGTGAGGAAATAAATAAATTATTCTGGAGGCTACTTAAAGTAGACTTATCTCATTATTCCCTTATATAAATTTGTAGGATGGTTGAAACACGCTCTGGTAAGATGCAAGACCCAGCACAGGAGAGAATCATGCCTGAAGAGTCTGCCAAGCCGCAACCTGGTGCAACAATTGGTAGAGATGCTAGTTCCGACCCAGTTGTCCTGAATCCCAACATCGACATCCCCAAGTTTGATGGAACGGAAGACCCTCGCCCATGGATTGAATCTCTTGAAGAAATTGGCTTCCTGTACCATTGGGCAGACTACATTATCTCTCGTTATGCTGCCATGAATATGATTGGTAGCGCCAAAACCTGGCTGAACCTACACAAGATAAGTTTCACCAGCTGGGAAAATTTCAAGAGCCGCCTAATTCAGGATTTTGCCTCAGACGCCAACAAAGAAGAAATGAAGATGAGGCTAAACAGAATGCAGCAGTGGAATGAACCTGCAATCAGGTTCGCAGAGGATATCCTTGTACTGTGCAACAAGGTCGACCCCCAAATGGAAGAAGAGACTAAAATAAACTGGGTTATTGGAGGGTTAAAGAAAGAATACTCTTTTGCCCTTCACCTAAACCCTCCTAAAAATACCAATGAACTTCTAGAAATTTGTAAAAAGCTGGATTTGTTCGAAAAGAATTACCAAGAACGTGCAGAAAAATCAAAAGCTCTTTATAATGGACCACGCTCTCCTCGTCCCCATCATCAAGAGCAATGGAAGAATGCTACGTCGTTCAGAAGACCATATCAGAACACCTCCAAGCCCCAGGCCCCCGCTCCGAGGTACTACCAGAACACCTCCAAGCCCCAGGCCCCCACTCCGAGGTATTACCAGAACAAGCCTCTGCCCCTAGACGATCTTACACTCCCAATCCTGAGCCAAAACCGGTCTACCCAAGTAAAACATACAATAAGAATCCAAATTCAAATAGGAATAGGACAGAAGACGGGAGACCAATATGTTTCAAGTGTAACAAGCCAGGACACGTAGCGCGGTATTGCAGAGTCAGGTTTGTAAGAATTGTGGAAGAGGACCCCATAGTTACACAAGACAAGGTCGAAGAAGAAATCCGAATGGATAATGGAACTCAAAAGTCGAGACCTCTGCTCTACGCGGACGTAAGTAATAGCCCGTACTCGAGTATCCCTACAAGGAATAGATATGCCGCATTAGAAGATTTAAACTAAACATCGCGCCTGAGTCCGTCAATCAAAGCAAGTCGACCATAAATGGAATTAAAAAGTTGGACCCCAAATATAAAATGAACATTAACGTGGATAGAATCGGTATCTGCGAAGCTTTGATTGATACAGGCGCCGATCTTTCAGTGGTCGACCTTAATACAGCTCTCAACACAGGTCTTGAAATAATAAATCCTGATAAAATGTGCTCCGGACCCGATGGCAAAGAATTAGATATCGTAGGAAATATTATTTTAAATATAAAATTTGATGACAAAACAATCACACATCAATTTGTGATAATGAGAACACATTTGCGAATATTTATACTTGGACGTGATTTTCTTAAGAAAATGAACGCAAAAATTGATTGTCAGCGTGAAATAATCAAATATGACTTGACAGAAAATCGTGACGTAATCAAATATCAACAGAAGAAAATAAAAAGTGCAAAGGATGCCATTATACCAGAACTTTCTATTAAATTTTTATTTATTTATGCTTATGAGGTGATACAGCAGCGTATTTACAATTAGAGAGGAGACAAAATGAATTAAATCTAGAAAAAAGAAGTGAGGACATATCTCTATTAAATTGATTAATGCATTTGTAGAAGCAGAGGATGGCGAATACATCATCGAGGAGAACCATAAAATGTTTCAAACAAATGGACTTCGACTAGCGAGAAGCTTAATAAATGTTGTGAATAAGGAAACATATATCTGGATAACAAACCCTTACCCTCGACCATTAAAAATATTAAAAAACCAAACATTGTGCTTTGGAAGCCAGCCAGCCGAAGTGAATCTTGTGGAAGAAAGTGAACAAAAAGAGCATGAAGAACCCCAATTTCAGATAAACGAAAATTTAGCATATAAGGAAAAGGAGCAATTGAAACAAGTTTTGGAAAGGTACGAGGATTTGTTTTCGTCGGGATTAGGAAGATCCAACTTAGCGAAACATCGGATCGATACAGAAGGCGCGAAACCGATCAAACACAAGCCGTATAGGGTGAGCGCGAAAGAGCGAGAAATCATAAAAGAACAAATTGATGAAATGCTCAGAGACGGCATAATTAGACCATCCTCGAGTCCATGGTTCTTCCCTGTAATCTTGGTCAAGAAGCGAGATGGTAAGTACAGATTTTGCGTTGACTACAGAAAATTGAATGATGTAACAGTGAAGGATGTTTACCCAATTCCCAGAATTGATGAAGTATTGGATACACTTCAAGGATCCAAATACTTTTCAGCAATTGACCTTAAATCAGGATATTGGCAAGTAGAGGTTGAGGAGAAAGATAAAGAAAAGAAAGCCTTCACTACAGCACATGGCCTATATGAGTTCAACGTAATGCCCTTTGGTCTATGCAATGCCCCTGCTACATTTGAGAGGAACATGGAAAATATGCTTGGTAATCTTAGATGGCAAATTTGCTTATGTTATCTAGATGACGTAATCATTTATAGCTCGGATTTTTCAACACATCTCAAAAGAATAGAAGCTGTTTTAAAATGTTTTCGCGAGGCTAATTTAAAATTGAACAACAAAAAATGCCAATTTGCTTTCGAAGAACTGGAGATTCTTGGCCATATAACTAATCAACATGGTATAAAACCAGCGGAGCATAATATCAAGGCTATTAGAGATTTTCCTCGGCCCAAAAAGATAAAAGAAGTTCAATCATTTTTAGGAATGTGCTCATATTATAGAAAATTTATCAAAGGTTTTTCAAAAATTGCCGATCCAATAACCAGTCTTATAAAAAAGAATGTACCTTTTACCTGGACAGAAAATCAAGAAAAAGCATTTCAAACCCTTAAAGTAGCATTGATAAATCCTCCAATCTTAGGGCACTTTGACCCGAATGCAATTACTTACATTCATACTGACGCATCTAACATCGGCCTGGGTGCAACATTAGTCCAAAAGTTCGGCGATAAAGAAAAAGTTATCTCATATTTAAGTCGAACACTGAGCAAACCTGAGCAAAATTATTCGACTACCGAAAAAGAATGTCTAGCTGTTGTGTGGTCAATGTCCAAGTTACGACCCTACCTATATGGAAGGCACTTCAAAATCGTAACTGATCATCACGCACTATGCTGGCTTAAGAATCTGAAAGATCCGACCGGCCGATTAGCACGATGGGCACTGAAGATTCAGGAATATAATTTCGAAATTATACACAAATCGGGTAAAAAACATCTGGACGCTGATGGTCTATCTAGAGGACCCTTACCTGAAAACGAATGGGACGAAGATTATGAAAGACTATTTCTGAATCAAATAATAGACGAAAAGGATGATTTTATTGAGAATATTAAGGAGAACCTTAGTGGAAACAAGCGTTCAATTACACAGAACTTCAAAGAAGAAAATGGGTGTCTCTACAAGAAAAATCCAAATCCTGAAGGTAGGGCATGGTTGCTGGTAGTGCCAAAGAAGAGAAGGAAGGAAGTCATGAGTGAATACCACAACCATATGCTGAATGGCCATCTGGGCGTCGCCAGAACCACTTACCGATTGAAGAATAAATACTATTGGCCTTCCATGTTGAAAGATGTTTCAGAATTTGTAAAGACGTGCCATCTTTGCCAAAGTCGGAAAGGTTCAAATCACTTGCCTTCTGGACTTCTACAACCTATTCCCCCAGCTAACTACCCTTTTGAAAGAATCGGAATTGACTTTGTTGGCCCCTTGCCATCAACGAAAAGAAGAAGGAAGTGGATAATTGTGTTGACTGATTATTATACCAAGTATGCTGAAACAAAGGCAGTATCAGAAGCAACCGTGAAAGAAGTCTCTACATTTTTAATCGAACATATTATTTTACGTCACGGGGCCCCAAAATTTCTTATTAGCGATAGAGGTTCACAATTCACTAGCAATTTGATGAAGGAGGTAATGAAAATGTGCAAAGTGAAACACTGCTTCACAACGAGCTACCACCCCCAGACTAACGGACTAACGGAACGGCTAAATAGAACTTTAATCAATATGATCAGCATGTATGTGAACACAGACCAAAAGAACTGGGATGAAATCCTCCCTTTTATCACCCACGCGTATAATACCACGATTCAAGAAACCACAGGCTACTCTCCATTTTTCCTGTTGTTTGGAAGGGAACCCATGTCCCTCTTAGACGACGAGAATATCCCAACGGACAGTAACATGGACGATTACGACGAATATATAGAAAACTACTTAGATAAAATAGCAAGGACGAGACAGGTAGTCATTAACAACACAGAGAAGACTCAGGAAAGAATGAAAAGAAACTATGACAAAAAACACAATGAGAAAATCTATGAACCAGGACATTTAGTGGCAGTTTGGACACCAGTCAGGAAAATCGGAAAATGTGAAAAACTATTGAGAAAATATTTTGGCCCATATCGAATATTAAAGAAGCTGTCTAACGTAAATTACTTAATTGAGCCGAAAGATAATCCTGGCCAAGACCCATTGATTGTCCATGTCTCAAGACTCAAACCCTATTTTGAGAGAATTGATGAGGTAACTCACGAGGACGTGACGACCTCTGGAGAGGGGGAAGTGTTACATCATGATTAATGGCGTATTTCTTATATCATTTTTAATATATTTGAAATTTAAATTATATATTTATTTATTTTTATATTCTATGATATTTATTTAAAACAGATTATTTTTTAGATTATCATCATTTGTATTTAGGTACACGTGTGACTTCACTGCTCTCTTTGATGTGAGGAAATAAATAAATTATTCTGGAGGCTACTTAAAGTAGACTTATCTCATTATTCCCTTATATAAATTTGTAGGATGGTTGAAACACGCTCTGGTAAGATGCAAGACCCAGCACAGGAGAGAATCATGCCTGAAGAGTCTGCCAAGCCGCAACCTGGTGCAACAATATATAACAAGGGCAAAAACTATTGCTGCTAGAAGTTCATCATTAGGGCATCAATTTACCTCAAGAGAACTTTCATTTCATATTGTCAGAGGCATACATCCAAGGTATGAAAATATTGCTATTGTCTTACGATCTAAGAGAGAGGCAACAGTAGAAGAGATTCAACAAACTCTAAGAGAAGAGGAGTCAAGAAGAAATATGAGATTAAATCAATCGGTTGAGAATGGGCATGAACAAGCATACAGAATTAAAAATAGAAAAGTTAAACAATTTCAGCCAAAAATATGTTTTGTTTGTAATAAAAAGGGACATCTAGCTAATGATTGCTGGTTTCGAGATAAACAGAAACAAGGATATCAAAAGAAATGGACTCCTGGTTATAGAAATCACAAATACAGTAGGGAACATTCAAATAACCTAGTGGATACTATGAAAAGTGGATTTAATGAGCAAGCATTTAAAACATATGTAAAAGAATTTGAAGATCCACCAGATGGGAGAAATGATAGGCAAATATGGTGTATAGATTCAGGATGCACCGCACATTTAACCCCAAACCTAACTTTGATGGAAAATGTGGTAGATTATGAAAGTCAAATCAACCTAGCTGAGAAGGGCAAAACTACCCAAGCCACAGCCAAAGGAGATATGAGACTTACTACATGTGCACAAGTGAAGGCCAAGAAAATATTCACATCAAAGATATCTTACATGTACCAAATTTAAGGAATAATTTCTTGTCAGTATACGAATTAGTTAACAAAAGAAAATTCAGTTATTTTCAATAAGGATGGAGCAAAAATTTATAATGAAGGAAATGATTTAGTTGCTGAAGCATATATTAAAGATAGAATGTTTATGATGGAAACAGAGCTAAGAAATGTACCAATAGCAGTAAATGAAAATGTCATGGTTATAAATACACAATTATCAAATAAAAATAGCAATATAAGTTTATGGCATAAAAGATTAAACGATATTAATGAATAATACATGAAAAAATGATTCAAGGACATATTGTAAGAGGATTGGATCTAAAATTTGAAAGGTTACCAGAGTGCGAAGCATGCATAATGGGAAAACTGGTGCAGAAGCCATATAATATTACAGAAAATTATACAGTTGAGCCCCTGCAGTTGATTCATATGGATTTATGTGGACCAATGCCATGTCAATCTTTAGGAGGATCTAAGTATTTTATTGTTATAGTAGATGATTACAGTAGAAGAATCTTTGTATATTTCCTGAGATCAAAAGATGAGTCCTTTGAGAGATTTGAAGAATTTAAAGCAAGAGCCGAAAACGAATTAAGTCTTAGAATAAAAGATGTAAGAACGGACAATGGAACTGAATTTTGTAACTCTAGATTTGAAGGACTTTTCAAGAGAAGTGGGATCCATCACCAACATACCATCACATACTCACCACAAAGTAATGGAGTCGCAGAGAGAGTGAATAGGACTTTTATAGATACAGCGAGAACCTTACTAATTGACTCAAAATTACCCATGAAGTTTTGGGCAGAGGCAATTGCTACAGCTACATACATTAAGAATTGTACACCCCACAGGTCTATCAAGCACCATACACCTATGCAGAGATGGAATGGCAGGAAACCATCGGTCAAACACATTCGAATATTTGGATGTTTGACACATTGGCTTGAGAGAAAACCAAGAAGAAACAAGTTTTCACCAAAGGGTAGAAAGGGAATATTTATTGGTTATTCCATTAAAAGAAAAGCCTACAGAATATATGATATAATGACAAAGAGAATCCATGTAGTCAGATCAGTAAAATTTAGTGAAGATAAGAGAGGAATTGATTATGCAAATGATATTCAGGAAGATACTAATTGTGATAATTTGATCTATAAAGGAAATTGTGAAGAAATAGTTGAAGACTTTCTTATCTTGAAAGAAGACAATCCTGTCACAGAGAGTAAAATGAAGTCTCAGGAGGATACTTCAGTAAAACCAGGTGGTGACACTGAAAATGACTCAACACAAACTGAACCAATAGAGGAAAGATGCGCAAAAGGAGGAAGAAAGAAAGGAGAAACAAAGAGCATCTTAGAAGAACGGCACAAAGCAAGACTTGAAGAACAAGAAAGAAAATTGATTGGAGAAGGAGTTCGACGCTCACAAAGAATAAAAGATAGAAATGATGCAAACTTAATTATGGAAATAGATCATTATATCCCCGAGAACTTTAAAGAGAAGCAATGGATAGTGGGAGAAAGAAATGAATGGCACAAAGAAATGGAAGAAGAGCTCAGTGAGATAGAGAAACATAAAGTATGGACACTAGTACCAAGGGAAAATGGCATGAAAGTCATCAATAGTAAATGGGTCTACAGTACGAAGAAAACATCAAATGACGGCATATATAAAAGAAAGGCCAGACTGGTTGCTGTTGGATGCAATCAAAGATATGGTGTGGACTATAAGGAATCTTTTTCACCTGTACTCAAAAAGGAAAGCTTGTGAACAATAGTAACTCTTGCAACACAACAGAATTTAATCATAAAGACTTATGATGTGAAGACAGCTTATCTCTATGGTGAGTTAGAAGAGACAGTATACATGAAACAACCAAATGGTTTTATGCAAAAAGGAGAAGAAAACAAAGTGTGTAAATTGGAAAAAAAGCCTGTATGGTCTACCAAAATCAGGAAAATGTTGGAACAAAAAGATCAATGAAATTTTATACCAGTTGGAAATGATTAGAACCAAATGTGATCCATGTGTCTATAAACTCCAGAGAGGAGAAGAGTATGCAATACTGGGTCTATATGTAGATGATCTCATCATTGCTGGAACCAATAAGGAAATTAATGACAACCTAGCCTCAGAAATAGAAAAATATGTTACTCTAACAGAAAAGAAAGATAGCGAACCATTTATTGGAATTGAAATAAAAAGGGCAGAAGATGGATTTTATCTATCTCAGACTCATTATATTGATACAATACTTCACAGATTTGGACTGGAAGAATGCAACAGTGTGCAGACACCTGAAGATCAAAATCAAAATTTGGATAAATATTTGGACTCTAAGCCAGTAGATAAAACTGTATACCAGAAAATGATTGGATCACTAATGTACCTTTCTACAGGTACTCGACCGGACATATCCTCTAACGTCAGCAATTTATCACAGTATAGTAATGATCCAAGAGAAATACACTTAACTGGAGTTAAAAGAATTTATAGATATCTGAAGGGAACAAGAAATAAAATGTTAGCATATAAGTCAAAAGACAACAATATCACAATAAGTACTGATGCGAGCTGGTGCACAACCCGAGACGCAAAATCCTATTCAGGCTATACAGTCAAACTTGGCGACAACTTAATAAACTGGAGAAGTAGAAAGCAAAATTTAGTAGCCTTGTCTACATGTGAAGCAGAACTTATTTCAATATGTGAAGGCATTTCAGAAGTATTATGGTTAAAGGGATTACTAGAAGAACTTTGTGAAAAATTAACTTTCCCAATTACCTTGAAAAGTGACAGCCAAGGCTGCAATAAACTGGATACAATCTGACAAAATTACTTCACGAATAAAGCACATAAACCGAAAGTATTATTTTGTGAAAGAGGAAATTCAAAATGGAATCAAAATGGAATACACTACAAGTGAAGACATGGAGGCGGATATACTAACGAAGAGTCTACCTAAGGACAAACTACAGAAATGTGCAGATAGCCTTGGACTTGCTGATTAGGGCTTACACACAGGGGAGCGTGTGTTGTACATATATTAATTATTTGTTACCACAGAGTGTGTGTAAGCTCACAGGTAAATAGGCACTTACCAAAACAGAGAAAAAAAAAGTTCCTTTGTTTCAATATTAGTTTCCCTTTTATATTTTGTTATCTCTCTTGTAAATCAATAAATTTAATGTTTAATTAATAATTATTGGAATCAGTTTCATTAATAATTCTAAGCAAAATCAACAATTTATTCTTCCTCGTAGGTCGTGATCCGCAGTCTAGGTCCTCTCTCGCTCCAATAACCAATCAAGATATATGTACAATAACAATATTACAAAAGGAATGAAACTATAAAAAGGAATGATGATAATCTAAATAATCTGTTTCAAATAAATATTAAATATCATAGAATATTTTGTATAAATGTAGGTGTATTGATGCAACAATAAACGCGTATGAATCTTTTGAAAAATAAACAATTTATTTAATGCCGTTACTGGTATTAAACTAGCGAAACCGCTGGAAGTGTTTACCACTGATGAGCCAGGCTCTCCCTTTAATTTTCATTACAGTGTGTGTGTGTGTAAGGGTAGTAGAGAAATTAGTTTAATTTGTAAAAGAATCATACACGTCTTCGAATTCTCATAACAGATGGTGCGCTAATGTATCATAATATAAATAGTTGAAGACTCTATTACTTTATTTTGTGTCGGTAGTGTGTGTTTGTAGTCGGTGGAAGGGTGGTGTAAACCGTTGGTTTTCTACCGCTACGACCCGGGATCGATTTCTGCATTGGGCTTTTTTTCTAATTAAAAAAATGCTCCAATAGTCTCAATTATTGCAAAAGTCCAACCCAACTGACGAGTGCAAGTAACCAAACGGGGCTCTGGCACATTTGTAACTGCAAAAGCCGAATTGATTTTCACATATGTAGACATGTGGTGTACTTACAGTAAAAGTAGTCGCTAACTACCCACCAGGATTATCATGGCCTGTACCACGTGTAGACATGTGGTGTACTTACAGTAAAAGTAGTCGCTAACTACCCACCAGGATTATCATGGCCTGTACCACGTGTAGACATGTTGTGTACTTACAGTAAAAGCAGTCGCTAACTACTTACTATGAATATCATGGCCTGTACCATTTTTTAAAAAATGTACAAGAATCTATGATTTAATAAAATATTTTGTGTGTTGTGTGGTTATAAAGATAAAAAACATTTCCCACAAACTGTGCCACGTTTTATCTGGCAAAGAAACAATCAAGAAGGGAACGAGGTATGTTATGGAAATGTAAGGCAGGACTAATGGCCGCCAATCTGGGGAATCTCCCGCACTCAATCAAATTAATCCATTTGCTGAAAGCATTGTTTTGAGATTAGCCGAGGTGAGTGCTTTTAGGAATCCTTAGAGTTTCTAATTCTTCCACTCTCCACAGAGAATTCCTTGAAGCCAGCCTTCCCTAAGTCTTGGAGAGCTGAGTTCTATGAAGAAGTTAACGATATCATCAACTTTGCGTTTTCTATCGCTGTTAAATATTACCTAACAGGCTCATTTTTATCATTTTGAGGAATGATATTGCTTTATGTATTATATACAGTTGTTGTTGTGTCCAATGAAAAGCCTCAGATATCTCCGTACATCTCTAACGCCGCTAACTTCTATCCACCATGATTATCGTGGCCTGTAATACGTGTACATGGGATAGGCAAATAAAAAAAAAAAAAACACTGATGAGGGAAGCCCTCCCATTATTTTTATCATTGCAGTAATTGTAGTAGAAAATTGTTTTATTTCAAAAAGAATACGTCAAAACTAGTTTAAATTTGTCAATAAATATATTTTTTGTATATTGAAACAAAGCAATATTTCGAGTAACGAAATCTTTCTACTGACTTAACAATGTTAAGTGAAGAAATACAGATAGTTTGTTTGAATCTGTATTTCTCCGTTCATAACTTTGGTAATACAGTAGAAGAATGTCTTTGTTCGAAAAGTTTTTTTTTATATGAATAAGAAACTTAGTGCTGATTTATTATTAATTTCTGAATAAACTGCAATTGTGAAAGGTTTCTTCTCTTAGTATCTCCATTCAATCATATTGAGGTATCAAGCTTGTAGAGCTTGAAAACCATCATGACTGGGTGAAGTAGAATGTGTATGCCTTTGTCATTAAGACTGGGAGCACTATTCAGTGGCAGGCCACTGACTTAGCTCCAAAAGAAATGGCCGCCTCTGACATGAGGAACAGACACCGTGTACAGCCAACATGGAGTACATCCTGTATCCCTGGAGTCCTTACAGGGTACTATCAGCATGGCCAGCTGAGCCCAGGTTGTTTAGTGAGCTTGTTACTGCTCCCCCTCCTCTGACATGAGGAACAGACACCATGTACAGCCAACATGGAGTACATCCTGTATCCCCGGAGTCCTTACAGGGTACTATCAGCATGGCCAGCTGAGCCCAGGTTGTTTAGTGAGCTTGTTTGTAGTCAAAATATCCTATCCATTTCTAATCCAATTTTGTATCCAATCCATTCAAGGAACGAGTGTAAAAATCTTCAAACAAACATTTCAAGACGTAGTTGTTGTGTAATCCTTTCTTTTGACTTTGATACCGCAGCTGGTACCACTCACTCGTGTAATCTAACACTTCTCGTGTCTTGACGTCATACTATGTCCTGATATACCGTACCTATAACGTCATACTATGTCCTGATATACCGTACCTATAACGTCATACTATGTCCTGATATACCGTACCTATAACGTCATACTATGTCCTGATATACCGTACCTATAACGTCATACTATGTCCTGATATACCGTACCTATAACGTCATACACTGTCCTAGAATACCGTAGCTATAACGTCATTGAAGGATAGTGTTCATTCACCAGCTAAAAGGTACCTCTCCCTTTAAAAATACATTAAAACATTGCGTTTTGAACATCCTTCCAGAACAGAATGTGAAGGTGATGATAAAGAATCAGCCACAATACAAGTTTAGGAAAATTTAAAAAAAAATACAATTTGATTAATCCTTTGAATACTGGCTTCTATTATTCTGATTGTTATTGGTTATTGTTGATAAACGTAACGAAGTGCGAGTTTTAAGTCAATCTCTGATTGAATAAATAATAAATAAGCAGTTATTTCTTCATACTCTACTCTCATACACATACAGCTTTATTAAGACCATCGGTCTCATACAGATTTACCACAGGAAGGAAGCATAGATAGAGCTCCTATACTCCAGGCAGCACAGAACCCAACAACAGCCTCCAGGTCCGACACATGTCCATTATATATGTTATATTCACACACATACAGCTTTATTAAGACCACCAGTCTTATACAGATTCCCCACAGGAAGGAAGCATAGATAGAGCTCCTATACTCCAGGCAGCACAGAACCCGACAACAGCCTCCAGGTCCGACACATGTCCATTATATATGTTATATTCACACACATACAGCTTTATTAAGACCACCGATCTTATACAGATTCACCACAGGAAGGAAGCATAGATAGAGCTCCTATACTCCAGGCAGCACAGAACCCAACAACAGCCTCCAGGTCCGACACATGTCCATTATATATGTTATATTCACACACATACAGCTTTATTAAGACCACCGGTCTTATACAGATTCACCACAGGAAGGAAGCATAGATAGAGCTCCTATACTCCAGGCAGCACAGAACCCAACAACAGCCTCCAGGTCCGACACATGTCCATTATATATGTTATATTCACACACATACAGCTTTATTAAGACCACCGGTCTTATACAGATTCACCACAGGAAGGAAGCATAGATAGAGCTCCTATACTCCAGGCAGCACAGAACCCAACAACAGCCTCCAGGTCCGACACATGTCCAGTGACCACACCGTACATAGGTTAACGTATCACTGAAAAGACCACTGTGGAATCAGCCACGTTCTAGTCTTCACTTTCCTCATCCAAATGGGCCACGACATTCTATTAATCTCTTCCGAACTGCGGCCTTGTAAAAATCATATAAACCAAAGACCTTGATCAAACATCATTCATCCTGTTATATATTTGTTGACTATCAGTTCCTGCTGTACTCAATGTTCCATGTAAGTACAGTCTAACCGACCACGTAGATCAATGGACAGACAGACGGGGGGAGAGATAGACCTCAAGAGTTCCACGAACCCCCCTGGTGTGTATACGACGTTGCTATGGAAACAGGTGAGTCCTTCACTGATATAGGTCGGTCCCTCATTGCAGACATCCTCCCTGGGGCCGTTCGTGCCTGGCAACCTTGTCGAACTCTTTCTCTACCCGCCGAACACCGTCGTGTCATTATGAGTCTTTCCTCAGGAGCCACTCAAACACCAGCGTGTCATTATGAGTCTTTCCTCAGGATCCTATAACACACTGGGGTATGATATTAGATCCAACATTTATACTTCTGGTTCAAACTGTATTTTAACTGCATTTGATGATATCATGGGTTGTTACCTCGTTACAATAAACTGTAGTTTTGACTACTATATACCATAGAGACATATATACAACGTTTACCACCGAAGAATATTTCTTAAGTGAACTCCCTTTTCCTGTCATCAGATTAATCGCGCAATTTAGAACCCTTTCAATTTTTTTCAGAGAACACCATTTGAATTTAATGAGGGGTGAACACTTGAAATGTACTTTCTGTGGATCAGGAATAACAATGGAGATGTTGCACTACTTATTTGATTGTGCTGCTCTGTCTGAGGAAAGACTAAATGATAAAACGGGGCAACTTTGTCCTTCATTTCCGGCATTAATTAATGAAATATCAAAGAATAGGTATATAGCGGTGGCGATATTCTACAGGATCCCGGAACACAATGTTCTCCCTTGTGAACTTGCGAATCCTGTATAGGGCGAGAGGTCCTAAATATAGGCTTTGTTGTTGTTTGTTGACTTTCTACATAGATGGTGTTTTATATATTAGACAAACAATGTTAACAAAGAATAACGGCACCAAGTCTACACTTATGATAGCTATGGTACTGTCAGACTATATACCTTAGCTCGTTTGGTAGCAATAGTATTAAATTAACTACTTTATAAATAAAAAATATAACCAATAATATTTTATGTCTAACTGGCCTTGTCTTTATTGTTTGCGGAAGAGCATTGCTCGATGCAAATATTTGAATATAATTATACTGTCCTATAAGCTTATGTCCATAGTTTACTTAAATACCATTTCTGAGATTCCATCCTCCAGTGTAACATATATAAGCAGAATCGGCCAATACAGTATTAGAGCTCTGAGAAGCGGTCTGGTGGATTAAATTAGAGAAACCGCTGGGAGGGTTCACCACTGATGAGCCAAGCCCTCCCAATACATATTTTTTCATCGCAGTAAGGAGAGTAGAAGTTTGTATTATGTATAAATGAAACATTTGTGCTTTTAAATTCTTTCATTTTATATGTATAGATGGCGCGGTATTGCTTTGTGATAATCTCTTTCTGTTAAAAAAGAGCATGCACGATAATAAATTGACATGTAACATTGAGTGTACCGGAAAACATACCGACAAAAGATATACAAACTTACAGCTTTCCACTTTGTGCCACATTGGGCCAATTGAACGAAGTGTAAATGAATGATTACAACCTGATATACACAATAATTACCTATTTTTAAACTCAATCAACATTGGTTATTCTAAAGTGTGTAATTAAAGTTCTCATAGACCAACACACGTGATCCGTCACATGTTCCCCTCCTATCATTTCGTTCACATGTAATTTCCCCGTTTCTTTTTTAAACCACCCTGAGATACATCAAACTAAAAATATAGTTAAATACCAAATCTATAACCTACAATTTATATAAGTACTTACAAAACAGAGTAACTTTAAATTTTAGTTAAAAAGACATCTCTCCTGAATGTGAAACTAAAAGTTGCTGATGGCTTGCGCCATCTATCGGAATAAATATCAACTATCCATTTTTGATCATTTCAGAATTATCCATAATACCCTTTTTGATTAATCAAGAAAAGCTAATCATGTATCTAATTAACTAATAGTTGCTGATGGCTTGCACCATCTGTCGGAATAAATATCAATTAATCGTTGATTTATATACATGGTTAGCTTTTCTTGATTAATCAAGGGGGGTTTGGCCAAATCTGGAATATTTAAAAATCAACGAATAGTTAATATTTATTCCGATAGATGGCGCAAGCCATCAGCAACTTCTAGTTACACAATCAGCAGATGCCTTTTTCTTAATTTAACCACATCATACCACTAAAATTTTACTTTTGCACTGTTTTTTTCCATAAATTTTATTAATTTATGAATAGATTATTAATTTAGATTTTTTTCTGTATATTTTAATACACTGTAAACATTTTCTCATTGCCTCTCTGCTGTTTAGTGTCAATTAGGTTTGATATTAAATATATTGCCGTGTGTTTAACCTTCGCTGGAGGCGGTGTTCTGCTTACAAGTAGTACCAAGGGTCTCCGCTACCTTCTGAGGACTGTAATTGTTTTGAGTTGAGGCGCTCACTGGTTGAATCACAAAGGAAGAGTTATTCTATAAAGGAATCTCACACACGAACGTAGTTACAAACACACTGATTTTATTTAACAAAGCTATCTAAATTTACATACTTGGCACGTGGTAAAATTAATTAATTTTACAAAAAGGACATTATGCAGAACAGCTAGAATTTAACTATTATGCAAAACAGGTAGAAGTTAAATATCAATCTGAACATCGTGTCATCCCGAAGTTTGTCTTTCCTAATTTTCTACATGACAATACAAAGCATGTACATTTATAATCTAATGATATATATGTATGTAGTAATCCCGACCAGGCCGACGTGGAATGTACTGGACAGTCGTGGTCGTGGGTGCGTGATGAGATTCCCGCACGGGGACAGCAAGGGACAGAGGCAGGTCTAGATGGTAGCTCCAAGAGGTAGAGATAGACCACGGACGAAGGCAGTCGGACCACAGGCGCCGCGGATGCCCTAAGCCTACTCGCGGATAGAAGAAGGGGTGAGAGATCCGACCGACCGTATAACGGCGTCACTCTGAAAACAACTACTTTGTCTCATTTTCTGGGCCCTTTTATACTGGACCCCCGCATATGGCGGAGAGTCCTGATTGGCTCCTGTAATCACGCCACCTTCTGGCGCCGTTAGTCGTTGTCGCCGTCTGGTCTACCTTTGCCTCCTTGTTTATTTGTTACATCCATTTCCACAAGGTCGATACATATTTTTATATAGATATGGGGCCATAATAAACACCATAAGAAGGCTGTGAACTATCTAACTCAAAATATACTACATGTACAATCTTTTTGACTTTTTAAGATTTGAGAAGAACAAAGCATATTTGAAATGTAAATCAGAGATATCACACACACACACACAAACCTTTATTAAGACACACAGGTCTTACAGAGGATTCTCCTTGGGGTTACAAGACGGAGAAACCTATGAAAGTGGGAAATATACAAAGGGGTAAAAATGGTGAAAGATTATATACACATGATAAATATATACAGATTATTATTTGAATGATCCTATAGAAAATAAGAATATGGATTTGGAAGAAAAAAAATGGAAATATGGATGGAAGAAGTGGAGAGCGAAAAGAGGAAAAAAACAGGTAAATCAGAAATATCATTAGAAAGAGAAAACGTCCGTTTTGTCTGGAGTATGGACAACACCACCCAGTCAGTCAGTGGTGGAGCATCCCCTCTAACAAGTTTAGCAAGGTCACCAAAAGATTTATACTATGTCGTCTGTATGATATATTTGCTGTCTGCTGAGATTTGAGCAATATTTCATAGATAGAGTCGTCTGCGGCTAATTTTACGACGGCCCTTATATTTTAGTATGATAGTTACTTGATGGATGGATTGTAGTGGGCGGTGGTGGATACTTATTGGGCAATGTGCTGCCCTCAATTCTACCCGTGTACATTCTATACATATCTTTCTCTTTTCTATGTTTATTGTTGTTATCGTGTCCAATGAAGAACCTCAGATGTCTCCATACATCTCTATCACAGCAATGTTCTCTATCTTGGGTGTGTATGGCTGCTGTTCTGGGTCCATGTCAATTATATGTGACAATGTTGTTGTCGTGTCCAATGAAGAACCTCAGATGTCTCCGTACATCTATATCACAGCAATGTCCTCTATCTTGGGTGTGTAAATCTGCTGTTCTGGGTTCATGCCAATTATATGTGACAATGTTGTTGTCGTGTCCAATGAAGAGCCTCAGATGTCTCCGTACATCTCTATCACAGCAATGTTCTCTATCTTGGGTGTGTAAAGCTGCTGTTCTGGGTCCATGTCAATTATATGTGACAATGTTGTTGTTGTGTCCAAAGAAGAGCCTCAAATGTCTCCGTACATCTCTATCACAGCAATGTTCTCTATCTTGGGTGGGTAAAGCTGCTGTTCTGGGTCCATGTCAATTATATGTGACAATGTTGTTGCTGTCGTGTCCAATGAAGAGCCTCAGATGTCTCCGTACATCTCTATCACTGCAATGTCCTCTATCTTGGGTGTGTAAAGCTGCTGTTCTGGGTCCATGTCAATTATATGTGACAATGTTGTTGTTGTCGTGTCCAATGAAGAGCCTCAGATGTCTCCGTACATCTCTATCACAGCAATGTTCTCTATCTTAAGTTTGTAAAGCTGCTGTTCTGGGTCCATGTCAATTATATGTGACAATGTTGTTGTTGTCGTGTCCAATGAAGAGCCTCAGATGTCTCCGTACATCTCTATCACAGCAATGTTCTCTATCTTGGGTGTGTAAAGCTGCTGTTCTGGGTCCATGTCAATTATATGTGACAATGTTGTTGTTGTCGTGTCCAATGAAGAGCCTCAGATGTCTCCGTACATCTCTATCACAGCAATGTCCTCTATCTTGGGTGTGTAAAGCTGCTGCTCTGGGTCCATGTCAATTATATGTGACAATGTTGTTGTCGTGTCCAATGAAGAGCCTCAGATGTCTCCGTACACCTCTATCACAGCAATGTTCTCTATCTTGGGTGGGTAAAGCTGCTGTTCTGGGTCCATGTCAATTATATGTGACAATGTTGTTGTTGTCGTGTCCAATGAAGAGCATCAGATGTCTCCGTACATCTCTATCACAGCAATGTTCTCTATCTTGGGTGGGTAAAGCTGCTGTTCTGGGTCCATGTCAATTATATGTGACAATGTTGTTGTTGTCGTGTCCAATGAAGAGCCTCAGATGTCTCCGTACATCTCTATCACAGCAATTTTCTCTATCTTGGGTGTGTAAAGCTGCTGTTCTGGGTCCATGTCAATTATATGTGACAATGTTGTTGTTGTCGTGTCCAATGAAGAGCCTCAGATGTCTCCGTACATCTCTATCACTGCAATGTCCTCTATCTTGGGTGTGTAAAGCTGCTGTTCTGGGTCCATGTCAACCAGAGCCCTTTTTGGTTACTTGCACTCTCTGGTGGAGTTGGACTTTTAAAACAATCAGGGTCCATTGGAGCATTTATTTTTTTAATCAGAAAAAAATGTCCAAGGCGGGAATCAAACCCGTGCGTAGCATTCGAAAACCAACGGTTTAGACCATCCTTCCACACACCCCCTTATATATACATTTAGATAGTTAATGGACAGAGAACTGGGGGAAGAAGGTAAAAAAGGATAAAAAGAACTCCGTGTAAATAAATTAAAGGGTGTGAGGGAGTGAATAAAAAGACGATTAGAATCTACCACAATGGATGTTGGTTAACAAAATAAATGACGATCGGAATGTTAAAATTCCTTCAAGGTCTGTGATAAGGATCAAACGATACAAGGCCAATGGAAGACATAAAAAAGAAAAGAAGAAAGTGAGAAATGACTCCTCAAGTCATTCTCTGTCAGGAAGATATACCTTTTAATTAAGTATTGCCATCAAGTTACGTCATACACCCTTGTTCATGGCCACCTACCTCGTGGGCGTCATCCCGGGACATGATTATCATAGCTCTGATTTCATAAAACACACAAGCCTTTACAACAAACCTTGCGGCAGGATTATATTCATGTATTAAAGGAGGCATCTCTACCTCTTTTTAATTGTGGATCAGAACGATGGCAATGTACATCACCCTTAGCCATGTTACCCGTTTATTCAAATACAGATAAATTGGCTTTTTGTTTGAATTTGCAGAAAACTGGTGAACAAAACTTAAGGTACCTTTTAGCATGTATATCGGGATTGAGACAATAACTCTGAAAGATATTACAGTGATCTTTATTGAAGACACACGAGATAACCAATTTACACTCATGGACAACACTTAAGGAAGTTGTACCTTTTAGCATGTATATCGGGATTGAGACAATAACTCTGAAAGATATTACAGTGACCTTTATTGAAGACACACGAGATAACCAATATACACTCATGGACAAAACTTAAGGAAGTTGTACCTTTTAGCATGTATATCGGGATTGAGACAATAACCCTGAAAGATATTACAGTGATCTTTATTGAAGACACACGAGATAACCAATTTACACTCATGGACAACACTTAAGGAAGTTGTACCTTTTAGCATGTATATCGGGATTGAGACAATAACTCTGAAAGATATTACAGTGACCTTTATTGAAGACACACGAGATAACCAATATACACTCATGGACAATACTTAAGGAAGTTGTACCTTTTAGCATGTATATCGGGATTGAGACAATAACTCTGTAAGATATTACAGTGACCTTTATTGAAGACACGAGATAACCAAGTGTGAACAACCTCTGTCTCCTTAAACAAAAACAGACGACAGACAATATAAAAGATTTTCAACTTCCTTAATTTTTTTCCATGAGTGTATTCAGTGAATTTCAATGTAAGTAATGGAAAACAAAATAATAATATTTGTAAGATGTATTTTATTTATAGAGAATAAACGTAAATGAAGAAAATGTGGGAAAAAAGATGTAAGGAAAGTCGGTGGGAAATCCTAAAACTTCCTCTACTGAGGATAAGTAAGTGAAGAAGCGGTGAATAGAAGGCGGTGACAAATGACAGGACTTCCTAATTGTACAGTACCTGGCGGCAGTGTGGATGTCCACTTGTCTCTTACTGTCCACCCATGGGGAGCTTTCTATCTTTCTATTGGTTCAGTTCTCCAGGATATAATAATACAACAGTATTCTGGAAAAGTGTTTCTTTTCATTATATTCGCACAATTACACACCCCCAGCTTTATTAAGACCCCAGGTCTTATACAGACTTACTACAGAAAGGAAGCATAGACAGAGCACCTATATCTATGCTTCCTTCCTGTGGTGAATCTTTATAAGACTGGTGGTCTTAATAAAGCTGTATGTGTGTGAATATTACATATATAATGGACATGTGTCGGACCTGGAGGCTGTTGTTGGGTTCTGTGCTGCCTGGAGTATAGGAGCTCTATCTATGCTTCTTTCCTGTGGTGAATCTGTATAAGACCGGTGGTCTTCATAAAGCTGTATGTGTATATAGGGTAGTAATTCATAATTGCAATTTATTTCGGCCAAAGGTTATTGAAAAACCTCAAAGCTTATGTCCATAGTTGATTTAAAATATCCATTACAAGAGTCTAGCTTCAGTATCACTATAAAAAGAAAACCGAAAAATGCAATATAACAGCGGTATAGTAGTTTAACTGGCGAAACCGATGGGAGCTTTCTCTACTGATGTGCCAGGCCCTCCCATTGCAGTAAGGGCAGTAGGAAATTGATTTATTTTTTTAAATAATCATATTCGTAAAGATAGTTCAAAATTTTTATTGACAAAAGTTACTTTGTACGAGTTAACACAAAATGCAATAAACTAGGGCCTACAGTAATAGTAACTACACATACAAAAATCGTACAATCAAGAGTACAACAACAAAAATGGTAAATAATAAATCACAATTTGTTAAATAAAATAAAAACGAAACAATACTTATCTTTATTGTAGCGTTGGTAGGGATAGGGGTCACACATATATGTGAGGAGATCACAAGACACGGATACAGAGAACACTTTAAGTGTCTCCACACCATAATCCACCACACTCCTCTCTCGCAATACCATAGCCCCCTTATATATACAGACATGGCTACATTCGTCCAATGAGAAGGCGGGAGAGATTAATTCACTAACAAACGATAACAAAATCCTTCCCAGTAAAACCTGAGATAAGATTTTAAAAATGCAAATATTTGTCAATATAAGTTGACATTATATCAGTTGGCACGCTAATGTATCATAAAATATCATGTTACAAATAATACGGCATCTAGAGAAACAGGTTGAAACTCGCCAGTAGTGTTAAGGACAAAATTCTCCAGATGTGGTGGAATTGTTCAGCAATTACGTTCTTTTACTGCCGACACTAAAATTTACGGCACTGCCATAATGAATATGACGTTGCAGCCGTTTCTAAAAAATCTCATTAGGCTCTGGAAACTTTCTTCTGTTTGGGGCATCTTTACTTTTGACTGTCTCTTGTTATATCTTTGATAGCTGGGCACCTGGTTGTGGAAACCTACGGAAGTTGTACCTTTTAGCATGTATATCGGGATTGAGACAATACCTCTGAAAGATATTACAGGGACCTTTATTGAAGACACACGAGATAACCGATATACACTCATGGACAATACTTAAGGAAGTTGTACCTTTTAGCATGTATATCGGGATTGAGACAATAACTCTGAAAGATATTACAGTGACCTTTATTGAAGACACACAAGATAACCAATATACACTCATAGACAATACTTAAGGAAGTTGTACCTTTTAGCATGTATATCGGGATTGAGACAATAACTCTGAAAGATATTACAGTGACCTTTATTGAAGACACACAAGATAACCAATATACACTCATAGACAATACTTAAGGAAGTTGTACCTTTTAGCATGTATATCGGGATTGAGACAATAACTCTGAAAGATATTACAGTGACCTTTATTGAAGACACACGAGATAACCGATATACACTCATGGACAATACTTAAGGAAGTTGTACCTTTTAGCATGTATATCGGGATTGAGACAATAACTCTGAAAGATATTACAGTGACCTTTATTGAAGACATACGAGATAACCGATATACACTCATGGACAATACTTAAGGAAGTTGTACCTTTTAGCATGTATATCGGGATTGAGACAATAACTCTGAAAGATATTACAGTGACCTTTATTGAAGACCTACGAGATAACCGATATACACTCATAGACAAAACTTAAGGAAGTTGTACCTTTTAGCATGTATATCGGGATTTAGACAATAACTCTGAAATATATTTCAGTGACCTTTATTGAAGACACACGAGATAACCAATATACACTCATGGACAATACTTAAGGAAGTTGTACCTTTTAGCATGTATATCGGGATTGAGACAATAACTCTGACAGATATTACAGTGACCTTTATTGAAGACACACGAGATAACCAATATACACTCATGGACAAAACTTAAGGAAGTTGTACCTTTCAGCATGTATATCGGGATTGAGACAATAACTCTGAAAGATATTACAGTGACCTTTATTGAAGACACACGAGATAACCAATATACACTCATGGACAAAACTTAAGGAAGTTGTACCTTTTAGCATGTATATCGGGATTGAGACAATAACTCTGAAAGATATTACAGTGACCTTTATTGAAGACATACGAGATAACCAATATACACTCATGGACAAAACTTAAGGAAGTTGTACCTTTTAGCATGTATATCGGGATTGAGACAATAACTCTGAAAGATATTACAGTGACCTTTATTGAAGACATACGAGATAACCGATATACACTCATAGACAAAACTTAAGGAAGTTGTACCTTTTAGCATGTATATCGGGATTTAGACAATAACTCTGAAATATATTTCAGTGACCTTTATTGAAGACACACGAGATAACCAATATACACTCATGGACAATACTTAAGGAAGTTGTACCTTTCAGCATGTATATCGGGATTGAGACAATAACTCTGAAATATATTACAGTGACCTTTATTGAAGATATACGAGATAACCAATATACACTCATGGACAAAACTTAAGGAAGTTGTACCTTTTAGCATGTATATCGGGATTGAGACAATAACTCTGAAATATATTACAGTGACCTTTATTGAAGACACACGAGATAACCAATTTACACTCATGGACAACACTTAAGGAAGTTGTACCTTTTAGCATGTATATCGGGATTAAGACAATAACTCTGAAAGATATTACAGTGACCTTTATTGAAGACACACGATATAACCAATATACAATCATGGACAAAACTTAAGGAAGTTGTACCTTTTAGCATGTATATCGGGATTGAGACAATAACTCTGAAAGATATTACAGTGACCTCTATTGAAGACATACGAGATAACCAATATACACTCATGGACAAAACTTAAGGAAGTTGTACCTTTTAGCATGTATATCGGGATTGAGACAATAACTCTGAAAGATATTACAGTGACCTCTATTGAAGACATACGAGATAACCAAGTGTGAACAACCTCTGTCTCCTTAAAAAAAAAAAAAAAAAAAAAAAAACAGACACCCGGTGTTTTCAAAATATGAAACTTCCCTTAGTGTTTTCCATGAGTGTATATTGCAGAGATTGATGTACAGACTATGTTTTAGGTAGAGTACTATACATTAGTACAATTTGAGCTTGCAGGATTAAGATTATTCCGGAGAATGATGCAGTTTTGGGCTGAGGAAATAAGGCGGGTACGCGACCACCCTGCCTACCCGAAGCACAAACAAGGAGGTCGTTAATCAATTAATTTCAAAGTGTGACTTTGAGAACTCCCTCAATTCAGATGACGAAGTGTCCCATGAGACTCACTTCTCTAACGACAACACACATTCATCACATCGTGTCCCTCCCTCCCAGTCTCAAGTTGATTATACACAACCTCGTAGCAAGCTACTGTACTGTCGTTTTACCTTTATTTACCTATGTACGGTGTGGTCACTGTATCGGACCTGGAGACTGTTGTTGGTTTCTGTGCTGCCTGGAGTATATCTATGCTTCCTTACTGTGGTGAATCTGTATTTGTTTTACCTTTATCTTTCGTAATATACTGATCTTTGTCAGTAAGGAACTGGCTTAGCCAGGAAACAGATCTGTTGAGATTAGCACATAAATCTGTCAAATCAATATCTTACTTTCAAAAATAATATATGGTGGTGGTGCTTATCTCCATGGTTAAACCAATCCCTGAAGTCCTCTCCAATTTTGCGATGGTAGTTATAGGCCTGGAGTCCTCTATTGTCAGTTCTGAGCATGATATGTTCCGGAGAAGCTTCCGCACTATTGCATTTATTGCAGTTATTGAAGGTTTTTGTCCATTTTGAAATTTTAAGGTTTTTATATGGCCACTTCTTAGTCTTGCTAAAGCTGTTTGTTGATTTCTCTTGAGTTTTTGAAGTTCTTCTAATTGTTTCGATGGTTTGTACCAGTGATGATTTGGATAAGCTGTCAGTTTTTATTTATTTTATTTCTTTTTTATACGTATATATTTCTTCGAATGTAAGATTATTGCTTGGTAAGTGACACGCTTTTTTTTTTCGCTAATTTGTCTGCCTCTTCATTAAGAGGTATGTCGACATAGGAATATATAACTGGATGAATGTTGTTTGATCTTTGGTTTATATAAATTCTACAAGGACACAGTTCGGAGGAGATTAATAGAATTATGTACGGTGGATTCTGTGGCCACTGGACATGTGTCGGACCTGGAGGCTGTTGTTGGGTTCTGTTTTGCCTGGAGTATATATGTGCTTCCTTCCTGTGGTGAATCTGTATAAGATGTATTTTACCTTTCTCTTTCGTATTATTCACTGATCTTTGAGAGTGAGGAACTAACTCAGCCGGGATACAAATCTGTTGAGATTAGTATACAAATCTGTCAAATCATATGTTACTTTTTGACCAAGAATATGTTTCTTTTTTTAAAAGTAATGACTTAAAGTATTGAAGGATAAAACTTTTCTCTCGCTTTCTCTCGCAATTTGTTTAAATTTATATAGCTGTATTTATGTAAAATTTGAAATTACCATACACTCTCCCAGCGATTTCACCAATTTTTAATCTACCAGACCGCTTATTTAAAGCTCTAATACTGTATTGGATCATTCTGTTTATATATGTTACACTGAAGGGTGGAATCTTAGAAATGGTATTTAAGTAAACTATGGACATAAGGAACAGTAGAATTACATTTAAATATGTGTTCCTAATTGTAGAGGTCTCTGCCTAGTACCTACAGTTCCTTGGACCTTCTGCATTTTTATATTGCTCTCTGTCTATACTCCTTCATATAGGAATTCTGTTGTTTCTTGTTCCTTGGTCCTTTGTTCTGTTTTCTCGGTCCTTGTTCTGTTTTCTTGTTCCTTGTTTTGTTTTCTTGGTCCTTGTACTGTGCTTTTAGGACTGTAGAAATAAATTTAATATTTGCATCGAGCTCATTTGAATGATTTATAAAAGAAGCATTCGCGTCTTAATGTTTCATTTTGTTGTATATAGATGGCGCGTTATTGCCTTATATTGAAATGTCTGTGGATTTCTTTATTGTCCCATCTATCTGAGATTTTAGGACATTTACCGCTGTTTATATCTGTAATAGAAGTCTGAAAGATAATCTACAAAATCATCGAATGTTTCCCGGAATAATTGATTGTATTTTATATTCATTTTTTTCTGCACAATTGTTTTAAATACGTCTAGGTGTGTATGCTAAGTTTGGAGACCTTATCATGAGCACTTTTTTTCAGAAATGGTGTAACGTTTTACACAGCTGGGTCTGAGTCGTTTTTCGAAATTTAGTTCATAATCCTTGGAACAAAGGCTCACTCATGGACAAAACTTAAGAAAGTGAAAAGTCTTTGGTGTCGGCTATCGTTTGATTTATTGAAGAAGCTAGAAGTTGTTCACACTTAGTTATCTCGTGTGTCTTCAATAAAAGTCACTGTAATATCTTTCAGAGTTATTGCCTCAATCCCGATATACATGCTAAAAGGTACTGTTAGGTTTTATTATTATTATTATTATTATTGTATTTTATTAATTAATTATAATTCATATTCATAGAATTTTATTGTTTCTTATCATCATTTTTTTTGTTGTTTTTTTCTTCTGTTTTTCTTTTGTGTTATAAATACAACTAAATCGCATTAAATCGTAATGTAATTCTCTTTTGTTGTTTGAAATAAATCGAATTGAATCGAATTGAGTCAGCTCGTTCTTTCTAGAAGAAACTTCAAAGAAAACGTGCTAACATTTTTTGGTGCCGAAACCCGGGAAAGAAGTAGAAGAAATAGAAAGTTCTTAGAAGCCATAAAAATAAAGAAAGGTAATGTTTTGAATACTAATCTTTAAAATATGGAAACAGAAATCTTAATTTTTGAATCTCTGATTAAAAGTTTAGAATTGATAAAAGCAGATGTAGAATATAATTCAGAAGGCAATGATAAATACGCACTTATGCAAAATAAAGAAGACTTGTTAAATTTAAAAGCTAGCTTTGATAATCAATATGTGAAATTAGTAAAATATAAAGGCATTAATGCTGAAGAAAAATTTAAGGTATCCTTTGAGGCAAAGTCTAAAATCAATTCTTTTTTGATAAAAATAAATAGATCGTTGGGAAATTTAAATAAAAATACATTTTCTGGTGAAACGCATTTAGAACTTCCCAAATTTCAATTGCCCACCTTTAGTGGTGATAGTTCTGATTGGCTGAGTTTTAAGGAAATTTTTATTAGATCTATTGATCAAAATCCAACACTGGGAAATTTTCAAAAACTTCAATATTTAAATTCTGCACTAAAAGGAAATGCCGTTAGACTTATTAGGGCGTTCAATATTTCTGATGAAAATTATCCTATTGCCTGGCAAACCTTGGTCAATAGATTCGACAAAAAATGTGAATTGGCTTTTAAACAAATTCAAAATTTGTATGATCTAAAAAATGTAAAACAAGAATCGACTAAAGATTTACTTGATCTCCTAGACACTTGTAACGAAAGCATTCAGAATCTCTCTATCCTCGGATTGGAACGTAATAATTTATCGGATATATGATTTTAATTTATATAATTCAATCAAAACTTGATCGTTCAATAAGAAAGGAATGGGAGATGAGTTTGCTTGGGAAAGAATATCCATCCTATGAAAAGATGATTTCTTTCCCGGAAAGATTTGCTGGAAGTCTCGGGAGTTTTCAGAATAAAGAAAATTCAAAACAATTCTACAAAATGAATAAATTCACTCATTCTCATTCAGCAACATTTGCCTCTGACTCTAGTATAGATAGCAGAGTCAAGTCATGCGTCTTATGCAAAGGTGAACATTTTTTGTTAAAATGTCTTAAGTTTAATGGTATGATGTTACCTGAAAGATGGACATTTGTAAAATATAATCGTCTATGTTACAACTGTCTAAGATCTAACCATAGAGTATCGTCATGCGTCTTCACGCAAAATTGCAAATCATGTAATAAGAGACATCATACTCTTTTGCATCAGTTCAAACCGGAAATGTTAAGTCCTGTTGCGGACATATCTCCATTGACCCATGCCAGTGGCTCATGTTTTGCAGACAACAAAAGTCATGATCGGATATTACTCTCTACGGCTTTAATAAAGGTCAAATCGGAAAACGGGGGTTTTCAAACATATACCAGGTCTATTAGTATGAAACGCGAAAATGGCTGCCAGAGGGCGCTGTGCAACTTTATTTGAGCCGACGGTGGCGCTGTTGAAGGCATTTTGTTTTTTGACTCACCTGGCATCAGCATGCGTGGAGTTTTAGAAAAATTCAAATCGTGGAAAATTTCTGGAGCCCGTGGAAAATGGTGATTTCCGAGCCAAAAAGTGCCCATTTGCGAGAAGTTTAGTTGTTCGCCTTCAACTGGAAGAAAAGTACCACTGAAGCCCACCGAATGCTCGAGGAAGTTCACGGCGACCACGCTCTGAGCAAATCACAGTGTTACAGTTGGTTTAAAAAATTCCAAAGTGGCGATTTCGAACTTGATAATGAACCATGTGGAAAACCGCACCAAAAGTTCCAGGACGCTGAACTGCAAGCTTTGTTGGATGACGACAGTACCCAAACGCAGGAGAAACTCGCAAAACAGCTCCAGGTGTCTCAAGGTTCTGTTTCCCTACGTTTAAACAGCCTCAGAATGACCCAAAAGCTTTCCAGATAGGTCCCCCACGAGTGTAGCGAAAGGCAGCAAGAACGGCGTCTGGTAACCTGCGAAGGGCTGCTCGCCAGGCATGAAAAGAAGTCATTTTTGCACCGAATCGTAACTTCTGATGAGAAATCGATCCACCTCAGCAATCCTATGCGCCAAAAGTCGTGGGGCCTGCTCGGCCAATTTCCAAAACGGAAGCCTAGGCCCAATCTCTTAGGAAAAAAGGCAATGCTTTGCGTATGGTGGGACCAGACCGGCGTAGTATATTTCAAGCTCCTGAAACCTGGCGAAATGGTCAATACTAGTCGCTACGAACAACAAATGCACAGTTTGAGAGAGGCATTGAATGAAAAAAGACCGGAATTGCGTGAAAAGCACAACAAGCTGATACTGCAGCATGACAACGCTCCAGCCCACAACGCTACAGTGGTCAAAAACACCATAAAAGACTTGGGCTGGGAACTCTTACCCCACCCGACGTACTCACCAGACTTAGCGCCGTCGGACTACCACCTTTTCACATCTTTAGGACACGCCCTAAAAAAACAGGAATTTTCGAACTCAGACATACTCCGAAAATGGCTTGTTGACTGGTTCGACTCAAAAGGAATAGAATTTTTCAGACAAGGAATTCGAAAATTGCCTGAAAGGTGGTCCGAGTGTATAGCTAATCAGGGCAATTACTTTGAATAAAAAATCTTTTGTTGTATGGAATTGGTGAACTTTTGAATTCACTGAAAATTTTCGCGTTTCATACTAATGGACCTGGTAGAGCCCTCATAGATACAGGCTCTCAAAGGTGTCTTATAACAAATAGTTGTCGAAAGAAATTAAATCTTCCTATTGCTGAATGTAAAACTACAGGTTTTGGTTTAGGAAGCAAACTTGTAGAACAATCAATGGGTGAGGTCTCTCTCCAATTTAGCCCACATTTCTCAAACCTAATATTCAACGCCAATCCTATAGTCATTGATAAGATCACATCAGAATTGCCCAATTTCTTTATAGAAAAGGATAATTGGCCTTATTTGAAAAATCTTCTGTTGGCTGACCCCAATTTTGACAAATCTAGCCAGATTGATTTAGTGATAGGAGCAGAGCTTGCTCCATGCTTATTTAACGGGAAGGTTAGATTCCAAAATTTATCTGGACCCACTGCGTGCGGATCCAAATTGGGATGGTTACTTACAGGTAAAATATTACTGTAAGGTGAAAATTCCAATCAAGATATAACTATGTTCGCGTCGGAGGAGCAAGATGATTTTCTCAAAAAATTCTGGGAGCTGGAGTCAGTACCCTCTGCCAAATCTTTAACCAGAGAAGAAATTTCGTGTGAAGAAATATATATTAATAACCTCAAAATTCTGGAAGATGGAAGGTACTCTGTTGGGCTGCCATTTAGAACATTGCCAACTCTTGGCGAATCTAGGATCAATGCTCTGAAACGATTTCTATCACTTGAAAGAAAATTACAAAAACCTCCAAGTATCCTAAAACAATATTGTGATTTCATGGACGAATATCTTTTAATCAATCATATGGAGCTTATTCCCAGTGATGAGCTGGATACACCTTCAGGACAATGTTATTATATACCTCATCATTGTGGTTTTAAGGAGCAAAGCACTACCATTAAATTGAGAGTTATTTTTGATGCATCTTGCAAAACTAGCAATGGCAAATCTCTAAATTACTTTCTTCATGTAGGACCAAAACTACAACAGGATATCTTCAACATTCTGATAAGATTTCGAACACGCCCAATAGCTTTTTAAGGAGATATAGAGAAAATGTATCGCCAAGTAAGAATCGATTCTAGGGATTGTGATTTCTAGAGAATTTAATGGAGAAAAAAACCATCAGAACCTTTATTGGATTATAGACTACTGACTGTGACATATGGATTGTCTTGTGCGCCATATCTCGCCATGCGCACCCTACATCAACTTGCAAGGGACAAGGTGTCAACTTTCCCAGTGGCCACAAAAATAGTACAAACCGATTTTTATGTTGATGACTTGCTTTCTGGTGCAGACACAATTGAAGAAGCTACATGTCATATTCGTGAAGTCAATAATCTTCTTTCTTCAGCCGGATTTTCTCTTAGGAAATGGAGATCAAACGTCCCGGAGGTCCTTTCTGGATTTTCAGAACAGGTTGAAGATAGGCATAATCTTCGAGATTTTGAGAGTGATTCATGTGTCAAAATACTTGGTATTTGTTGGAATCCTTCCTTGGATATTTTTCAGATTCTTGTTAATGACATTCCAGAACAAACGAATTCTAAAAGACATTTGTTGTCCCACATCTCCAGAATCTTTGATCCCCGGTTATTATTTGTCTTAAAATTTAGCTTCAATCACTTTGGAAACAGAAGTTGAATTGGGATGATCCCTTGCCTGATACTTTGTGCTCTCAATGGAAGAAAATCGAAAAGGAATTATCCGTATTAAATAAAATTCAAATTCCTAGATACTTCTCGTGCAGGGGAGCTTTACTTTCTGTTAAACTTCATGGTTTTTGTGACTCTTCAGAATTTGCATATGCCGCAGTATTTTATATAAGATCTCATTTCAAATCGGGTCAAGTGAAAGTTTCTCTGATTGCTTCCAAGTCGAGGGTAGCTCCTCTGAAAATGATTTCCATGCCACGGCTGGAGCTGTGCGCTGCTCTTCTTCTCGCAACTTTAAATGATACTATTCGCAATTCTTTATGCTTACAAATTGATAGAGTATTTTTATGGACTGATTCCAAAATTGTTATCAGCTGGATTAAATCTTAATCTAGACATTGGAAACCATTTCTCGGAAATAGGATTGCTGAAGTTCAAAGATTGACTTTACATTCTTCCTGGCATTATGTCATTTCGAAAGATAATCCTGCAGACTGTGCTTCCAAAGGTATAATTCCTTCAGAGCTGGTGGATCACTCTCTTTGGTGGCGAGGACCAACTTGGCTCTCGGATGTGAACTTTGAAGATCCAATTCAAACTCAATATGATTTTCCGAAAGAAATTTCAGGTGAAAGACGAAAACCTTTCTCTGTTTTTCATTCCACTAATCTTCTTTTCCCAGACTTCATTTTCAAATACTCAAATATCAACAAAATTGTTAGAATTACAGCATGGATTTATAGATTTGTATTCAATGTCCAATGTTCTTTCAATGAAAGAAAGAAAGGACATCTATCTTCAAGCGAATTAACAAGTTCAATTCACAATATCATTCGTTTCATTCAAAGTTCTGAATTTCAATCAGAAATTACCTGTTTCAAACAAAAGAAATCTTTACCAACTAACTCAAGGCTTTTATTTTTGAATCCTTTCATTGATGAATCTGGACGATTACGGGTTGGGGGAAGATTACGTCATTCAAATCTGCAATTTGATGAAAAGCATCCAATAATATTGCCAAGAGATCATTTTATCACGGAATTAATAGTGCGACAGTGTCATCTGGATCATTTACATTCTGGTCTTCAACTGACCATGTCAGCACTACGATTACGATATTGGATTCCTGCAGGCAGAAGTTTGGTCAAGAAAATAATCCACCAATGCATGGCGTTTCAGGGCAAAACGCCAAGTTTCCAAGCAAATCATGGGAGATCTGCCTATGCACCGAATTGTGTGAAATCAAATCCATTCACTAAAACTGGAATCGACTTTGCAGGACCGTTTTTGATGAAACCAAACATCAAAAGATCCAAAGTAAAATTAAAATCATATGTTGCTTTATTTGTATGTTTCTGCACAAAAGCAGTTCATATAGAAATTGTATCAGACCTATCTTCAGCGGCTTTCCTCGCAGCTCTCAAGCGGTTTATTTCTCGTCGAGGAAAACCTTCTGATATATTTAGTGATAACGGGACCAACTTTAGGGGAGCTAACAACATTCTCAGAGTACAGTTTGGTATATTGAAAGCTTCAACAATATAAAAATTCATATCTAATGAACGGATCAACTGGCATTTTATACCTCCTTCCGCCCCAAATTTCGGAGGTATCTGGGAGGCTGGAATAAAATCCTTCAAATTTCATCTTCTCAGATGCTTAAAGTCTCAGATATTTACATTTGAAGAGCTGAGTACTATGACAACTCAAATAGAAGCTTGTTTAAATTCGCGACCTATTTGTCCTCTAAGTTCAGAATCAGACAGTTTTAATCCTCTTACACCAGGACACTTCTTAATCGGGAGACCCTTAACTGCCCCTCCAGAATCTAATGATGATGATGATGATGCTCCAATAAACTACCTCGATCAAAAATTAAAAATGTATTTTGGAAACGTTGGAATCGTGAATACCTCAACAATTTGCAACAACGCCTAAAATGGCAAAAATTCTCACCCAAATTTAAAGAAGGTGACCTCATCTTGCTCAAGGATACCATATCACCACCAGCAATGTATTGGAGCCTTGGTCGCATCACCAAAGTCTTTCCGGGAGCGGATGGAAAAGTTCGAGTCGTCGAGGTGAAGACCAAGCACCAAGAACGCCTTACTAGACTGTCTCTAAAATAGTACCATTACCTTTTGCTGAGGACTAAGTTAGTCCACCGGGGTGGAGTATGTTAGGTTTTATTATTATTATTATTATTGTATTTTATTAATTAATTATAATTCATATTCATAGAATTTTATTGTTTCTTATCATCATTTTTTGTTGTGTTTTTTTTTCTTCTGTTTTTCTTTTGTGTTATAAATACAACTAAATCGCATTAAATCGTAATGTAATTCTCTTTTGTTGTTTGAAATAAATCGAATTGAGTCAGCTCGTTCTTTCTAGAAGAAACTTCAAAGAAAACGTGCTAACAGGTACAACTTCCTTAAGTTTTGTCCATGAGTGTATATTGGTTATCTCGTGTGTCTTCAATAAAGGTCACTGTAATATCTTTCAGAGTTATTGTCTTAATCTCGATATACATGCTAAAAGGTACAACTTCCTTAAGTTTTGTCCATGAGTGTATATTGGTTATCTCGTGTGTCTTCAATAAAGGTCACTGTAATATCTTTCAGAGTTATTGTCTCAATCCCGATATACATGGTAAAAGGTACAACTTCCTTAAGTATTTATACGATAATAACAAGGCGAAGGAAGACGAGTATCTTTATTGGTGGAGCTTTCGGGCAAAAGCCCTTCGACTGGCAAAATATAACGACACTATATAGTGTCGTTATATTTTGCCAGTCGAAGGGCTTTTGCCCGAAAGCTCCACCAATAAAGATACTCGTCTTCCTTCGCCTTGTTATTATCGTATAAGTTCATTCCAGGAAGAATTACTCTACTATTATTCCTTAAGTATTGTCCATGAGTGTATATTGGTTATCTCGTATGTCTTCAATAGAGGTCACTGTAATATCTTTCAGAGTTATTGTCTCAATCCCGATATACATGGTAAAAGGTACAACTCCCACAAGTGTAGTTCCATGAGTATCATCTGAGAGACGTCCAAGACATCCGCTGAAGTCTGGGCTGAGGTCATCAAGGAATCCACCGCCGGATATGGCCCAGATCTCGACAATCAGAGAAGAAAGATGTATTTCCGTCGGAGGTGGGTGTCACCCCTTTTTGTCGCCTTGCGGTGCCCGCCACGCGAGGACCACCTGCTTCCTGCGCGCGTGCCGAGGAAGCCCGCCGACAAAAACCACGTGTCACTTACATCTGGGCGGACTCCAGAACGGCAAGCTACCAGGTGATACAGCACCTTTTATCCTGTTTGACAGGTCTCGGGGGATATGGTAACAACCTTCCAACGTATCCAGCTTCACATGACTTATCTGAAACACAATCAATTCTCCAATAAAACAATCCATTGAATCAATATAGAATATCTTTATACGAAACTATTATAGACACGTAAGATGCTTTTTTAAAATTAAACAATTTCTACTGTCCTTACTGTAATGGAAAAATTAATGGGAGGACCTGGCTCATCAGTGGTGAACCCTCTCAGTGGTTTCGCCAGTTTAATCTACCATACCGCTGTTATATTGCATTTTCCCGATCTTCCTTTTATAGTGATACTGATGCTAGACTCTTGAAATGGGTATTTTAGATGAACTAGGGACATAAGCTTTGAGGACAGTAGAATCACATACAATTATAAATATATAATATAATCTATAATCCAAATTGTGCTTTATCACTTTCTTTCATTCTGTTAATGATAGTATGGTGCGCTAATGCATCATAATAGAATATCCTTATCTTTATTTCCTCCTCTCTTTCCGAAAAACTATTTTGTGTTTTTACACTGTTGCTCATTTTTATGTCAATTTCTCCTTCAATTAACTTTGATCGCAGTTCAAGAATGAGCAACAAAAAGCACTTTCAATAAATGTACTTATTTGAAAAAAAACTATATATAGAGAGAGTAAAAATATATCAGGCCTACAGGGAAAGCATCTTCACAAAACATTTTTATTGTTCTCTAGCTTTCAGGCACAGACACCCTTCAACAGGAGAAAACCTGGTTTAATGTTCCGGCAATAGAACACGAGTTAAACAGCATACAATTATAATTTAACTTGTGTTCTATTGGCGAATCATTATACCAGGTTTTCTCCTGTAGAAGGACGTCCGTGCTCGAAAGCTAGAGAATAAAAATGTTTTGAAAAGATGCTTTTCCTGTAGGCCTGATAAATCTTTACTTAATATCAAGCCAGGCAATACTTTAATCAAATTATGTTCTAATATATTACTTTAGCACAATTAAAGCAACCTCTCTCTCTCTGATCAAAACCATTATTATTATTCTTTCAATATTTATGCCACGACTGCTTCACCAATACCATTTAGTACTAAAAAGAACCAGCAAATAACTCCATAGCTTAACCCTCAATATAACCAAAATCAAGATAATCTCAACAATTCCAAATTCAAGCATAAAATCTCTCTTTTTTTATATTATATATATATATATATATATATACGTTATATTAAAATATTATTTTATTCAAAATTAAATTTCGTATATACAAATACTCTGTTAAATCGACCGCCAGAGGTCACGCTTCCCCTATAAAAACTCATTGTTGTTGTTTCCCAATGGCCGGCTCAAAACTTTTGTACATTATGTAAATAAGTTTTGTTTTTCCTTGTTCTTACTCGCCTTAAGCCAGGCAGTACCTTTATCAAATTATGTATTTTTATATATTCCTTTAGCTCAATTAAAGCAATATCTGATCAAAACTATTATTTATTATTATTCTTTCAAGATTTTAACCACGACTGCATTACCAATACCATTTACTACTAAAAAGAACCAGCAAATAATTCCATAGCATAATCCTCAAGAATATTTTTAAAAAACAGCAGAAAATCTTTATTAAATATAATATAGAAAGAAAACATAGATGGATATTCTATACTTCAAGCAGCTATATATAATATAAATCCATTTATATTACATATTTCATATCCATTTCTAAGACTATATGTGTATTAATTGACAAAAGTTACTTTGTACGGGTTATCACAAAATACAATAGACTAGGGGCCTAAAGTAATAGTGACTAAACATATAAAAGCGTACACTCAAGAGTACAAAAACAACAAAAAAAGGTAAATAATAAATTACAATTTGTTTAATAAAATAAAAAAAAAACACACACACACACACAGTACTTATCTTTATTGTTGCGTTGGTAGGGATCGGACCGGGGTTACACAGGTATGCGAGGAGATCACCAGACACGGACGCAGAGAACACTTTAAGCGTCTCCACACAAATATCCATCACACTCCACTCTCGCAATACCATAGCCCCCTTATATATACAAACATGGCCATATTCGTCCAATGAGAAGACTGGAGAGATTGGTTCACTAATCAAACGATAACAAAATCCTTCCCACTAAAACCTGAGATAAGATTTTAAAAATGCAAATATTTGTCAATATAATTTGATATAATAACACGGTGAATATGCAGTCGACTCTCGATAATTTGAAACTCAAGGGACATCAGAGAAAAATTTTCAATTTATCAAGAGTTCAAAATAACAGGAGTTTAAACAACCAAAAGGAAAAAATCAAGTAAACAAGAGTTTGAAGTTTTGACAGTTTCGGGATATACCTACTGTGTTGGTACAAGATTAAATAAGTGACTTACCGCAAGTTTTTAAAGTAATAAATTTATTGGAAGCTTTCGTGTCTTGCCCTTTCTCAAACAACAGTTTGATCTAAAAATTCGTGATTTATTATTTTAAACACTTGTACAGTTATTCACAAATGTTCATTTGTAGCAAGATACAATTCCTTCAACTTCAAATTACCGAGGGGACCAATTAATATTGATTTTATTCAATTTATCGAGTGTTTTTTCAAGGGAAAACATTTCAAATTATCGAGAGATTCAAATTAACGAGTATCAAAATATCGAGAGTCGAATCTATATGTATATCTATATAAAGATATGAAAAAACGAAAGAAAAAAATAAAAGATAAAAAGATCAGGTGTTGAAATCAATATTAAAAATGGCATATCCTGACCATGTGCTTTACATTATATATAAAGATATAAAAGAAACCTCTCCCTTCAAAATTTTTATAAATATCTTTAAAGATGTAAGTCCTACCGGCAAAATTTCCATCATCCACCATGCTTCACGCATATTTTCAAAAAATGTTTATAACACAAAAAGAATGCAATATATTTCTCCCCCTTTCAATATCATGAATATTTAAAATATGTAAATAATAATTTGTATATAAAAATAGTATTTATTATCAATTTATTAACGTGATACTCCTGTTGAAGGACTGACAAGTCCGAAAGCTTGATAATAAAAAGTTGTACAAGAAACTTAACCCTGGAAGCTTTATCTATTTTATAATCTATAAAGCTAAGTCGGTGGCCTGCCACTGAGTAGTGCTCCCAGTCTTAATGACAAAGGCATTCTACTTCACCCGTTAATGATGGTTGTCAAGATAAGAAAGAAGAAGATAATCTATAAGTGTGTAAATATCTTAAGAAAATTTATGAACCATAATAAAGATGTACGAAAATATTTGAATAGAGCCAGTAAAATCCACTTATAAATCAGAGTTCGTTCCAGTTGCCAGGTGAGTCTCCCCTGTTAGCTCGTTGTTACACAATGTCCAGCTCCCCCATGTCTATAAATAGCCGTTAGACACACCAATAAATTGTATCAATCCAGCATATGTATCAAATTGAATCATATATTGTTGCATCATGATTAATGCGCGTATTTTAAAAATTTATTTATAATATTATTTTTAATATATTTATAATTTAAATTATATATATATATTTTTTTTTATTTAAAACAGATTATTTATATTATCATTATTTCTTTTTATAGTTTCATTCCTTTTGTAATATTGTTATTGTACATATATCTTGATTGGTTATTGGAGCGAGAGAGGACCTAGACTGCGGATCACGACCTACGAGGAAGAATAAATAAACACAATAACTTTAAAAGGTATAATTTATTTTTATTTAATATCATTTATTTGCTTTGAGTATGGAAACCCGCTCGGTGTATAGCACCAAGAAGGAAGAAACCAAGGTCGACGACCCTGCAAAGCTGCAACTTGGGGCAACAATATAAAGAGAGATCATCTACAGTAGAATGATCAAATTCGTCTAGTTTGAATAAAAAAAAAAAAAAAGAAAGAAAAATCGACAAAGGTTCTTAAAACCGTTCTATCAAAATGAGGTCAAATTCCAGATGCAGACTGTTGTGGTCAGAAAGAGAGGGGAGCAAGCACCCAAATGGGGTTCCGTTGAGCGCTGTCAAGACTTCCTGCGGACCGCTAGACGCAGGTGACGTCCCCAGCAGCTGTCTAGAGGTCAGCTGTCCATGCGACCTACTTCAGGGGGGACACCAATGATGCGGCCATTATACACTCCTGCCTTCGCGCGCCCCGCTCTCTCAACAGCATGTCTATGTAAAGAACATAAATCCACCGACATAAGACATATGGTCTTCGATAAAGTCCCCGACAACAATATTGTTTTTGTGCCATGTCTCCCTCTCATTGATATATAGCGATGTCCTGAGGCCATGTGACAATTTAGGGTCGGTTTTTTTTTTCTTTTTTTAGTTGGAATTGCGACATTGGAGAGAGACCGCCCGTATAGAGAAATTCTTCTAGGAATTAAATCTCTTTCAAGATGGGCCATTCTGATCTATTGATACTTTCAAATGATTTACTGATTGGGTTTGATGACTATGGTAACCCTTCTTTTATAAATCCTGTTTTAGGAATTTTGTAGGAAATTATCTTTTGGAATCATCTTTTAGATTCTTTTATAGAGTGTCCTCTAATTGGATTCTTCTTGGTGATTTCTGATTGGATCAAGACGCCAAATCTTTTGTGTGTAGACGGGAAATCCAGTTGGGGATTTCACATATATTCTTCAACTTGAGAAATTGAATACATTTTTTGATACAGGGTAGCCTCTATGAGTCACGAACCTTTTTTTAGTATTATTATTAAAAATTAAAAGGCAAACTAGCAATAAAAACTATATTTTATTTTAGGTATTAGATTATACTTTAATAGTTATAGTTTTTTTAAATTCGAGTTTTCCTTTTAATTTTTAATAAAAAAATGAAAATTTTCGTGACTTTTAGGTTACCCTGTATACCAATGTATTTTTCAATTTATTTATTTCTCAATATAAATTTTGATGTTTAAAGTGAAAATTTCTGGTTTTTCCTGGGATGTGTTTTTTAAAAATTTGTATGACACTTGTATCTCTGGAATCCTGATAGTTTTACCTTAATATTGATTTTGAATGTATTATTTTATTATGTTATATTTGTATTTTAGTGAATTACTTTTTAAAGAGTATTGGCTAAAACTTTTGATTGAAAATGTGATTTTTTTTTAATACAGTAAAACCTCGCTGTAGAGTGTTAGTTTTGATATTTAATTAATTTTCTAGAAATTTATATCAAACAGAAGAAGTCTGCACTTATAAAAAAAAAAAAAAGAAGTTTATTTTTCTTCCTTAAGAATATTTACATGCAACTCAAGCAAAACTAAAATTAAAATTAAAATTGAACGAACAAAATTTTCATATCTTTTGATAGATTGAATTTACCTTTTCTTGGTCAAAAAACAATAGAAAAATAAATTAATTAATATTCAATCACTCATATTTAATTATTTTTTTAAGTTCATCCACATCAACTCCCCCTTTTTTAAGATAGCAATACTCATTAAGGTACATATCTATCCGGTGGTCTCCTCTCTCGTAGTGGATATCTCCGGGAAGGTGTAGATTCAGTCGGTGGTCCAGGTGTAGATTCTGCTACTATTGTAGCAGGAGTCAGGGGACTTGACGTCTGAGGCCTTGGGTAGCTTATTCCTTCTTCTGATGACGAAACATCCTTTCTCTCCATACTTCTCCTCATATAGTTAGTGTGTACTTTCCTTTCTATTCCATCAGTTTCTATCATACAGCTGTTGCTTCCCACTATTCTCTTTACAATCCCAAACATCCATTTCGGTTTTCCTCTTTCCATCCATCTGTATCTTACTCTATCATTTACTTTGTAGCTATTGTTCTGTTTTTTATTTTTCAATCTCCCCACTCTTACTGATTTCTTGCTCAACATGGAAATCTTCGTTCTAATCTCGCGATTTAAAAATATTCCAGCCGGGGATTTCTCCGTTCTAGTCAAAGGACTCAGTCTATATGCATATAAAGCCTTAATCAAAGCAAACTCAAGGGGCAATTCCCTTTCCTCCGAAATAATTATTTTCATAGTTTTTTTTATCTCTCTTACAGACACTTCCGCTAGTCCGTTGCTCTCCGGATGGTAAGCGGGGCTGAACATCGCATGTATGCCATTTCTTTCGAAAAATGTCTTTATTTCATAACTTCTAAACGGGGGCCCATTATCCATTACCGCCACCTCCGGGATACCATATCTCGCTAAACATTCTCTCAAAAAGTCTATGCAGAATCCCGCCGATGTATTTGGAACCATTTGACATTCTATCCAATTAGAATGCGCATCCACCAATATCAAAAAAGTTTTTCCCGCAAAATAGAAATAGTCAAGATGAATTCTCTTCCAAACTTTGTTTGGTGGAGTCCACTCGGTAAATTCCTGTTTTGGCAGCTTTGATGTGTTTTCCATACAAGTGCTACAGCTTTTAGACAGTTTCTCAATTTGCTCATCCATTCCCGGCCAATAGACAGAACTTCTGGCCAGAGTTTTCATTTTATTTACTCCAATATGATTTTCATGGATGATTTTCAAAACATATTCTCTTAAGGAATCGGGGATGATCATTCTATTTCCGAAAAACAGGCAATTTCTTACTATTGTTATCTCGTTTTTAATTCTATTATAAGGTTTTATATCTACCTCTGAGTCAACATCATACCTATCGTACTTGACTAACTTATATAGTTTTCTAAGAGTTGGATCTTCTTGGGTTTTGTACGATACCAAGACGTAATCTAATATCGAATTTTCTATTAATAATATTTCTCCCATTTCCTCTTCCTTCTCCCCTTTTTCAGGATTTGGAAATCTTGAAAGAAAATCTGCAAGAGGTATTTCACTTCCCTTAGTATACTTAATTTCAAAATTAAAATTTGATATTGAGAGTGACCATCTATGTAATCTATTTGCCACTAAGGCTGGTAAATTATTTTTATCGCCAAAAATGGCTAGTAATGGTTTGTGATCTGTATTAATAATAAATTTTCTTCCGTAAAGGAATTGTTTTAGCCTGTTTAAGGTAAAGAATATTGCTAATCCTTCTTTTTCTATTTGGGAATATTTCTTTTCTGTGTCATTTAGTGTTCTTGAAACAAAAGTAATTGGTTTCTCAGTGCCGTCTACAATATGGGAAATATATCCTCCAATACCATAATTTGATGCATCACAAGTAACATAAAGAGGTAAATCTTGCGAATAATGCGTCAAACAAGTTTTTGTACTAATCAAATTTTTACATTTTTCGAAAGCCTGATCATGTTCATTTTTCCAATTCCAATTATAACTTCTTTTCAATAGAGAGAATAAAGGATTTGCATGTATGGATAAATTTCTAACGAATTTACTGTAGAATGACAACATGCCCAAGAAAGATTTCAATTCTGAAATGTTACTCGGTTTAGGACATTTTTTTATACTGTCCAGTTTATCCTCAAGGGGATAGATTCCATTTTTATTTATTTTATGTCCCAAATAATCGATTTCATCAACAAAAAACAAAGATTTTTCTTTATTAATTGAAAAATTAAAATCCGATAATTTATTCATGACTGTTTCAATATCTGAAATATGCTCATTTACATCAGACGATGCTACAAGAATATCGTCTAAATATATTATTTTGTTGGACATTAATTTGTACCATATCAAAATATACTATCCAGTCTTTTCCTATGAGAAGTTTATTATTTTCAATATTTGTTACTATTAAGTTTAAATGGCCTATTTTATTTTTATATCTTACTTTTACTTTACATTCTCCAATAGAGGAAATGCCCTTTCCTTGATAATCGGTTAAATAACATTTAGACGGAAATAATTTAACATGTTCAAAATATTTTAAAAATAGATCTTTTGACATAGTTGTTAAAGCTGCACCCGTGTCAATTTCTGCTAAGAATTTTATGTCGAAGACATACAAAATACTTTCAAATTTATTAGCCAGATATTCTATGTTATTGATGGACTCACCATTCTTTCCCGAAAATGATTCTCCGTGGGCAGATGCTTCGCTCTTTCTTGGTTGAAAATATCCATTCTTAGATTTTGAATGACAAACAGTCGATATATGTCCCAATTGTTTACAAGAATAGCAGAAAGAATTTCTAAAAAAACATCTGTCCGAATGATGATTCATCTTTCCACAATGTTTGCATTTAGAATGTAATTTGTTTATTTCTTTAGTTTCAGCATAAGACTTCATTTTCAACACATTACAATCTACCGATTCTATTGTGGTAGCAATATTTACTGCCATATTAAAAGTGAGCTCAGGCTCTTGAAGTAATCTTTTCAAAATAACTTGATTAGAAACGCCTGCAATGAATTTATCCCTTAGGTGTTCTTCAATATTTAAGCCAAAATTACATTTATTAGCTTGTTTTTTTAATTTAAGGACATATTCTTCTATTTTTTCTCCATGTTCCTGAATCAATTGGCTGAACTCATATCTTTCAAAAATAATATTTAGCTTAGGTGTAAAATGAGTAAGTAGAACACTAACAATTTCTTCAAATTCTAATGCACAAACATCTCTAGGTGAGATCAATTCTTTCAGAATTCCATAAGTATTTGGTCCAATAGACATAATAAAAAAGGAACAATCTTCTTACCTTCAATTTCATTCACAAAAATGTACTGTTTGAATCGTTGAATATAGTTTTCGAAAGGTTCTTCTTTCATTACATAAGGTTCGAACGAAAGCCTCGTCGCCATTGTTAGTTTTGATATTTAATTAATTTTCTAGAAATTTATATCAAACAGAAGAAGTCTGCACTTATAAAAAAAAAAAAGAAGTTTATTTTTCTTCCTTAAGAATATTTACATGCAACTCAAGCAAAACTAAAATTAAAATTAAAATTGAACGAACAAAATTTTCATATCTTTTGATAGATTGAATTTACCTTTTCTTGGTCAAAAAACAATAGAAAAATAAATTAATTAATATTCAATCACTCATATTTAATTATTTTTTTTAAGTTCATCCACATCATAGAGGACACCTAATAGGACGATGTATCGTTTTGATGTGATCGTGTTGATTGTAACCTTTCTCCTTAAAATAATCTAATGAAAATTAATTAATTGTATTTTAAAGCGTATATTCTGTTGCATTGTGTTTCATATGTTTGTATAAATTATAAAAGCGTTTATTTAAAAAAATAATTTAAAGAATAGTTTGATGTCTTTTGAAGGCTAACAATAATTAGGAATGACCTTGAAAACGGCCGGCACCTAAAGGGTTAAGGAGAGATGTCCTCTTACTGGAGAGTTGCTAAATACAGTAGAACTACTTCTCTGTAAAGGACAACACCTAGTTACAGAGCCAAAGTGTTCTTTAGGGAGAGATGTCGTCTTACTGGAGAGTTGCTAAATAATTTTTTAAAAATGGCAATTTTGCAAATGAAAACTGTTCTTTAAAAAGAGGTATCCTCTAGCATGAGTGTCCTCTCATGGAGGTTGTTCTACTGTATTGGTGATGGAAACTGTCCTTTGTAGAGAGGTGTCCTCTAGCGGGAGTGTCCTCTCATGGAGGTTGTTCTACTCTATTGGTGATGGAAACTGTCCTTTGTAGAGAGGTGTCCTCTAGCGGGAGTGTCCTCTCATGGAGGTAGTTCTACTGTATTGGTGATGGAAACTGTCCTTTGTAGAGAGGTGTCCTCTAGCGGGAGTGTCCTCTCATGGAGGTTGTTCTACTCTATTGGTGATGGAAACTGTCCTTTGTAGAGAGGTGTCCTATAGCGGGAGTGTCCTCTCATGGAGGTAGTTCTACTGTATTGGTGATAGAAACTGTTCATTGTAGAGAGTTCTCCTCTAGGGGGAATGTCCTCTCATGGAGGTAGTTCTACTGTATTGGTGATGGAAACTGTCCTTTGTAGAGAGGTGTCCTATAGCGGGAGTGTCCTCTCATGGAGGTAGTTCTACTGTATTGGTGATGGAAACTGTCCTTTGTAGAGAGGTGTCCTCTAGCGGGAGTGTCTTCTCATGGAGATTGTTCTACTGTATTGGTGATAGAAACTGTTCTTTGTAGAGAGTTCTCCTCTAGGGGGAATGTCCTCTCATGGAGGTAGTTCTACTGTATTGGTGATAAAAACTGTCCTTTGTAGAGAGGTGTCCTCTAGCGGGAGTGTCTTCTCATGGAGGTTGTTCACACTTGATTATCTCGTGTGTCTTCAATAAAGGTCACTGTAATATCTTTCAGAGTTATTGTCTCAATCCCCTTTTGTTGCCTATATCATTCCTGGCTTTTGCCGAATTTCTATTCTGTCTCAATCCCCTGATTCGACGGCAGATTCAGGGAGTACTGTGATCAAAGGTTCGAGGGCTAAAGGGGGGGAGTCCTATTGGAGCTTTAGGACGGGTTTAACTAAGTCCGAAAGAGAGGGCTCGGTCAGCAACCTTGCTATGAACTCTCGGAGACGCCTGTGGGTGAGTGGTCAACCCCATTATAGCCAGACCATACTGGCGGGCGCGAGGGGCCTACCAATGGCCGCTCGGTGCATGGAGAATGCATCATTCCTTTTGGCTGTGTGGACCTAGATTACGGCGAAAGCCTGGGATGCAAGGGCCATAGAAGCCTATATCATCCCTGGCTCAGTCTTTGATTGAGCCGAATTTTTATTCTTTATTCTGTCTCAATCCCCTTCAGGGAGTACTGGGAACTAAGGGTTCGAGGGCCAAAGGGGGGGGGGGGGGGGGCGAGTCCTATTGGAACTTTAGGATGGGTTTAACTAAGTCCGAACGAGAGGGCTCGGTCAGCAACCTTGCTATGAACTCTCGGAGACGCCTGTGGGTGAATGGTCAACCCCATTGTAGCCAGACCATAATGGCGGACGCGAGGGGCCAACCAATGGCCGCTCGGTGCATGGAGAATGCATCATTCCCTTTCTGGCTGTGTGATCGACAGTGGATGCAAGGGCCTTTGATGCCTATATCGTCCCTGGCTCAGTCTTTGAGCCAAATTTCTATTCTGTCTCAATCCCCTAGGGGATGCTAGGGCATCTTTGTCTATATCATCCCTTGCTAGGTCGTTTGACTGGGCTAAATTTCTTTTCTGTCTCAATCCCGATATACATTCTGAAAGGTACAACTTCCATAAATGTTGTCCATGAGTGTAATAGAGAAATAAGGTTTATAGAGAGAACGGTTACAATTGCCACGCGATCGTCAGTATTGTATATTGACAGATGTAAAATTCTGTGGAGTTTTTCTTTTGTCTCAGTGATATAACGGGCAAATAACGGTCTAGATAGGGTCATGCAATAAACAGATCTTCCCAATCAGTCACCAGTGCTATGACAACGGTGCTGCAGGACAGCGCTGTGACAGCAGGACCAAGATGGCGGATGACAGATGCCGTTATTGGCGGAAGCAACTGCTTCCTTTGGTATGTTTAGAAATACTGTTAACCCCGGATATCGCGGCGTGTGCGTGTGACACGGTCCGCCGCTGTCTCGGCCGTCCAGCACATGTCAACGTCCCGGGGGGATTATCCACGTCAGCCTCTTTCTACTAACTGAATGTTGTACCTTTTAGCATGTATATCGGGATTGAGACAATAACTCTGAAAGATATTACAGTGACCTTTATTGAAGACACACGAGATAACCAATATACACTCATGGACAACATTTAAGGAAGTTATACTTTTTAGCATGTATATCGGGATTGAGACAATAACTCTGAAAGATATTACAGTGACCTTTATTGAAGACAGACGAGATAGCCAATATACACTCATGGACAAAACTTAAGGAAGTTGTACCTTTTAGCATGTATATCGGGATTGAGACAATAACTCTGAAAGATATTGCAGTGACCTTTATTGAATACACACGAGATAACCAATATACACTCATCGGCAACACTTAAGGAAGTTGTACCTTTTAGCATGTATATCGGGATTGAGACAATAACTCTGAAAGATATTGCAGTGACCTTTATTGAAGACACACGAGATAACCAATATACACTCATGGACAGAACTTAAGGAAGTTGTACCTTTTAGCATGTATATCGGGATTGAGACAATAACTCTGAAAGATATTACAGTGACCTTTATTGAAGACACACGAGATAACCAATATACACTCATGGACAGAACTTAAGAAAGTTGTACCTTTTAGCATGTATATCGGGATTGAGACAATAACTCTGAAAGATATTACAGTGACCTTTATTGAAGACACACGAGATAACCAAGTGAGAACAATCTCTGTCTCCTTTAAAAAAGAAACGATCGGCTTAATCAAAGACTTCACTTTCCTAAATATTTTCTATGAATGTTAGATCTACTTAGTCTAGCCATAAATATTGTTACAAAACCAAATCAGTGATAAAAAATTAATTTGACCGCGTTAAGTATTCAAAATACAGTTGTTGTTATTTGAATATCTCGTGCACACGTGCTTAGAAAAAAAAAATCGAAATATATTTGTTTATTGATAATGGGTTTGGGTATTAAAGAAAACCCTATAGTTGTAATAGCCTTACACAAGGTAGGCCAAAATCTTTCACCCTTTTTAAACTTTTACAAAATTTGAATATTACGCGTCAATTTGTTTATCGAATCATTGAAAGGTTCAACAAGGCTTGCACTATTGATGACCTTGAAAGATCTGGTCGACCTCACATGCAACGAACGCAAGCAGCTATAAAAGCCATTCGCGAAAGAATTCGTCGAAATCCACACTGCAAACAAAAGATCTTAGCAAAGCAGATAAATTTAGCTCCAAGATAGTTTCAAGGATAATCAACGAAGACCTTGGACTGAGAGCTTTCAAACGACGCACAGGTCATTTGATAACCCCTGCTCTTAGAGATATTAGAAGGGTTAGATCAAAAATGTTGTTGGCGCAGCATGATGGTCGGTGGCATGAGAGAATCCTTTTCACAGACGAGATATTTTTCACTGTCGAGTAAAATATTAATCGTCAGAATGATAGGATATATGCTCGTAGCTCTCTAGAAGCTTCTTTGAAAGTCAGAAGACTTGAAAAGTCACCATCCTTCTTCTGTCATGGTTTGGTGGGGAGTTAGCTACCATGGTGTAACAGATCTCCACTGCTGTGCCAAGGGGGTAAATAATACAGCTAAAAACTATAAATAAGACATTTTGTAACAAATAGTAAAGCCTCTGAATACAAAAATGTAAAATGGAGAACAATGGATATTTCAACAAGATTCAGCTCCTGCTCACAAAGCTAAGTCAACTCAACAATGGTTGGAGACGAATGTTCCGGAGTTCATAAAGGCCAATGAATGGCCCTCTGGAAGCCCTGATTTAAACCCCCTTGATTACAGTTTGTGGGCATATTTAGAGGAGAAGGTGTGCTATAAAAGATATCATAATTTGGATAAATTGAAATCAGCATTGGTGAGAGCAATGAAAGAAATACCCTTAGAAAAGGTGCGTGCCACCATAGATCAGTGGCCCGAACGTTTGAGATCCTGTGTCAAAAATAAGGGAGAACATTTTGAATGCTTGTATATATTTTAAATCTATGTCCTATTGGCTAATAAAATATGTATTTATATTCCATTAGTTTTTGTTCTTAATCATTTAATTTATAAAATTGTTTGTAACAGAATTAGTGGCTAGACTGTGTATATCTACATATTCCCTATATAACGTAGTAAAATTGAATTCCTTTCATCCTTTTTTTTTGCCTACTTAATAGCTGTATATATCGGGAGGGCATTCCTCAGGTATTACCCACTATATAAATATATTGTAAAACGACATTTGAAACTTCCCGCAAACTTTCTTTTGAACGAAAAATAGAAATTTATTCCGAGGAGAAAGAACGATCGTGTGTAAAGCTGCTGTTCTGGGTCCATGTCAATTATATGTGACAATGTTGTTGTTGTCGTGCCCAATGAAGAGCCTCAGATGTCTCCGTACATCTCTATCACAGCAATGTTCTCTATTTTGGATGTGTAAAGCTGCTGTTCTGGGTCCATGTCAATTATATGTGACAATGTTGTTGTTGTCGTGTCCAATGAAGAGCCTCAGATGTCTCCGTACATCTCTATCACAGCAATGTTCTCTATCTTGGATGTGTAAAGCTGCTGTTCTGGGTCCATGTCAATTATATGTGACAATGTTGTTGTTGTCGTGTCCAATGAAGAGCCTCAGATGTCTCCGTACATCTCTATCACTGCAATGTTCTCTATCTTGGGTGTGTAAAGCTGCTGTTCTGGGTCCATGTCAATTATATGTGACAATGTTGTTGTTGTCGTGTCCAATGAAGAGCCTCAGATGTCTCCGTACATCTCTATCACTGCAATGTTCTCTATCTTGGGTGTGTAAAGCTGCTGTTCTGGGTCCATGTCAATTATATGTGACAATGTTGTTGTTGTCGTGTCCAATGAAGAGCCTCAGATGTCTCCGTACATCTCTATCACAGCAATGTTCTCTATCATGGGTGTGTAAAGCTGCTGTTCTGGGTCCATGTCAATTATATGTGACAATGTTGTTGTTGTCGTGTCCAATGAAGAGCCTCAGATGTCTCCGTACATCTCTATCACTGCAATGTCCTCTATCTTGGGTGTGTAAAGCTGCTGTTCTGGGTCCATTTCAATTATATGTGACAATGTTGTTGTTGTCGTGTCCAATGAAGAGCCTCAGATGTCTCCGTACATCTCTATCACAGCAATGTTCTCTATCTTGGGTGTGTAAAGCTGCTGCTCTGGGTCCATGTCAATTATATGTGACAATGTTGTTGTCGTGTTCAATGAAGAGCCTCAGATATCTCCGTACATCTCTATCACAGCAATGTTCTCTATCTTGGGTGTGTAAAGCTGCTGTTCTGGGTCCATGTCAATTATATGTGACAATGTTGTTGTCGTTTCCAATGAAGAGCCTCAGATATCTCCATACATCTCTATCACAGCAATGTTCTCTATCTTGGGTGCGTAAAGCTGCTGTTCTGGGTCCATGTCAATTATATGTGACAATGTTGTTGTCGTGTCCAATGAAGAGCCTCAGATGTCTCCATACATCTCTATCACAGCAATGTTCTCTATCTTGGGTGTGTAAAGCTGCTGTTCTGGGTCCATGTCAATTATATGTGACAATGTTGTTGTCGTGTCCAATGAAGAGCCTCAGATGTCTCCATACATCTCTATCACAGCAATGTTCTCTATCTTGGGTGTGTAAAGCTGTTGTTCTGGGTCAATTTTCTACAAGGCTGCAGCCATTGCTGGGCATGGGAATATGTGAATAGGTGTTAGTTCCACACCAGGACAGTTGTTTTGTAGGTTCTTGTGCCCTCTGGATATATTGTTATTCCTTTATAGTGTTTTGTTTTGAGTCTTATTATAGTTTTTGTCAGTTTTTTTTTCAGAGTTTATTCCATATATTTATTTCTAACCTTAGGGATGAAGTATGAAAGGATGAATTGTGAAGAGTAACGATAAACGGATAAATAAAAGTGTCCAGGATGTCGTTATACAATCATAAGCCGTATTATATTGTATTATAAACGTAAACACATAGCGCAGTAATTAGAACAAATCTTTATTAGGTCATCTAAACGTCGTTAACAAATGTTAGTGGGGGAGGGGGTACAATTGAAATCAATATCATCAACAACAACAAAAACCTTTATTAAGACATATGTACATGAGTGATGAGGAATTTGGAGGGGAGGGGCAGCAATCAGCCATTGTCTGTGGAGTTGAGCACTTCTTCCCTCAATTTATCAATCGCCTTGAAAAATTTAAAATATTTATAAACAAATGTTTTATCCATCAGGAGAGTAGTAAATATTTTATATACATGTTGTTCATTGTATTGAGTTAGCCCCGAAATTTCGTGAATTTCCAATCTCTTTTCCTGTAGGAATGGGCAATGGAATAGATAATGGACCTATTTGTCTTGGATGCCAACATTGCAGAAGCAGCAATTTAAAGGGTCGCTGTTCCAAAATCCCGTAATATCCTCTCGGAAAAGTAGCCATAGAATCCTTTGACGGACTAAATTGAAATCAATATCTACATAAATTTCATATACATTGTATTTTGCCTTATTGAAAACACGACGTAATTCACCCTTTTCCTTTTCGAAGATGAAGTTAAGAGAGCTGAACCTGTATAGGGGGTCGATTCTTCGGCAGTCTTCTTTAGCTTTGTTGATAAAACGTCTCGCAGCTGGACAGTCGAGGTACTGGTGTTGGATATCAGGCGATCCTTGGCATACAGAAGAGAGAGTACAGTTGGCCTATAAATATTTTTTTTGCCTATCTCTTGTATACATGGTACAGGCCATGATAATCATGGTGGGTAGTTAGTGACTGCTTTTAATGTAGGTACACCACATGTCTACACATGGTACAGGCCATGGTAATCATGGTGGGTAGTTAGAGACTGCTTTTACTGTAAGTACACCAAATGTCTACACTCGGCCGTGCGGCCACGCGTCGCGCGAGCTCCTGAGTTTTTCGCCTCTGGCGGGCGAAAAGTGTCGCGGATGGCGACAAATTTTATAAGGGCTGAAAGCCCGTCAAAAGCCGAGCAAAAGCCTGTAAGGCACGGCTCACTAGCACATCCATGTGCAGAATTATCCGCAAATCAAGATTTGCAGAACGAAATTCCAATAGTTTTGAGAAAAAATCAAAACTATGTAAATCCGCCCGCCGGCGGCCAGTATGCAAATTCTGCCGCGCCGGTCGACCTTTCGGCTATTCCAACTTCTAACGCCGCTGCTCAAGTCCGGAGAAACTGGGCTGACATCACAGAAGAGGTGAATCCTGGAGCTGAGGAAGGATTTACCCTCGTCCAGGGTAGGAAGAGGCGCCGTGGCTCGGCAAATTCGCCTACGGCAGCTGCACCATCCTCCAATGCCGGAGGTTCCAGGACCATTCGCCGACCTCAACCATCGGCGGGTTCGGTGCCGCGGGCCCAAGAAATCAGGGTCACCAGAGCACACATCGCGGAAGCCAGGGCGCGGCAGGCGTCCTCCTCCGAGGAACACTGTGTTTACATCGAACACAGCCCCGAACTTGGAGCCCTTCCACTACCTTAAGGCACTGGATAGGATGCTCGGAGGAACTGCCGGAGTCATCCAGATCACCAAGGTGAACGGCCACCAGCTCCTGGGACTGACCAACAGAGGCCTGGCCGAGCGCCTCATAAGTGAGGGCCTCGAGGTTGAGGGAACACTCCTCAGGGCATTCCCTTTCCGCAAAAGAGCGGAAAGGATTACAGTGGGTAACCTCCCCTTCTTTATAGGAGACTCCGCTGTCATCAACGCCCTCTCTCCATATGGGCGGGTCACGTCCATCGCCCCTAAGCAGATGAAGGCGGGCCCCTACGTCTACGTCGATGGCCGGCGAGACGTCTTCATCACCCTACATGAGGGGATCACCATCGAGAGGCTTCCAACCCGCCTCGACATCAACATCAAAGGCGAGGCCTGGCCTGCGTACCTGTCCTCGGGCATCAGGTGTTCCAGGTGCCACGGACAAGGGCATCGGAGGGCCATCTGCCCCCTGCTTGCAGGGCTGGCCAACAACACCAGAATGGCCCCACCGACCACTCCTGCTGGCGTCCCACCACCGACCACCCCTGCACCTCCTCAGCGGTCAGCAGCCCAGCCTCCTGCGCCGACACCCTCCAATCCAGCCATGGAGGTTTGCAGCGCTCCTCCCGTGGCCCGAGCTGCGCTCCACTCATCCGCACCTCGGCCATCTCCACCAGCGGCCCCAGCCTTTCCTATGGAGGAGACGCCTCCTGCCCCTCCACCAGTGACCCCTGCTCCGTCCCTGCGAACACCTGGGAGTCGCGAGCCTGCGGCCCCAACACCGGACGTGGAGATGTCCATCGTGGAGGAGATCCTTGCGTCCTTCACGTCATCGGCAAAAAACGCAACGAGAGTCGACCTCGATGCGTTCATCAAGGGGCACCCCAGCGTATCCTTCGCTAAGACGGACGCCCTTGGTCTTGGGCGGGAGGAGGTCCTGGACCTCCTCTCCTCGAGGACCAAGGCACAGAGGAAAGGACCCCTCCTGTCGCCTCCGCAGTGCGACGCCCTCGCCGGCCTGATCGGGCAAATCTTAGATCTAAGGCCCGGAGCAGCCAGCAACCTTTACAAGGTCCTCGGACAAGTCAGGGCTGAGCTCAGGACAACACCAGCAGTGCCTCCAACACCCCCACTGCCTGCGCCTCGGTCTGCTGAGACGGCGCCGCCCGCTCCTCAAGGGGAGGAGTCAGCACCAGCTGAAGTGGCATATCCGCCTCCACTGCCAGTCAAGATGACAGACGAGGCCCGTGAGAGGTGGCTCCTCGATCTGTTCAAGGAATTGAACTATAAGACCTTCCTGATACCCTTACTTGGTTGGACCAGACCGGAACAAATCATTCGTGCGGCTCTGCATTCCGGAGAAGAACGGAATGATATTCTCGGCGCACATCCAAACCAAAGGAGCATCCTTGCGAACTTCTTGGGCTCTGTCATCGAGCGTGCTCGAGGCGGTGATCAATCTGCTCTCGACCAATTGTCGGACTTTAGGTCAATGTTGTGCCGCTGATGAAACTATTGTAAATAATTGTAAATTTTTTCCCCCCCACTGACTTGAGTGTACCATTGACTGAATGGTCAATAAAATCTGTTTCATTGTCATTGTCACATGTCTACACTCGGCCGTGCGGCCACGCGTCGCGCGAGCTCCGTGTTTTTCGCCTTTGGCGGGCGGTAAAATGCATTTAGGCATGTCGAGTTCGGCATCGCCAGGGAGCTCGGGATCTGCTGGACAAGAGCCTGGAAGGCCCAGCATCCCAGCTCCTACTGGTGGGAGGATTTCAAGCGAAAACGGAAATCAGAAAATCTTAAAAGAAAACTCAGAAAATCGAGTTTATGCAAATCCGCCGGCAGGCGTTAAAGATGTAAATCTGGCCGCCGCGCGTGACGTCACCCTCAACTTGCCGGCCGGTACGTCATCCAATGGCGCTTCCCGTGTCTTGGGAAGCTGGGCGGACTGCATTGAGGATTTGAGCCCCGGTGCGGAAGACGACTTTACCGTCGTGAAAACCAAGAAGAGGCGCCGCGAATCATCAAATTCGCCTACAGCCGCTGCACCATCCTCCAACAGCGGTGGCGCCAGGAGCAGTCGCCGATTGCATTCATCGGCTCGATCGGTACCCCGGGCACAGGAGATCCCGACAACCAGGACCCATATCACAGAGGCCCGGGCGAGGCAGGCGTCCTCCTCCGAGGAGCACTGCGTCTACCTGGAACACGGCCCCGAGCTACAGCCCTTCCACTACCTGAGGGCGCTGGACAGGCTGCTTGGAGGAACCGCCGGAATTATCCAGATCTCCAAGGTAAACGGCCACCAACTCCTGGGACTGGCCAACAGGGGCCTCGCCGAGCGCCTCATAAACAACGGCCTTGAGGTTGAGGGCACTCTCCTCAGGGCGTTTCCTTTCCGTAAAAGAGCGGAAAGGATAACGGTGAGCAACCTCCCCTTCTTCGTGGAGGACTCAGCCATCATCAACGCCCTTAGGCCCTTTGGGCGCATCACATCCATCGCGCCCAAAATGATGAAGGCCGGCTCGTACACCTACACCGACGGTCGCCGCGAGGCGTTCATCGTCCTTCACGAAGGAATGACAACCGAGAGGCTCCCCACCCGCCTCGACATCACCATCAAAGGCGAGGCCTGGCCCGCTTATCTCTCTACCGGCATCAAGTGTTCCAGATGCCACGGTCAGGGGCACCGCAGGGCCAACTGCCCCCTGCTTGCAGGGCTGGCCAACAACACCAGAACGGCCCCACCGACCACTCCTGCTGGCGTCCCACCACCGACCACCCCTGCACCGCCTCAGCGGTCAGCAGCCCAGCCTCCTGCGCCGACACCCTCCAATCCAGCCATGGAGGTTTGCAGCGCTCCTCCCGTGGCCCGAGCTGCGCTCCACTCATCCGCACCTCGGCCATCTCCACCAGCGGCCCCAGCCTTTCCTATGGAGGAGACGCCTCCTGCCCCTCCACCAGTGACCCCTGCTCCGTCCCTGCAAACACCTGGGAGTCGCGAGCCTGCGGCCCCAACACCGGACGTGGAGATGTCCATCGTGGAGGAGACCCTTGCGTCCTTCACTTCATCGGCAAAAAACGCAACGAGAGTCGACCTCGATGCGTTCATCGAGGGGCACCCCAGCGTGTCCTTCGCTAAGACGGACGCCCTTGGTCTTGGGCGGGAGGAGGTCCTGGACCTCCTCTCCTCGAGGACCAAGGCGCAGAGGAAGGGACCCCTCCTGTCGCCTCCGCAGTGCGACGCCCTCGTCGGCCTGATCGGGCAAATCCTGGACCTGAGACCCGGAGCAGCCAGCAACCTGTACAAAGTCCTCGGACAAGTCAAGGCCGAGCTCAGGACAACACCAGCAGTGCCTCCAACACCCACACTGCCTGCGCCTTGGCCTTCTAAGCCAACACCACCCGCTCTCCACGGGGAAAAGACGTCGCCGGACATCGCGACACCTCCACCTCCACTGTCTACCGAATTCATTGATGCCTGCTACGACCAGGCAAATGACATAATATATGAATTAAGCGATGAGCGCTACTCGGAGCCTTTATCCGATATAGGAGTCACAGAGGGTGACATCGTAGAGGCAATTATTTTCCCCGACGATAGGGAACCTCTCCTCAGGCGCCTCTCCACTCAGAAGAGAACCACTCTTGCCGGGATCGTCAGCGCTGCATCTGAGCGCGCTCGGAGCTCGGATCCCTTTGTGCGTGAGGGCCTGCGCATACTCAGCGAAATGCTCCCCCCCCCCCCCCCCCCCCCCCCAAACCGTAAATCCCATTAATTCTTGATTGAATGTAACTATTGACGAGTGTCAATAAAGTATGTTTTAATTGTCAAAAATTGTCACATGTCTACACATGGTACAGGCCACGATAATTATGGTGGGTAGTTAGTGACTGCTTTTACTATAAGTACACCACATGTCTACACTCGGCCGTGCGGCCACGCGTCGCGCGAGCTCCTGAGTTTTTCGCCTCAGGCGGGCGAAAAGTGTCGCGGATGGCGACAATTTTATACGGGCTGAAAGCCCGTCAAAAGCCGAGCAAAAGCCTGTAAGGCACGGCGAAAAAGCACAACCATGTGCTGAACTATCTAAGAAAGAAGATTTTCAGAAGAAAACTTCAAATCTCTTCAACAAAAATCAAAACTATGCAAATCCGCCCGCCGGCGGACATCATGCAAATCCGGCCACGCCGACCGACTTCGTTACTGCCTCGTTTTCCGAGGCCGCTGCCCAAGCCAATAGAAGCTGGGCAGACTTAGCGGAGGACAACAATCACGAATCTGAGGAACCTTTCATCACTGTCCAAAGAAAGAAAAGACGCCGTGGCTCGGCGGAATCACCTGCGGCGGCTGCACCTTCCTCTAACATCAGAGGCGCAGGAGCCATTCGCCGGCCGCGATCATCCACGGGATGGGCACCGCGGGCGGAGGAAATCAGGACCACCCGAGCGCACATCGCGGAGGCCAGGGCGCGGCAGGCGTCTTCCACCGAGGACCACTGCGTTTATGTAGAGCGCAGCCCTGAACTGGAGCCCTTTCACTACATGAGGCAAATTGAAAGGATGTTCGGAGGGACCAGGGAGGTCTTCCAACTGACAAAAATGAACGGCCACTTCCTGGTGGGACTGGCTAACAGAGGCATGACCGAGCGCCTCATCAACGAGGGCCTCGAGGTGGAGGGAACACTCCACAGGGCCTTCCCGTTCCGCAAGAGGGCGGAGCGAATTACAGTGGGAAACCTCCCCTTCTTCGTGGGGGATGCAGCCGTCATCAGCGCCCTTTCATCTTTTGGGCGGGTCACATCTATCGCCCCCAAGCTGATGAAGGCTGGCCCATACATCTACAACGACGGCCGCCGAGAGGCGTTTATCATCTTCCGCGAAGGAATGACCATCGAGAGGCTGCCCACCCGCCTCGACATTACCATCAAAGGCGAGGCCTGGCCCGCATACCTGTCCTCCGGGATTAGGTGCTCCAGGTGCCGTGGCCAAGGACATCGCAGGGCCAACTGCCCCCTGCTTGCAGGGCTAGCTAACAACACCAGATTGGCCCCACCAACCACTCCTGCCGCCGTTCCATCAACAACCACCTCTGCACCGCCTCAGAGGTCAGCGGCCCAGCCTCCTACACCGGCGTCCTCCAGTCCAGCCAGAGAGACTCCCGGCACTTCTCCTGCGGCCCGAGCTGTAACTACATCTACAGCACCTCGACCATCTCCGCCGGTAGCCCCGGCCGTACCTATGGAGGAGGCGCCTTCTACCCCTCCACCTGTGACCCCTGCTCCGTCCCTTCAGGCGCCTGGGGTTCCCGCCCAGAGGACCCTCGGGTCTGCAGCCCCAACACCGGACGTGGAGATGTCCATCGTGGAGGAGACCTTTGCGTCATCCACGTCTTCGGCAAAGAACGCTACGAGAGTCGACCTCGATGCGTTCATCGAGGGGCACCCCAGCGTGTCATTCGCTGAGACGGACGCCCTTGGTCTTGGGCGGGAGGAGGTCCTGGACCTCCTCTCCTCGAGGACCAAGGCGCAAAGGAAAGGACCCCTCCTGTCGCCTCCGCAGTGCGACGCCCTCGTCGGCATGATCGGGCAAATCTTGAATCTGAGGCCCGGAGCAGCCAGCAACCTGTACAAAGTCCTCGGACAAGTCAAGGCTGAACTCAGGACAACACCAGCAGAGCCTCCAACACCCCCACTGCCTGCGCCTCGGCCTTCTGGACCAACGCCACCTACTCCCCACAGCGAAGAACTGATGCCTGCTGTGATGACACCTCCGCCGCATGCCCTGGAGGATAATCCGGACCTGGCCCAATGGGAGATGTCACTATCTCTGTATCAGATCTTCATGAAAGAACCCGACTTGGGGCCTACGTCCAAATCGGGAATCGACCAATCAGAACTCACGGATGCGACCCTTAACCCCAGGGATAGGGAGGAACTCATCGAGCAACTTTTGCCCAGGCAAAGGAACATTCTGGCTCAGATCCTTGACGCTCTCTTGGAGCGCGCTCTGGACTTGGATCCTTTTCTTCGCGGGAAGCTTTCTGAGCTCAGGGCCTCCTTGCCTCCCTAACCCAGACCCTCTTTGAGGGCACCCCCTGTTGTTTTGTTGCTGTAAATACTTTTTATTGCTTAACTCTCCGGAGTGTTCTTAATTGACTAAGAGGTCAATAAAGTAATTTTAATTGTCAAAATTGTCACATGTCTACACATGGTACAGGCCATGATAATTATGGTGGGTAGTTAGTGACTGCTTTTACTATAAGTACACCACATGTCTACACTCGGCCGTGCGGCCACGCGTCGCGCGAGCTCCTGAGTTTTTCGCCTCTGGCGGGCGAAAAGTGTCGCGGATGGCGACAAATATGGTATGGGCTGAAAGCCCGTCAAAAGCCGAAGACAAGCCTGTAAGGCTCGGCTCTAAAGCACAGCCCAGTGCGGAAATAACAGCAAAAGACGTTTTGCAGATCAATTCCTCGATGAATTCAAAAGAAAATGAAAACTATGTAAATCCGCCCGCCGGCAGCCAGGATGCAAATTCTGCCGCGCCGGTCGACTTTGCGGCTATTCCAACTGCTAACGCCGCTGCTCAAGTCCGGAGAAACTGGGCTGACATCACAGAAGAGGTGAATCCTGGAGCTGAGGAAGGATTTACCCTCGTCCAGGGTAGGAAGAGGCGCCGTGGCTCGGCAAATTCGCCTACGGCAGCTGCACCATCCTCCAATGCTGGAGGTTCCAGGACCATTCGCCGACCTCAACCATCGGCGGGTTCGGTGCCGCGGGCCCAGGAAATCAGGGTCACCAGAGCACACATCGCGGAAGCCAGGGCGCGGCAGGCGTCCTCCTCCGAGGAACACTGTGTGTACATCGAACACAGCCCCGAACTGGAGCCCTTCCACTACCTTAGGGCACTGGATAGGATGCTCGGAGGAACTGCCGGAGTCATCCAGATCACCAAGGTGAACGGCCACCAGCTCCTGGGACTGACCAACAGAGGCCTGGCCGAGCGCCTCATAAGTGAGGGCCTCGAGGTTGAGGGAACACTCCTCAGGGCATTCCCTTTCCGCAAAAGAGCGGAAAGGATTACAGTGGGTAACCTCCCCTTCTTTATAGGAGACTCCGCTGTCATCAACGCCCTCTCTCCATATGGGCGGGTCACGTCCTTCGCCCCTAAGCAGATGAAGGCGGGCCCCTACGTCTACGTCGATGGCCGGCGAGACGTCTTCATCACCCTACATGAGGGGATCACCATCGAGAGGCTTCCAACCCGCCTCGACATCAACATCAAAGGCGAAGCCTGGCCTGCGTACCTGTCCTCGGGCATCAGGTGTTCCAGGTGCCACGGACAAGGGCATCGGAGGGCCATCTGCCCCCTGCTTGCAGGGCTGGCCAACAACACCAGAATGGCCCTACCGACCACTCCTGCTGGCGTCCCACCACCGACCACCCCTGCACCGCCTCAGCGGTCAGCAGCCCAGCCTCCTGCGCCGAAACCCTCCAATCCAGCCATGGAGGTTTGCAGCGCTCCTCCCGTGGCCCGAGCTGTGCTCCACTCATCCGCACATCGGCCATCTCCACCAGCGGCCCCAGCCTTTCCTATGGAGGAGACGCCTCCTGCCCCTCCACCAGTGACCCCTGCTCCGTCCCTGCGAACACCTGGGAGTCGCGAGCCTGCGGCCCCAACACCGGACGTAGAGATGTCCATCGTAGAGGAGACCTTTGAGTCCTCCACGTCATCGGCAAAAAACGCAACGAGAGTCGACCTCGATGCGTTCATCGAGGGGCACCCCAGCGTGTCCTTCGCTAAGACGGACGCCCTTGGTCTTGGGCGGGAGGAGGTCCTGGACCTCCTCTCCTCGAGGACCAAGGCGCAGAGGAAGGGACCCCTCCTGTCGCCTCCGCAGTGCGACGCCCTCGTCGGCCTGATCGGGCAAATCCTGGACCTGAGACCCGGAGCAGCCAGCAACCTGTACAAAGTCCTCGGTCAAGTCAAAGCTGAGCTGAGGACAACACCAGCTACAGTGCCTCCATCACCCCCACTGCCTGCGCCTCGACCATCTGAGCCGGTGCCGCTCACTTCCCATGGCAAACAATTTTCACCTGCTTCCAGAACACCCCCGCTGCCCGCCCCGACGGAGATGGAGGAGGACGTTCCAATGACGGAGGAGGAGCGCTGTGCACCCCCACCGCCTGCGCCTCGGCTTGCTGGGCCAATTCCACCCGTCCCCCATGGGGACACGACGACACCGCCCACTCCCCTTGGGAAAGAGACGACACTGGCCATGACGGCACCTCCGCCTCCACTGTCAGACCAGCTGATCAAGGCGGACCTGGATAGAAAGTGTCTGGGTCAAATACGTGACCTACTCGAAGAGCTGAACTATCAACATGCCTTAAGGCCCTTAATTAAGAAAGGGATAGACCTAGACAACATCGCATTTGCGATCTATGGCGCGAGAATAGGGAGTATCTCCTCGAGATTCTCTCACCTAGACCCAGACACAGAGCCATTCTCGCCGAGTTTCTCGACACTGTCGCCGAGCATGCTCGCGATCACCATCCCCTGATTCAAGGCGGAATATCAAAGCTCAAGCTGGCTATGGGCTCCTGACGATCCAGACTTTTGTAAATATTTCCTGCTGACTGTGTAATTGTTGACTAAATAGTCAATAAAACTTGTTTTCATTGTCATTGTCACATGTCTACACATGTGAAAAGCAGTTCGACTTTGCACTTACAAATATGCCAAAGAGCCCCGTTTGGTTACGTGCACTCGCTGGTGGTGTTGGACTTTTGCAAGAATCGGAGGACCATTGGAGCTTTTTTTTTTAATCAGAAAAAAGTGCCCAATGCGGGAATCGAACCCGGGTCGTAGCGGTCGTAAACCAACGGTTTAGACCAAGCATGTCAAACTCGCGGCCCGCGGGCCTCATGCGGCCCACAACGAATAAATTTGCGGCCCACCAGACAATATATTCTAATAAAAAAAATTATAAATTAAAAAATAATAATAATAAAAATTTGTAGCCTAATTTTTAAAAATTGTAATTATACATAATTTATTTATTAATAACGAACCACTGGTCGCCATACATAAGTCGTAAGTTTTTATAATATTATACCTACATACATAACGTATGTACATCGCCATAAGTATTGTGTGGCTTAAAGTTTAAAGAAAATATTCTTTCGGAGTACTAGAAAAAAAAAATTTAAGTTACGTTCAATAATTTGTGCAGTTATTCTGTGTCTGGTAAGTTAAAAAATATTAATTAAAAAAAAATTAAAATATTAATTAAAACGTTTTATTATTTTGTGTTAGCGATTACTAATTTTTTTTCAGACCTTTGTATTCAATATGTCTTCATCAAAACCAAGTGGCAGTAAAACTAAACGAAAAATTGCTGACGAACATAGGAATTTTCAAGAAAAGTGGGAATTAGAGTATTTTTGCTCTGAAGTAAAAGATAAAATCATCTGCTTGATATGTAATAATGCTATTAGTGTACCAAAATTATATAACATTAAACGTCATTATGAACAACATAAATCAAAATATGATACCTACGAAGGTTTAATGAGACAAGAAAAGTTAAAATAGTTCAAGTTGGGAATGAAAAAATAACAGTTTATGTTTACCAAAGTATCACAAGAGAGTGAAGCGGCGGTGCATGCAAGCTACATTTTATCGGAGATGATAGCTAAAGACTCAAAACCTTTTACTGAAGGTGATTTCATCAAGGAATGTTTAATTAAAGCTGTAGAAATTGTTTGTCCTGGAAGTGTGAAGACGTTTCAAGCAATATCTTTGTCTCGAAATACCGTTGTGGAAAGAGTTACTGATATGGCCAGAAATTTAAATGATCAGATAAAATAAAAATCATCTTGTTTCGAAGCATTTTCCATTGCCTGTGATGAGAGTACGGACATTGGGGGCGTAGCTCAGTTAGCTGTTTTTTTTTTCGAGCTTGCGACACGGATTTCAACATTTTTGAGGAATTATTGGAACTAGTACCGATGCATGGCACCACTACAGGAGAAGATATATTTAATTGCGTTTATGATCTTCTGCCAAAATACAATTTACCTCAATCAAAATTGACTTCTGTAGCAACAGATGGAGCTCCTTCAATGACTGGAAAAACCAACGGTTTCGTAGCATTACTGCGAAAAAAACTAAGTGAAATTTCTGATTCCAATATTCATCATACGCATTGCATTATACATCAGGAAGTATTATGTACGAAGGTAATAAAAATGGAAAATGTGTTGACACCTATCAAAATATTCATCAATTTCATAAGATCTCGAGGTTTAAATCAGCGACAGTTCTCTCTGTTCTTAACTGAATTAGAAAGCGAATATTCAGGTTTATCATACTATACCGAGGTAAGTTGGCTATCATGCTCCAAGGTTCTCAAACAATTTTGGGACTTGAAAGAAGAAATATGTCAGTTTTTAATAACCAAGAATCAAGACATCACTTTGTTTTCTGATCAAGTATGGTTGCAAGATTTTTCCTTCATGGTTGACATAACAAAACACTTGTCGGATTTAAATTTGAAACTGCAAGGAAAGGATCAGATCATTACCAACATGTGTGACCAAGTTAATGCATTCAAATGTAAGCTAGTTCTTTGGGAAAAGCAGTTGAAAAACGAAGATTTAATGCACTTTCCGACATGCAGCATGTACAAATCAAGTTTAGGTGAAACTGCATCGTATCAAAAATATGCGGAAAAAAATTAAGTCTTAGAAATGAATTTGAAACAAGGTTTTCTGATTTCAAATCTTTGGAAGGCAAGTTTACTTTGTTTTCTTCGATTTTCTCGATAAATATAGAATCAGTGCCTAATCATATGCAAATGGAGGTAATAGATATCCAGTGCGATTCAGATTTAAAGGCAAAATTCATTGAAGTTGGCGTTTCTGAATTTTACAAATATTTGCCAGCCAGATTTGAAACCACTCGAAAATTAGCATATGAAATTATGTCCATGTTTGGAAGTACTTATCGGTGCGAGCAGTTATTTTCACTTATGAAAGGAAATAAGGCTCCAATCAGATCGAGAATTACTGACGTTCACCTTGGGTCAGTTTTAAAATTAATCACTGCGAACAAGATTTCCCCCGAAGTAGGAAAGATGGTAGCAGAAAAGAGATGCCAAATATCAAGGAGAAAATATTAACTTTACTTTATTTTTTCTTATTAGTATTTTTTAAAATAAACCTACATAAATGTTACTATACAAATTTAATTACTTGTTTTCTTTTTTTGCGGCCCACATAATCTTATTACTTTTTTATTTGGCCCGTGTTAGGATTTGAGTTTGACATGCTTGGTTTAGACCATCCTTCCACCGACCCCCCATAGTTGGCCTATTCTTGTTGGGTATTGTTCCGAATATAACTCTCCAAGCATCATGAATATTAATATTTTACACAGATAAATTTACTGGCAATGCGTTTCTTTTAAATATCATCAAATATTATCTCTACAGACCTTACTGCAATGATATGAGTTATTGAATGAGAGGGCTTGGCTCAACAGTAGTGAACCCTCTCAGCGGTTTACCAAATTAATCTCTAGACCGCTCTACTATTGTATTGGACTGGTTTTGTTATATACCCTGCATTTTCTATGGAAGGCAGCTTAGGGGTGTTTAGTGAACTATGGACATAAGCTTATAGGTCTGTAGAAGTACATACATATAATTTCAAGGTATTGCATCGAGCAAAGCTCTTCCGCAAAATATGTTTTCATAACCAATATATATTAGTAAATTAAATTTTAACGATAGATGGCAATGAAATTTAATTTACTAATATATATTGGTTATGAAAACATATTTTGCGGAAGAGCTTTGCTCGATGCATTACCTTGAAATTATATGTATGTACTTCTACAGACCTATAAGCTTATGTCCATAGTTCACTAAACACCCCTAAGCTGCCTTCCATAGAAAATGCAGGGTATATAACAAAACCAGTCCAATACAATAGTAGAGCGGTCTAGAGATTAATTTGGCGAAACCGCTGAGAGGGTTCACTACTGATGAGCCAAGCCCTCTCATTCAATAACTCGTATCATTACAGTAAAGTCTGTAGAGATAATATTTGATGATTTTAACGATAGATGGCAATAAAATTTAATTTACTAATGAATATTAATACCCAGTAATATAATACAGCCATATTCCCATGTCAATAGAGTGACAATAATCTTGCTAGATGACATTGTAAGTATAATATGATTCCATACAATATAATGCGGCTTATGATTGTAAAACGACATTTGAAATACTATCCAGCATGTGTTTCTTCTCAACGAAAAATCAAAATTTATTTCAAGGAGAGAAATAACGATTATTTCTAACCTTTTGGATGAGGTATGAAAGTGTGAATTGTGAAGAGTAATGATCAACAAAATTTTTTTCGTTGAAAAGAAACACATGCGGGATAGTATTTCAAATGTCGTTTTATAATATGATTCACTAGCGCGCCATCTGTTATCAAAATTCGAAACTATTTTAAACGCGTAAAATTATTTTTGAAATTAAACAATTTCTACTGCCCTTACTGCAATGGATTAATTAATGGGAGGGCCTGGCTTATATCCATAGTTCATCTAAAATACCTATTCCAAGAGTCTAGCATCAGTATCACTATAAAAGGAAGTTCCAAAAATGCAATATAACAGCGGTATGGTAGATTAAACTGGCGAAACCGCTGGGAGGGTTCACCACTGATGAGTTAGGCCCTCCCATTAATTTTCCATTGCAGTAAGGGCAGTAGAAATTGTTTAATTTCAAAAAGAATCTTACGTGTTTAAAATAGTTTTGAATTTTGACATTGAGTGTATCACCCACCTACAATTACACCCAGCTCTGCCATAGTGAGTAACAGTATCTGAGATCATCTGTATATTGACATGAAGATAAGACTTTCCGATCTGACTCACACAGGATAAGAAAGGTATCTTATCAAGTTCCTCTTTTAAAAATATTCCTTTTATTCTCTCTCCTCAATAACAACCATTTCTACTTCTATATGTGGAAGGATGATCTAAACTGTTGGTGTTTGACCGCAACAACTCGGGATCGAACACCGCATTGGGCTCTTTTTTATATATATGTTCCATCTATATATATATATATGTATGTATGGAAAATTTGCCGGGAGGAAATTAATCCATGTAAGCAATGGTCGCCTCTCCCGTCAAAATAAACGTCAGAATCTGACGCCATCTATTGACCGTCGCCGCAACTAGCGGCCATAACGAGGGCCATTAGCCAGAAACCATGGTCTCTAGGTGGACGCTTATCAGTTTGCCAAAGTTGGTGTTGTGGCTTTGTCACCGACCCGAAGCCGCTAGTTGCGTCGACGGTCAATAGATGGCGTCAGATTCTGACGTTTATTTTGACGGGAGAGGCGACCATTGCTTCCATATATATATATATATATATATATAAATATGTAAAAAATGTTCCAATGACCCCCCCCCCCCAATTCTTTGTGTGAACAATCTTGTCTCTTTCAAAAAAAAAAAAAAAAACCAGACGACCGTCGGCGACATCAAAGACTTTCCACTTCCTTAAGTTTTGTCCATGAATATAGATGGCGTGTTATTGTCTCATAATTTAATTAACTTTATTATGATTATTTGATTATTTGGAAACCCGCTCGAGGAAAACGCTAGTATAACGCTAAAAAGAATAGATAATTAAGATAAAAATACACTCTGAACCTATACCTGACGTAAAAGCATATCGTAGGGAAAATAAATAAGCCTAATTATGATATGAAAAGCAATGGTCACCTCTCCCGTCAAAATAGACGTCAAAACTAGACGCCATCTATTGACTGTCGCCGCAACTAGCGGCCTCAGGTCGGTGACAAAGCCACAACACCAGCTTTGGTAAACTGAGAAGCGTCTACCTAGAGACCATGGTTTCAGTGTATGGCTCTTGGTCACCTCTCCCGTCAAAATAGACGTCAAAACAAGACACCATCTATTGACCGTCTCCACAAACTAGCGGCCTCAGGTCGGTGACAAAGCCACAACACCAGCTTTGGTAAACTGAGAAGCGTCCACCTAGAGACCATGGTTTCAGTGTATGGCTCTCTTCAGCCCAGAGAAGACTCTATTCCATGAGATCCACACGGGATCTAATGGAATCTTGACAATCTGTCAAAGAGGTGTTTAGCTGGCAAAGTGGCTAGACTATATCTAGGGTCAGAATGTAGTACCTTTGTCACTGACCCGAGTCCGCTAGTTTGCAGCGACAATCAATAGATGGCATCTAGCATTAACGTTTATTTTGACGGGCGACCATTGCTTTATAGATCAATTTCCTCCCGGCAAAATTTCCATAACATAATGTTATTATAAAAATGAATAATTTTTCTCTAATAGAGGATTAACGACAACAATTTAAAGAATCAGTGAATTTTAAAGGAATGAAGATAAACCCAGACATGACTACAGGAACTGTTACAACACCCAACTCACTCCGGACCATATATACAGCCCTCTATATGGCAGACATCAATCCAGAACAGGACATTTTAAAGGAATGAAGATAAACCCAGACATGACTACAGGAACTGTTGTTACAACACCCAACTCACTCCGAACCATATATACAGCCCTCTATATGGCATACATCAATCCAGAACAGGACATTTTAAAGGAATGAAGATAAACCCAGACATGACTACAGGAACTGTTGTTACAACACCCAACTCACTCCGGACCATATATACAGCCCTCTATATGGCATACATCAATCCAGAACAGGACATTTTAAAGGAATGAAGATAAACCCAGACATGACTACAGGAACTGTTGTTACAACACCCAACTCACTCCGGACCATATATACAGTCCTCTATATGGCAGACATCAATCCAGAACAGGACATTTTGAAGGAATGAAGATAAACCCAGACATGACTACAGGAACTGTTACAACACCCAACTCACTCCGGACCATATATACAGCCCTTTATATGGCAGACATCAATTCAGAACAGGACATTTTAAAGGAATGAAGATAAACCCAGACATGACTACAGGAACTGTTGTTACTACACCCAACTCACTCCGGACCATATATACAGCCCTCTATATGGCAGACATCAATCCAGAACAGGACATTTTAAAGGAATGAAGATAAACCCAGACATGACTACAGGAACTGTTGTTACTACACCCAACTCACTCCGGACCATATATACAGCCCTTTATATGGCAGACATCAATCCAGAACAGGACATTTTAAAGGAATGAAGATAAACCCAGACATGACTACAGGAACTGTTGTTACAACACCCAACTCACTCCGGACCATATATACAGCCCTCTATATGGCAGACATCAATCCAGAACAGGACATTTTAAAGGAATGAAGATAAACCCAGACATGACTACAGGAACTGATGTTACAACACCCAACTCACTCCGAATCATATATACAGCCCTCTATATGGCAGACATCAATCCAGAACAGGACATTTTAAAGGAATGAAGATAAACCCAGACATGACTACAGGAACTGATGTTACAACACCCAACTCACTCCGGACCATATATACAGCCCTCTATATGGCAGACATCAATCCAGAACAGGACATTTTAAAGGAATGAAGATAAACCCAGACATGACTACAGGAACTGTTACAACATCCAACTCACTCCGGACCATATATACAGCCCTCTATATGGCAGACATCAATCCAGAACAGGACCTTTTAAAGGAATGAAGATAAACCCAGACATGACTACAGGAACTGTTACAACAACCAACTCACTCCGGACCATATATACAGCCCTCTATATGGCAGACATCAATCCAGAACAGGACATTTTAAAGGAATGAAGATAAACCCAGACATGACTACAGGAACTGTTGTTACAACACCCAACTCACTCCGGACCATATATACAGCCCTCTATACCAGGTCTATTAGTATGAAACGCGAAAAGGGCTGCCAGAGGGCGCTGTGCAACTTTATTTGAGCCGACAGTGGCGCTGTTGAAGGCATTTTGTTTTTTGACTCACGTGGCATCAGCCTGCGTGGAGTTTTAGAAAAATTCAAATCGTGGAAAATTTCTGGAGCCCGTGGAAAATGGTGATTTCCGAGCCAAAAAGTGCCCATTTGCGGGAAGTTTTGTTGTTCGCCTTCAACTGGAAGAAAAGTGCCACTGAAGCCCACCGAATGCTCGAGGAAGTTCACGGCGACCACGCTCTGAGCAAATCACAGTGTTACAGGTGGTTTAAAAAATTCCAAAGTGGCGATTTCGAACTTGATAATGAACTACATGGAAAACCGCACCAAAAGTTCGAGGACGCTGAACTGCAAGCTTTGTTGGATGACGACAGTACCCAAACGCAGGAGAAACTCGCGAAACAGCTCCAGGTGTCTCAAGGTTCTGTTTCCCTACGTTTAAACAGCCTCAGAATGACCCAAAAGCTTTCCAGATAGGTCCCCCACGAGTTGAGCGAAAGGCAGCAAGAACGGCGTCTGGTAACCTGCGATGGGCTGCTTGCCAAGCATGAAAAGAAGTCATTTTTGCACCGAATCGTAACTTCTGATGAGAAATCGATCCACTTCAGCAATCCTATGCGCCAAAAGTCGTGGGGCCTGCTTGGCCAATTTCCAAAACGGAAGCCTAGGCCCATTCGCTTAGGAAAAAAGGCAATGCTTTGCGTATGGTGGGACCAGACCGGCGTAGTATATTTCAAGCTCCTGAAACCTGGCGAAACGGTCAATACTAGTCGCTACGAACAACAAATGCACAGTTTGAGAGAGGCATTGAATGAAAAAAGACCGGAATTGCGTGAAAAGCACAACAAGCTGATACTGCAGCATGACAACGCTCCAGCCAACAACGCTACAGTGGTCAAAAACACCATAAAAGACTTGGGCTGGGAACTCTTACCCCACCCGCCGTACTCACCAGACTTAGCGCCGTCGGACTACCACCTTTTCACATCTTTAGGACACGCCCTAAAAAACCAGGAATTTTCGAACTCAGACATACTCCGAAAATAGCTTGTTGACTGGTTCGACTCAAAAGGAATAGAATTTTTCAGACAAGGAATTCGAAAATTGCCAGAAAGGTGGTCCGAGTGTATAGCTAATCAGGGCAATTACTTTGAATAAAAAATATTTTGTTGTATGGAATTGGAGAACTTTTGAATTCACTGAAAATTTTCGCGTTTCATACTAATAAACCTGGTATGGCAGACATCAATCCAGAACAGGACATTTTAAAGGAATGAAGATAAACCCAGACATGACTACAGGAACTGTTGTTACAACACCCAACTCACTCCAGACCATATATACAGCCCTCTATATGGCAGACATCAATCCAGAACAGGACATTTTAAAGGTGTTAAAAGTCATGACATATAGTATGTAAATATCTTTTTTAAATGTATGACTAGGAATGTAGATTTCTATTAAGTGTATAAATTATTATGTAAATTTCCCTTTTGAATGTATATAACTTAGCCGTGTTGTTTAAATAAAGTTTTTTTTAGTAGAGCAGAAGAGCTTTACAGGTGTAGCCGCTGGTTTTGTCTTCCTTATTTTTTTTTCCTGCTTGATCACCCGAGGCAGCCCAAACAATATCAAGACTTTGGGTAAAAGTTTTACTTGTTAAAGGTGTTTTCTTTAATTTGACCTCTCATACCTTAACATTTGTGGCGTCCCCGGGTGGGCTGCGTGGGCTGGTCAAGCAGAGGAAGTATTAGCCTGCCGAGTAGCAGAGGAAGTATTAGCCTGCCGAGTAGCAGAGGAAGTATTGGCCTGCCGAGTAGCAGAGGAAGTATTGGCCTGCCGAGTAGCAGAGGAAGTATTAGCCTGCCGAGTAACAGAGGAAGTATTAGCCTGCCGAGTAGCAGAGGAAGTATTAGCCTGCCGAGTAGCAGAGGAAGTATTGGAGCCTGCCGAGTAGCAGAGGAAGTATTGGAGCCTGCCGAGTAGCAGAGGAAGTATTGGAGCCTGCCGAGTAGCAGAGGAAGTATTAGAGCCTGCCGAGTAGCAGAGGAAGTATTGGAGCCTGCCGAGTAGCAGAGGAAGTATTAGAGCCTGCCGAGTAGCAGAGGAAGTATTGGAGCCTGCCGAGTAGCAGAGGAAGTATTAGAGCCTGCCGAGTAGCAGAGGAAGTATTGGAGCCTGCCGAGTAGCAGAGGAAGTAGGAGAGCCTGCCGAGTAGCAGAGGGAGAGTGAGAATCTGCGGAGCTCAAGGGAAAAGTGAAGCTCAAGGTTTAAAGGAGCTCAAAAAGCCCTTTGTTAAAGGTTTAGAGGAGCTCAAAAAGCCCTTTGTTAAAGGTTAAAAGGAGCTCAAAGGAAAAGTGAAGCTCAAGGTTTAAAGGAGCTCAAAAAGCCCTTTGTTAAAGGTTAAAGGGAGCTCAAGGGAAAAGTGAAGCTCAAGGTTTAAAGGAGCTCAAAAAGCCCTTTGTTAAATGTTAAAGGGAGCTCAAGGTTTAAAGGAGCTCAAAAAGCCCTTTGTTAAAGGTTTAGAGGAGCTCAAAAAGCCCTTTGTTAAAGGTTAAAAGGAGCTCAAAGGAAAAGTGAAGCTCAAGGTTTAAAGGAGCTCAAAAAGCCCTTTGTTAAAGGTTAAAGGGAGCTCAAGGGAAAAGTGAAGCTCAAGGTTTAAAGGAGCTCAAAAAGCCCTTTGTTAAAGGTTAAAGGGAGCTCAAGGGAAAAGTGAAGCTCAAGGTTTAAAGGAGCTCAAAAAGCCCTTTGTTAAAGGTTAAAGGGAGCCCCAGGGAAAAGTGAAGCTCAAGTAAGGATAAAGAAGTTGAAGAGGCTCAAGTAAGGATAAAGAAGTTGAAGGAGCTCGAAGGCAAAGAAGTTGAAGGAGCTCAAAGGCAAAGAAGTTGAAGAAGCTCAAGGGAAAAGAAGTTGAAGAAGCTCGAAGGCAAAGAAGTTGAAGAAGCTCAAGGGAAAAGAAGTTGAAGAAGCTCAAGATGAATCTAGGAAGACAAGACTAAAGCTAGCGAGGTGGAATGGAGGAGGTGAACAAGAAACGTCGTAGGGCGGTGAGAGGTAACTTTACAAAATTAATTAATGATTTAAATATCGAACTGAAAGAGCCTTCAATTGATAGTATAAGGGTGGATGCAAAATTCGATAGGATAGAGGTTCTCTATGTAGAACTTACGAATCTAAACGAGCTATGCCAGTCAGTCATATTAGCCAAAGATGAGGCTACTGACGAAGAGGTCGATAGGGAATTTGAGGAGTGTGAAATTTACATAATGGAAAGATTTTATTTAAAGGCTAGAATTCGCGTTATGCGTGAGCGGGAAAGGGATGCTCAGGCCAAAACTTCTCAAATTCCACCAGGGGCGTCTAGTGCCTCTCCGAATTCAGATACCGATAATCAGAAAGTTATCAAACTTCAGACTACTTCTACGTCTCTATCGAAAAGCCCGGAAGAGTCTATGAAAGATGAAATTGAAGGCGTGGAAAAAGAGGATTCTGTAAAAACTGCTAGAGCTACGGATGTGAAGCCTGCTCTAGCTAAAGCTAGAATGCTAAAGGAAGCTTGTTCTGCTCCCTCTATAATAGATATCCAATATGAGGGCAAAAAAAGGTGCTGTGAGTGCTATTACAACAACAACAACAACAAAAAAGCCTTTATTTAGGGTCACTGACCCTATACAGGATTCACCAGAGGTATGCATAAGAACAAAGCAGTGAGACAACGGAAATAGCGATATATACAGAGTAAAAAGAGAAAGAAAAAAAAAAAACAAGAAAAGGAAAAAAAAATAATAAGAAGAAAGAGGGAAGCAAGAAATCAACACAAAAAGAGTAGCAGTAAGAAAGTGAGGAGTGAGTATCACTTGGCCTTCTTCTGAGATATGGACTTGTGGAAACCATAAAACGCCGTAGCAATATACTTATTCTGGGTCATATTGTCAATTATTGATGGAAGTGAAGCACAGAGTTGCCCAGTTTTGAGCATAAGGGTTCTTCTTTCTTCTTTCAGAGCAGAGCAATCAAAAATATAGTGAGTGATTTCATTTTGTAGTTTTGAATTACAGAAGGTACAAGTCGGGTCCTCACCGCAGAGCATCTTGGTGTGGTTTTCTCTAAAAAAACTTGAAAGTATTCTAACTTGTGCGAGTAGTCTTACAACCGGGAAAGGAAAATCCCCTAAAAGGTATCCCTCCGTCATGAAAGATATGTGAATGTCTTTGTAGTGAGAGTATAGCTTAGATTTATCCATTCTTGTAAGGTCGTTTTGTATAGATTGGTCTGCCGCTGTTTTAGTGCTATTAAAGAAAAGGAATTGAATGCGGCAGTTGAAGGCGGTGAAGGGAAGGAAACAGAAGCGGCAGTTAAATGCAATGAAGTGAAGGATTCTGAAACTGCAGTTGATAGCTTTGTAGGTGTGAAGGAAGCTGAGGCTGAAGACAAAGCAAAGGAAGCGGAAGCAAAACCCGATAAAGTGAATTCTAAAGACGGAGATAAGGGAGATGAAGTAAAATAATCTGAAGGTCAAAAAGCAGGAGATGAAGGCGACGGAAAAAAGGATTCTGAAGCGAAGCCTAAGGGCGAAGGCGTAAATGATTCTGAAGCGAAGCCTAAGGGCGACGGAGTAAATGATTCTGAAGCGGAGCCTGAGGGCGAAGGTGTAAAGGATTCTGAAGCGAAGCCTAAGGGCGACGGAGTGAAGGATTCTGAAGCGAAGCCTAAGGACGAAGGAAGGAAGGATTCTGATAATCAGCCTAAGGGCGACGGAGTGAAGGATTCTGAAGCGAAGCCTAAGGACGAAGGAAGGAAGGATTCTGAAGATCAGCCTAAGGGCGACGGAGTGAAGGATTCTGAAGCGAAGCCTAAGGACGAAGGAAGGAAGGATTCTGAAGATCAGCCTAAGGGCGACGGAGTAAAGGATGCTGAAGCGAAGCTTAAGAGCTACAGAGTAAAGGATTCTGAAGCGAAGCCTAAGGGAGAAGGCGTAAAGGATTCTGAAGCGAAGCCTAAGGGCGATGGAGTGAAGGATTCTGGAACGGCAATTAAAGGTTATGAAGCGGTGAACAATTCTAGAGCAGCAGCTGAAGGCGCTGATCAAGTGAAGATTTCAGATGATGAAACTGAATCGATTGATGATAATGAGGAAAATGAGGAAAGAGTTGTCAAAGTTCCAGCATCGAGGAAATTGGTGAAAGCAAGACTAACTGGAGATACGGAATTTAAGATAAAGGAAAGCGCAAGGTCTCTTACGAAGGAGGAAACTGCTAATGAAAAATGTGAAGATGCAAATTTAAAGAATAAGGAAGATTCTGAAGCTGAGTCCAAAGGCAATAGAATAGGGGATTCGGAAGCTGAAATCAAGGGTAATGGAGTAAAGGATTCTGGAACAGCAATTAAAGGTTATGAATCGGTGAACAATTCTAAAGCAGTAGCTCAGGGTACTGATTTAAAGGTGGAAGAAAAGCTAGATGTAGAACAGGGTACTGATTCAAAGGTGGAAGAAAAGCTAGATGTAGAACAGGGTACTGATTTAAAGGTGGAAGAAAAGCTAGATGTAGAACAGGGTACTGATTTAAAGGTGGAAGAAAAGCTAGATGTAGAACAGGGTACTGATTCAAAGGTGGAAGAAAAGCTAGATGTAGAACAGGGTACTGATTCAAAGGTGGAAGAAAAGCTAGATGTAGAACAGGGTACTGATTTAAAGGTGGAAGAAAAGCTAGATGCAGAACAGGGTACTGATTCAAAGGTGGGAGAAAAAATTATTGATCCAAAAGATTGGTTGAGTGAGGGGTTCATTGAAGGAGTCAATGAAAATCCACCTGAGGTGGAAGGACACTATTTGCCCCGTCACCTTTTGTTTAAGAGCGAGTCCAAAACGACGCCTATACGGCCGGTATTTGACGACGCTTCCAGTCGAAGACACAACGGACTCTCCTTGAGATGATATTTAAAAAAGATACCCAATCTACTGAGAAGAATTCCTGAGATAGGGATAAACTTGGGAAAATAAGTTCGGAGTTTTGGCCGACATGAGGAGATATTTCCAGGTGATGGTCATCAAGGAAAATGATTGGGACTACCTCCGATTCCTTTGGAAGAAGAAGATGGACGCTTATGGAGTAATCTCCGGTGGTGTGTATGGAGAGGGTGCCGCAGTGTGCCGAGGAGAAGATGGTTTTCCTGGATAAGAGCCTGGGCTCCCTGCAACGGTGTCCCACCTACCGGGATCCCCCCATCACGGTGGAACGAATTTTTTCTTTCTTGTTTTACAAAAAAGAAAGGTGGGGGTATGTTAAAAGTCATGACATATAGTATGTAAATATATTTTTTAAATGTATGACTAGGAATGTAGATTTCTATTGAATGTATAAATTATTATGTAAATTTCCCTTTTGAATGTATATAACTTAGCCGTGTTGTTTAAATAAAGAGTTTTTTTAGTAGAGCAGAACTGCTTTACAGGTGTAGCCGCTGGTTTTGTCATCCTTATTTTCTTTCTTGCTTGATCACCCGAGGCAGCCCAAACAATATCAAGACTTTGGGTAAAAGTTTTACTTGTTAAAGGAGGTTTCTTTAATTTGACCTCTCATACCTTAACAAAAGGAATGAAGATAAACCCAGACATGACTACAGGAACTGTTGTTACAACACCCAACTCACTCCGGACCATATATACAGCCCTCTATATGGCAGACATCAATCCAGAACAGGACATTTTAAAGGAATGAAGATAAACCCAGACATGACTACAGGAACTGTTGTTACAACACCCAACTCACTCTGGACCATATATACAGCCCTCTATATGGCAGACATCAATCCAGAACAGGACATTTTAAAGGAATCAAGATAAACCCAGACATGACTACAGGAACTGTTGTTACAACACCCAACTCACTCCGGACCATATATACAGCCCTCTATATGGCAGACATCAATCCAGAACAGGACATTTTGAAGGAATGAAGATAAACCCAGACATGACTACAGGAACTGTTACAACACCCAACTCACTCCGGACCATATATACAGCCCTCTATATGGCAGACATCAATCCAGAACAGGACATTTTAAAGGAATGAAGATAAACCCAGACATGACTGCAGGAACTGTTGTTACAACACCCAACTCACTCCGGACCATATATACAGCCCTCTATATGGCAGACATCAATCCAGAACAGGACATTTTAAAGGAATGAAGATAAACCCAGACATGACTACAGGAACTGTTGTTACTACACCCAACTCACTCCGAACCATATATACAGCCCTCTATATGGCATACATCAATCCAGAACAGGACATTTTAAAGGAATGAAGATAAACCCAGACATGACTACAGGAACTGTTGTTACAACACCCAACTCACTCCGGACCATATATACAGCCCTCTATATGGCAGACATCAATCCAGAACAGGACATTTTAAAGGAATGAAGATAAACCCAGACATGACTACAGGAACTGTTGTTACTACACCCAACTCACTCCGGACCATATATACAGCCCTCTATATGGCAGACATCAATCCAGAACAGGACATTTTAAAGGAATGAAGATAAACCCAGACATGACTACAGGAACTGTTGTTACTACACCCAACTCACTCCGGACCATATATACAGCCCTTTATATGGCAGACATCAATCCAGAACAGGACATTTTAAAGGAATGAAGATAAACCCAGACATGACTACAGGAACTGTTGTTACTACACCCAACTCACTCCGGACCATATATACAGCCCTTTATATGGCAGACATCAATTCAGAACAGGACATTTTAAAGGAATGAAGATAAACCCAGATATGACTACAGGAACTGTTGTTACAACACCCAACTCACTCCGGACCATATATACAGCCCTCTATATGGCAGACATCAATCCAGAACAGGACATTTTAAAGGAATGAAGATAAACCCAGACATGACTACAGGAACTGTTGTTACTACACCCAACTCACTCCGGACCATATATACAGCCCTCTATATGGCAGACATCAATCCAGAACAGGACATTTTAAAGGAATGAAGATAAACCCAGACATGACTACAGGAACTGTTGTTACTACACCCAACTCACTCCGGACCATATATACAGCCCTTTATATGGCAGACATCAATTCAGAACAGGACATTTTAAAGGAATGAAGATAAACCCAGACATGACTACAGGAACTGTTGTTACAACACCCAACTCACTCCGGACCATATATACAGCCCTCTATATGGCAGACATCAATCCAGAACAGGACATTTTAAAGGAATGAAGATAAACCCAGACATGACTACAGGAACTGTTGTTACTACACCCAACTCACTCCGGACCATATATACAGCCCTCTATATGGCAGACATCAATCCAGAACAGGACATTTTAAAGGAATGAAGATAAACCCAGACATGACTACAGGAACTGTTGTTACTACACCCAACTTACTCCGGACCATATATACAGTCCTCTATATGGCACGCATCAATCCAGAACAGGACATTTTAAAGGAATGAAGATAAACCCAGACATGACTACAGGAACTGTTGTTACAACACCCAACTCACTCCGGATCATATATACACGGCCAGCCCTCTATGTGGCAGACATCAATCCAGAACAGGACATTTTAAAGGAATGAAGATAAACCCAGACATGACTACAGGAACTGTTGTTACTACACCCAACTCACTCCGGATCATATATACACGGCCAGCCCTCTATATGGCAGACATCAATCCAGAACAGGACATTTTAAAGGAATGAAGATAAACCCAGACATGACTACAGGAACTGTTGTTACAACACCCAACTCACTCCGGATCATATATACACGGCCAGCCCTCTATGTGGCAGACATCAATCCAGAACAGGACATTTTAAAGGAATGAAGATAAACCCAGACATGACTACAGGAACTGTTGTTACAACACCCAACTCACTCCGGATCATATATACACGGCCAGCCCTCTATATGGCAGACATCAATCCAGAACAGGACATTTTAAAGGAATGAAGATAAACCCAGACATGACTACAGGAACTGTTGTTACAACACCCAACTCACTCCGGACCATATATACAGCCCTCTATATGGCAGACATCAATCCAGAACAGGACATTTTAAAGGAATGAAGATAAACCCAGACATGACTACAGGAACTGTTGTTACTACACCCAACTCACTCCGGACCATATATACAGCCCTCTATATGGCAGACATCAATCCAGAACAGGACATTTTAAAGGAATGAAGATAAACCCAGACATGACTACAGGAACTGTTGTTACTACACCCAACTTACTCCGGACCATATTTACAGCCCTCTATATGGCAGACATCAATCCAGAACAGGACATTTTAAAGGAATGAAGATAAACCCAGACATGACTACAGGAACTGTTGTTACAACATCCAACTCACTCCGGACCATATATACAGTCCTCTATATGGCACACATCAATCCAGAACAGGACATTTTAAAGGAATGAAGATAAACCCAGACATGACTACAGGAACTGTTGTTACAACACCCAACTCACTCCGGATCATATATACACGGCCAGCCCTCTATGTGGCAGACATCAATCCAGAACAGGACATTTTAAAGGAATGAAGATAAACCCAGACATGACTACAGGAACAGTTGTTACAACGCCCAACTCACTCCGGACCATATATACCTGGCCAGCCCTCTATATGGCAGACATCAATCCAGAAGAGGACATCCATACAGACACCTCAGTTGGCCGGTATTGTGATCAGGGTGTATGGACCGATCTGATCTGCTCAATAAATTTTCTTAATTTCCCTTCTTGAACCGACGTCAGTAAATGGCCATACACTCCAAACAATAGAAAAGAAGTGTGACAAGAGATATTGGAAGACGTCAAATGTGTGTCGTAATGTGGACAGAACGAGAAGTAGGCTTAGCAATCTTTAGCAAGCAGACGACAGATTTTGATCTCGTTCAGGAACAAGGCCAAGGTCGTCTGCCAGATATGGTCATCTTTTGTCAACCTTAGGTCTTGGATAACTCCACATTTGTCGGTCCCAAGCCTGGGTGATAAAAGTGGGGGAGCAGTAACAAGCTCACTAAACAACCTGGGCTCAGCTGGCCATGCTGATAGTACCCTGTAAGGACTCCAGGGATACAGGATGTACTCCATGTTAGCTGTACATGGTGTCTGTTCCTCATGTCAGAGGAGGGGAGCAGTAACAAGCTCACTAAACAACCTGGGCTCAGCTGGCCAGGCTGATAGTACCCTGCAAGGGCTCCAGAGATACAGGATGTACTCCATGTTAGCTGTACATGGTGTCTGTTCCTCATGTCAGAGGAGGGGGAGCAGTAACAAGCTCACTAAACAACCTGGGCTCAGCTGGCCATGCTGATAGTACCCTGTAAGGACTCCAGAGATACAGAGATAATATCAAATATTATCTCTACAGACCTTACTGCAATGATGAAAGTTATCGAAGAGAGGGCTTGGCTCATCAGTAGTGAACCCTCTCAGCGGTTTCGCCAATTTAATCTCTAGACCGCTCTACTATTGTATTGGATCGGTTTGTAGAGATAATATTTAAGGCTATTATTGAAAAGAAACACATTGCAAGTAAATTTATTTGTTACAAACTTTATTTAAATGTCATTAAAAGTATTTTCTCAATTCGAATTTCAAAAATTATTTAACATTTTTTTCTCTATATTGTCTCTTCATAAGTAAGAAAGGATTCAAAAGAAAGTTTTGTTACGATGGTTTCAGAATGGAAGATTGTGAACAATATCCTGCAGCAATAGGAAAGCTACTTGGTACGCCATTGAGCACGTAAATCAATTCTTCTATCTCCAAGCAGGAATTGTTCCCCCGGGAGCACTTTCTTGTGCATTTAGCTTCTTTCTTGGCTCTTTTCTGTGGCGATAAAAAAAAACTTCATCATTTTTCGTACCTGGGTTCAGCTGGCCCGGCTGATAGTACCCTGTAAGGGCTCCTGATCCAAGGATACAATATGAGCAGCGTTTGTACTCCATGTTAGGAGTGGCTGTGTACATGGTGTCTGTTCCTCATGTCAGAGGCGGCCATTTCTTTTAGAGCTAAATCGGCCTGCCACTGAGTAGTGCTCCCAGTCTTAATGACAAAGGCAGACTACTTCACCCAGTCATGAAGGTTGTCAAACAGACACCATCAAGGGTCACAACTTGATATTCTAATATGATTGAGTGGAGATAAGAAAGAAGATAATTTTTCGTAAAGATAGAGGCTGTCTGGCCGGCATTCATAGTTCTTCAAATTAAAGATATTTCGGCCAGTAATTTTTTTTTATTATCTATTGCCAAATGTTTTAATTTTTGCTCACTCCTGACGAGGGCAAAAAATTTGTGTCGAAACGTCGAGATAATAAAAAGATTTACTGGTCGAAATATCTTTAATTTTAGGAGCTTAATCATTTTTCTTATTTCTTAGAACTAGGAGACACTTATGCTAGAAAATTATTTTTATTTTCTCAACGTTTCGATCAAAATTGTTTATTCTCGTCTGCAAAAATTAATTTAAAAAAGTATTTGGTAAGATGTTATAAATGATTCAGAGGTTGCCTCCAATGGCCCCCAATTCTTGTAAAAATCCAACCCCACCAGCAAGTGCATGTAACCAAACTGGGGCTCTGGTATATTTGTAAGTGTAACGTCGAACTGTTTTTCACATATGTAGACATGTGAATGAATGAAAACAGACTTTATTGACTGTACAGTCAATGGTAACACTCAAAGAGTCAATGGAAAATATTTACAGCTATTTACAGTTATCCTGACTCTGTCAGGAGCCCAGAGGTAGCCCGAGCTCGAACAATTCCCTTTGGAAATTTTTTTCGACAGAGGGTGTCCTCTTGGGGAGGGTCTGGATCATAGAATGGCAAGGCGGCCCTGAACTCAGATAATATGTAGACATGTGGTGTACTTACAGTAAAAACAGTCGCTAGCTACCCACCAGGATTATCATGGCCTGTACCATGTGTAGACATGTGGTGTACCTACAGTAAAAGCAGTCTCTAACTACCCACCAGGATTATCATGGCCTGTACCATGTGTAGACATGTGGTGTACTTACAGTAAAAGCAGTCGCTGACTACCCACCAAGATTATCTTGGCCTGTACCATGTGTAGACATGTGGTGTACTTACAGTAAAAACAGTCGCTAACTACCCACCAGGATTATCATGGCCTGTACCATGTGTAGACATGTGGTGTACTTACAGTAACAGCAGTCACTAAATACCCACCATGATTATCATGTCCTGTACAATGTGTATTAGGGATAGGCAACAAAGAAAACGACACAAAGAACGAGGAAATCAAAGTAGATGACCCTACATAGCTACAACACCATGTAACAAAATGAGGAGAGAATTCTCCAAGCAGCAGGAAACGATGAAATCACAACCAGAAGGTCAATATTTACTTGTAGAATATGTATAAGCTCTCTAACAGTAAAGAAACACCACTCCATCAAAAGAAAGTACTGAGAGAGGAGGATTATATCCAAGTTGTGACCAAACAGGGTGGTCTTTTGGGAGGGTTTTTTTTTTACACGGAGGGGACGTGAAGGGGGGTTGTTTGTTTGTGAAGGTATGGACTGTTTGTTACAGTCCGATTGACCAACGCTTACAGCTGTCATACATAATCTTCCGCCTCTTACGGATTGTTGGCACGCCCAGTTCTTTTGTCGTTCCAGATGTCCGGCTTGTTGACACGTTGACAACTCCGGACTGTTGTCCATTTGTCCACGTCTGCCTCCCTTCCTTCGTCAAAATAACGATTTGTCATCTTTTTTTTCTGAATAAAAATTGATAAATCTATCTTGTAGACCCTTTCCCGATGTGTATTTTGTTGTGTGAGTATATTATACAATATTCCAGATGTACATTCAATCGGTTTTGCTCCTTATAAACCAATCTATCATCCTGAAGATAGAGTTTGCCTGGCTGGTTTCCATATTTCTATGAAAGATAGACATTTCGGTTAGTTAGAGTTTTTTTTTTCTCAACGTTTCAATATTTTGTCTTCGTCAGAAGAAGTAAATAAAACATTTGGTAAGGTGTTAAAAATTGTTCTGAGATTGCCAGGGCGTTCTCACGTGATTTTTCGAATCTATTATGTTTGGGCAAAAAAGATTTGACTCTATATCAGGCAATGTTTTAAAGTTTATTTCCCTTACAGTGACACGCTGAAATCTCTTCAGTGGAATGATTGTTTTTGAAGATAATTTGTCCATTTGAAGTTTTTGTTTGGAAATATATAAGACTATTACATTCAACCATTGTTTTATTTACGTCCCGACGTTTCAGTGACTTTCTGTTTCTCTTCTTCAGTGGAATGATTGTTTTTGAAGATAATTTGTCCATTTGAAGTTTTTGTTTGGAAATATATAAGACTATTACATTCAACCATTGTTTTATTTACGTCCCGACGTTTCAGTGACTTTCTGTTTCTCTTCTTCAGTGGAATGATTGTTTTTGAAGATAATTTGTCCATTTGAAGTTTTTGTTTGGAAATATATAAGACTATTACATTCAACCATTGTTTTATTTACGTCCCGACGTTTCAGTGACTTTCTGTTTCTCTTCTTCAGTGGAATGATTGTTTTTGAAGATAATTTGTCCATTTGAAGTTTTTGTTTGGAAATATATAAGACTATTACATTCAACCATTGTTTTATTTACGTCCCGACGTTTCAGTGACTTTCTGTTTCTCTTCTTCAGTGGAATGATTGTTTTTGAAGATAATTTGTCCATTTGAAGTTTTTGTTTGGAAATATATAAGACTATTACATTCAACCATTGTTTTATTTACGTCCCGACGTTTCAGTGACTTTCTGTTTCTCTTCTTCAGTGGAATGATTGTTTTTGAAGATAATTTGTCCATTTGAAGTTTTTGTTTGGAAATATATAAGACTATTACATTCAACCATTGTTTTATTTACGTCCCGACGTTTCAGTGACTTTCTGTTTCTCTTCTTCAGTGGAATGATTGTTTTTGAAGATAATTTGTCCATTTGAAGTTTTTGTTTGGAAATATATAAGACTATTACATTCAACCATTGTTTTATTTACGTCCCGACGTTTCAGTGACTTTCTGTTTCTCTTCTTCAGTGGAATGGTCGCCTTTCCCGTCAATAGATGGCGTCTAGTTTTGACGGGAGAGGCGACCTTTGTCTCTTTAGATCAACCAAATTATTTATTCAGTATTGACATTTTAGTGGCTTGCTGTCACTCATTCACTTTAGGAGAGTAACAGAGAGTCACTGAAAAGTCTGGAACTGAATAATAAAAAAGTTAATAAGGCCATGTATTTTTCCAAACAAACTTTTTTTCAACAAACAAATGGTTTTAAACATAACCATATTCCCTTGAGGAGAGGTCAGCGTGTCACTGAAACGTCGGGAAATAAATAAAATAATTGGTTGAATGTATAGTCTTATATCTTTCCAAACATAAAAATGGTTTTCAAAAAGAATCATTCCCCTGAAGAAGAGAAACGGCTTATGTCCATAGTTTACTTAAATACCATTTCTAAGATTCCACTCTTCAGTGTAACGTATAAAAACAGAATGATCCAATACAGTATTAGAGCTCTAAAGAAGCGGTCTGGTAGATTAAATTGGTGAAATATCTGGGAGAGTTCACCACTGATGAACCAAGCCCTCCCAATATATATTAACATCGCAGTAAGGACAGTAGAAGTTTGTATTATGTAGAAAAGAAACATTCGTGCTTAAATCCTTTTATTTTATAAACATAAATCTCCATAAATATAATTCCGGATATTTCCTAAGAACTTGAAACTGTAAGAATTTCACTTGCAGTTACATTAACGAAATTTACTCTAAAATTTTGGTTAAAAATACTAAAAATAGACGAATCATGGTTATCATCTATATTGTAACCAAGTATTTACTATTTTATTAGCAAAGTATTTTTTTTATGTTTATATTTTGTTATACTCTGTTCACTTCCCTCTTTTTGCTTATCTTTTGTTTATCATTCATAGTTTGTTCTTGCCTGAAATAAATTGTTATCTTATCCCGAAGTTGGTCTTCCCTGATTTTCCACGTGGCAATATGTTTAGGATAATAGACGACTGGCGACATCGAATTATGAAACTTTATTAAGTTGTATTCATGAGTAAAGTACAATCTTACCCTATGTATATATCTAAAGTTGTTTATCATAGTAAGTTGAAACTGTTTTAGTATCTTTATTGTCTTAAAGATAGAGGCTGCCTGGCCGGCATTCATAGTTTTTCAAATTGAAGATACTTCGGTCAGTAACTCTTTTTATTATCTCGACGTTTCGACAAAATATCGCGTGAGAACGCTCTTGGATTCTTAGAATAATTTTTAACGCATTGCCAAATGTTTTGTTTGCTCGTGACGAGGACAATTTTTGTCGAAACGTCGAGGTAATAAAAAGATTTACTGGCCGAAGTATCTTTATTTTGATGAAGTATCTTTATTATCAGTTTTTTAGAGTTTTTTTGCTTTTCACAAAGTTCTTTAAAAGTTTGTATATTTCAACTTATGAATACCATCACATTGAATAATGACTGTTTGGTTTTTCTTCTCTTTTGTAAGCCTGTTAGTAGAATCATAGGAAAGAAATACTAATAAAAAAACGAATATATAAATATGTGAATCCTTCTTTCTTATCTCCACTCAATCATATTAGGGTATCAAGTTGTGACCCTTGTTAGTGTCTGTTTGACAACCATCATGACTGGGTGAAGTAGAATACGTCTGCCTTTGTCATTAAGACTGGGAGCACTACTCAGGCCACTGACTTAGCTCCAATATGACATGAGGAACAGACACCATGTACAGCCGCTAGCTTTAGAGTTGAAAACCATCATGACTGGGTGAAGTAGAATGTCATTAAGACTGGAAGCACTACTCAGGCCACTGACTTAGCTCCAATATGACATGAGGAACAGACACCATGTACAGCCGCTAGCTTTAGAGTTGACAACCATCATGGCTGGGTGAAGTAGAATGTCATTAAGATTGGGAGCACTACTCAGACCCCTGACTTAGCTCCAAAATGACATGAGGAACAGACACCATGTACAGCCGCTAGCTTTAGAGTTGACAACCATCATGACTGGGTGAGGTAGAATGTCATTAAGACTGGGAGCATTACTCAGGCCACTGACTTAGCTCCAATATGACATGAGGAACAGACACTGTTAGCACGTTTTCTTTTAAGTTTCTTCTAGAAAGAACGAGCTGACTCAATTCGATTTATTTCGCACAACAAAAAGATAATTACACTACGATTTAATGCGATTTAGTTGTATTTATAACACAAAAGAAAACAGAAAGGAGAAAAAAAACAACAATAAAAATGATGATAAGTAACAATAAAATTCTATGAATATGAATTAAAATTAATTAATAAAATACAATAATAATAATAAGAAGAAGAAGAAGAACCTAACATACCCCACCCCGGTGGACTAACTTAGTCCTCAGCAAAAGGTAATGGTACTATTTTAGAGACAGTTCTAGTAAGGCGTTCTTTGTGCTTGGTCTTCACCTTTTTGCCTTTTTAGGCGTTGTTGTAAATTGTTGAGGTATTCTCTATTCCAACGTTTCCAAAATACATTTTTAATTTTTTTATTTAGGCTCCGGCGGTCGAGGTAGTTTATCGGAACATCATCATCGTTAGATTCTGGAAGGGCAGTTAAGGGTCTCCCGATTAAGAAGTGTCCTGGTGTAAGAGGATTAAAATCGTCTGAATCTGAACTTAGAGGACAAATAGGTCGTGAATTTAAACAAGCTTCTATTTGAGTTGTCAGAGTACTCAGCTCTTCAAATGTGAATATCTGAGACTTTAAGCATCTGAGAAGATGAAATTTGAAGGATTTTATTCCAGCCTCCCAGATACCTCCGAAATTTGGGGCGGAAGGAGGTATAAAATGCCAGTTGATTCGTTCATTAGATATGAATTTTTAAATTGTTGAAGATATCAATATATCAAACTGCTCTCGGAGAATGTTGTTAGCTCCCCTAAAGTTGGTCCCGTTATCACTAAATATATCAGAAGGTTTTCCTCGACGAGAAATAAACCGCTTGAGAGCTGCGAGGAAAGCCGCTGAAGATAGGTCTGATACTTGCTTTTGTGCAGAAACATACAAATAAAGCAACATATGATTTTAATTTTACTTTGGATCTTTTGATGTTTGGTTTCATAAAAAAAAACGGTTCTGCAAAGTCGATTCCAGTTTTAGTGAACGGATTTGATTTCACAATTCGGTGCATAGGCAGATCTCCCATGATTTGCTTGGTAACTTGGCGTTTAGCCCTGAAACACACCATGCATTGGTGGATTAGTTTCTTGACCAAACTTCTGCCTGCAGGAATCCAATATCGTAATCGTAGTGCTGACATGTTCAGTTGAAGACCAGAATGTAAATGATCCAGATGACACTGTCGCACTATTAATTCCGCAATAAAATGATCTCTTGGCAATATTATTGGATGCTTTTCATCAAATTGCAGATTTGAATGACGTAATCTTCCTCCAACCCGTAATAGTCCAGATTCATCAATGAAAGGATTCAAAGATAAAAGCGTTGAGTTAGTTGGTAAAGATTTATTTTGTTTGCAACAGGTAATTTCTGATTGAAATTCAGAACTTTGGATGAAACTAATGATATTGTGAATTGAACTTGTTAATTCGCTTGAAGATAGATGTCCTTTCTTTCTTTCATTGTAAGAACATTGGACATTGAATACAAATCTATAAATCCATGCTGTAATTCTAACAAGTTCGTTGATATTTGAGTATTTGAAAATGAAGTCTGCGAAAAGAAGATTAGTGGAATGAAAAACAGAGAATGTTTTTCGTCTTTCACCTGAAATTTCTTTCGGAAAATCATATTGAGTTTGAATTGGATCTTCAAAGTTCACATCCGAGAGCCAAGTTGGTCCTCGCCACCAAAGAGAGTGATCCACCAGCTCTGTAGGAGTTATACCTCTGGAAGGGCAGTCTGCAGGATTATCTTTCGAAATGACATAATGCCAGGAACAATGTAAAGTCAATCTTTGAACTTCAGCAATCCTATTTCCGACAAATGGTTTCCAATGTCTAGATTCAGATTTAATCCAGCTGAGAACAATTTTGGAATCAGTCCATGAAATACTCTATCAATTTGTAAGCATAAAGAATTGCGAATAGTATCATATAAAGTTGCGAGAAGAAGAGCAGCGCACAGCTCCAGCCGTGGTATGGAAATCATTTTCAGAGGAGCTACTCTCGTCTTGGAAGCAATCAGAGAAACTTTCACTTGGCCAGATTTGAAATGAGATCTTATATAAAATACTGCCGCATATGCAACTTCTGAAGAGTCACAAAAACCATGAAGTTCAACAGAAAGTAAAGCTCCCCTGCACGAGAAGTATCTAGGAATTTGAATTTTATTTAATACGGATAATTCCTTTTCGATTTTCTTCCATTGAGAGCACAAAGTATCAGGCAAGGGATCATACCAATTCAACTTCTGTTTCCAAAGTGATTGAAGCAAAATTTTAAGACAAATAATAACCGGTGACAGTCAGCCTATAGGATCAAAGATTCTGGAGATGTGGGACAACAAATGTCTTTTAGAATTCGTTTGTTCTGGAATGTCATTAACAAGAATCTGAAAAATGTCCAAGGAAGGATTCCAACAAATACCAAGTATTTTGACACATGAATCACTCTCAAAATCCCAAAGATTATGCCTATCTTCAACCTGCTCTGATAATCCAGAAAGGACCTCTCGGACGTTTGATCTCCATTTCCTAAGAGAAAATCCGGCTGAAGAAAGAAGATTATTGACTTCACGAATATGACATGTAGCTTCTTCAATTGTGTCTGCACCAGAAAGCAAGTCATCAACATAAAAATCAGTTTGTACTTTTTTTGAGGCCACTGGGAAAGTTGATACCTTGTCTCTTGCAAGTTGACGTAGGGTACGCATGGCGAGATATGGCGCACAAGACAATCCATATGTCACAGTCAGCAGTCTATAATCCAATAAAGGTTCTGATGGGTTTTTTCTCCATAAAATTTTCTGGAAATCACAATCCCTAGAATCGATTCTTACTTGGCGATACATTTTCTCTATATCTCCTGAAAAAGCTATTGGGCGGGTTCGAAATCTTATCAGAATGTTGAAGATATCCTGTTGTAGTTTTGGTCCTACATGAAGAAAGTAATTTAGAGATTTGCCATTGCTAGTTTTGCAAGATGCATCAAAAATAACTCTCAATTTAGTGGTAGTGCTTTGCTCCTTAAAACCACAATTATGAGGTATATAATAACATTGTCCTGAAGGTGTATCCAGCTCATCACTGGGAATAAGCTCCATATGATTGATTAAAAGATATTCGTCCATGAAATCACAATATTGTTTTAGGATACTTGGAGATTTTTGTAATTTTCTTTCAAGTGATAGAAATCGTTTCAGAGCATTGATCCTAGATTCGCCAAGAGTTGGCAATGTTCTAAATGGCAGCCCAACAGAGTACCTTCCATCTTCCAGAATTTTGAGGTTATTAATATATATTTCTTCACACGAAATTTCTTATCTGGTTAAAGATTTGGCAGAGGGTACTGACTCCAGCTCCCAGAATTTTTTGAGAAAATCATCTTGTTCCTCCGACGCGAACATAGTTATATATTGATTGGAATTTTCACCTGACAGTAATATTTTACCTGTAAGTAACCATCCCAATTTGGATCCGCACGCAGTGGGTCCAGATAAATTTTGGAATCTAACCTTCCCGTTAAATAAGCATGGAGCAAGCTCTGCTCCTATCACTAAATCAATCTGGCTAGATTTGTCAAAATTGGGGTCAGCCAACAGAAGATTTTTCAAATAAGGCCAATTATCCTTTTCTATAAATAAATTGGGCAATTCTGATGTGATCTTATCAATGACTATAGGATTGGCGTTGAATATTAGGTTTGAGAAATGTGGGCTAAATTGGAGAGAGACCTCACCCATTGATTGTTCTACAAGTTTGTTTCCCAAACCAAAAACTGTAGTTTTACATTCAGCAAGAGGAAGATTTAATTTCTTTCGACAACTATTTGTTATAAGACACCTTTGAGAGCCTGTATCTATGAGGGCTCTATATGTTTGAAAAACCCCGTTTTCCGATTTGACCTTTATTAAAGCCGTAGAGAGTAATATCCGATCATGACTTTTGTTGTCTGCAAAACATGAGACACTGGCATGGGTCAATGGAGATATGTCCGTAACAGGACTTAACATTTCCGGTTTGAACTGACGCAAAAGAGTATGATGTCTCTTATTACATGATTTGCAATTTTGCGTGAAGACGCATGACGATACTCTATGGTTAGATCTTAGACAGTTGTAACATAGACGATTATCTTTTACAAATGTCCATCTTTCAGGTAACATCATACCATTAAACTTAGGACATTTTAACAGAAAATGTTCACCTTTACATAAGACGCATGACTTGACTCTGCTATCTATACTAGAGTCAGAGGCAAATGTTGCTGAATGAGAATGAGTGGATTTATTCATTTTGTAGAATTGTTTTGAATTTCCTTTATTCTGAAAACTCCCGAAACTTCCAGCAAATCTTTCCGGGAAAGAAATCATCTTTTCATAGGATGGATATTCTTTCTCAAGCAAACTCATCTCCCATTCCTTTCTTATTGAACGATAAAGTTTTGATTGAATTATATGAATTAAAATCATATCCGATAAATTATTACGTTCCAATCCGAGGATAGAGAGATTCTGAATGCTTTCGTTACAAGTGTCTAGGAGATCAAGTAAATCTTTAGTCGATTCTTATTTTATATTTTTTAGATCATACAAATTTTGAATTTGTTTAAAAGCCAATTCACATTTTTTGTCGAATCTATTGACCAAGGTTTGCCAGGCAATAGGATAATTTTCATCAGAAATATTGAACGCCCTAATAAGTCTAGCGGCATTTCCTTTTAGTGCAGAATTTAAATATTGAAGTTTTTGAAAATTTCCCAGTGTTGGATTTTGATCAATAGATCTAATAAAAATTTCCTTAAAACTCAGCCAATCTGAAATATCACCACTAAAGGTGGGCAATTGAAATTTGTGAAGTTCTAAATTGGTTTCACCAGAAAATGTATTTTTATTTAAATTTCCCAGCGATCTATTTATTTTTATCAAAAAAGAATTGATTTTAGACTTTGCCTCAAAGGATACCTTAAATTTTTCTTCAGCATTAATGCCTTTATATTTTACTAATTTCACATATTGATTATCAAAGCTAGCTTTTAAATTTAACAAGTCTTCTTTATTTTGCATAAGTGCGTATTTATCATTGCCTTCTAAATTATATTCTACATCTACTTTTATCAATTTTAAACTTTTAATCAGAGATTCAAAAATTAAGATTTCTGTTTCCATATTTTAAAGATTAGTTTTCAAAACCTTACCTTTCTTTATTTCTATGGCTTATAAAAACTTTCTATTTCTTCTACTTCTTTCCCGGGTTTCGGCACCAAAAAATGTTAGCACGTTTTCTTTGAAGTTTCTTCTAGAAAGAACGAGCTGACTCAATTCGATTCAATTCGATTTCGCACAACAAAAAGAGAATTACACTACGATTTAATGCGATTTAGTTGTATTTATAACACCAAAGAAAACAGAAGGAGAAAAAAAAACAACAATAAAAATGATGATAAGTAACAATAAAATTCTATGAATATGAATTATAATTAATTAATAAAATACAATAATAATAATAATTAAAAAAAAAACCTAACAGACACCATGTACAGCGGCTAGCTTTAGAGTTGACAACCATCATGACTGGGTGAAGTAGAATGTCATTAAGACTGGGAGCACTACTCAGGCTACTCCAAATATGTAAAATTATATGTCAAAGTCCTCAAATAAAAATGCAAATCAAAGAGACATCAAAAATCGACGTGGGTAATGTGCTGATAGATTCCATGCCATTTAATCCCTGAGACCGGTCTATGAAAGTCAGATGAGGTCCGCGAGTACAAAGTGAAGGAAGGTCATTACCACGGGTAACTGGGGAATTATACCGGGCGGAAACTGGTGTACACGTGGTACAGGCCATGATAATCATGGTGGGTAGTTAGCAACTGCTTTTACTGTAAGTTCACTACATGTCTACACATGGTACAGGCCATGATAATCACGGTGGGTAGTTAGCAACTGCTTTTACTGTAAGTACACCACATGTCTACACATGGTACAGGCCATGATAATCATGGTGAGCTAATGTTTCAAATTTAATGATTAATACATATTCATCCCTGACTTTACAATTTAATAAAACCAACAAACAATCCAGGGCAAAGTTTCTTTAACTGTTTTTATTTCTCTAGCTTTCGGGATCCAATATGTCCTTCAACAGGAGAACTAGAAGTATGACTTCCAGGGACGTGTATAGTTAGCTGGAAGTTATACTTCTAGTTCTCATGTTGAAGGAGATGTTGGATCCCGAAAGGTAGAGAAATAAACAGGACTTTTGGGAGAGGCCGCTGCTTATCATAAAACAGCTGGAGGAGCATGGACTCATGGAATTTGTGTAATCTTTACACAAGGGGATAAGAAACAACAACAACACTGTTTATAAACAGCTGGAGGAGCATGGACTTGTTGAATTGGTGTAATCTTTACACAAGGGGATAAGAAACAACAACACTGTCTATAAACAGCTGGAGGAGCATGGACTCATGGAATTGGTGTAATCTTTACACAAGGGAATAAGAAAAAGCAACAAGCTAGAGAAATACAAAATAGTTAAAGAAAATTGACCCTAGATTGCTTTTTTATTTTGTTAAAATGTTATTATTATTTTAGAAACAAGTAAATCTTTTTCCACCAAAAGATACGGGGGTATTTCCCCTATTGTAGTGTTCGTCTGGTGTGACTCATTCTCATCGTCTGCTGACACATGGCGGCCAGCCTATTTACATACCCACCCCGTACATACATATTGTAATACGGTGGTCGAATTGTTGTTCCCTTTGTACACTTGGTATGTCCAACTTGTATGGTCATTTAATGATGGAACTTCTACCTTAGCACGTTTCTTACACTTCCAAATATTTCTCTCTCGTCTGATATAATATTGTAACAAAGTATTTATTATTTTTATCAACAGTGTGATCATTTGCTACTCTGTAAATTTCCCTCGTGGCTTATCGTTTGTTTATCATTCATAGTTTGTCCTTGTCTCAAATAAATTGTTGTCTCATCCCAAATTTGCCCTTGCTTTATTTATCTCCGCGACATATTTTGGTGGAGATGCTGGGTAAGTTAGGGAAGACAAACTGAAGATCACCGAGAAGACCTCGAAGCCATGGGTGCTGTGATCTACATTTTACAAGACTGGCTCCAGGATTCCACCGCCGTGTCAAAGCCAAGACTTCCCTCCAAGATGACGATGTCCCTATAGACGATAAAACGACAAAGCTGCTTTTCACGCCGCAAGAAAATGGACGCAAAGCTACTAGGGACAAAGTTCCAAGACTTCGTTGGAATCCTTGGCAGAAACACGTCAGATCCATATCAGTATCTATAATAATTGCTAGCTGTGGGTCACAGCTCCCATAAGGAAGAAGCTATGTAGCAAAGTATTTATTATTCTATTATTTTTATCAACAGAGTGGTCATATGGACATTTAATGATGGAACTTCTACCTTAGCATGTTCTTCACAGCTCCAAATATTTATCTCTCGTCTGATATAATATTCTATATTTTTAAACCAGTTTACATTTGCAAGGTCAATGGCCTTCAGTTCCTCATTATTCTTTTTTTTTTTTTGTATACCTTTACCGATAAAGTTTCTATGATCAAAACAATTTTTTATTGAAACATATTACATTGTATTAACAAAAACAACGAAAAGCTTTATTAAGAACATTTAGTCCTATACAGATTCTCCAAGTAGAAGAGGGTATATACCGAATTTATTAATACATATTGTAGTATAGATGGAAACCTTGCCGGGAGGATATTAATCTAAAGAGACAAAGGTCGCCTCTCATGTCAAAATAGACGTCTAAACTAGATGCCATCTATTGACCGTCACCGCAAACTAGCGGTCTCGGGTCGGTGACAAAGCCACAACACCAGCTAAACACCTCTTTGGCAGATTGTCAAGATTCCATTAGATCCCGTGTGGATCTCATGGAATAAAGTCCGCCCTAGGCCGACGAGGGCCATTAGCCAGAAACCATGGTCTCTAGGTGGACGCTTTTCAGTTTGCCAAAGCTGGTGTTGTGGCTTTGTTACCGACCCGATGCCGCTAGTTTGCGGTGACGGTCAATAGATGGCGTCTAGTTTTGACGTCTATTTTGACGGGAGAGGCGACCTTTGTCTCTTTAGATATTGTAGTATATATTCTAATATACGCATCGAATTGTTAACTTTTTACGCTTGGTATGTTCAACTTGTGTGTGGACATTTATAAAATAATGATGGAACTTCTACGGTGATATTCCTTAGAGTTCCAAATATTTCTCTCTCGTCTGATAATTATTCTATATTGATACAACAGGTTGCAGTTCTGCAAGGTCATCAACCTTGATTTCCTCCTTCTTGGTGTTGTATACCTTTCCTGACAGGGTCTTCATTCTCAACAGCTGGAGAATTTTTTACAAGTAATCTTGTACATGCTAAAAGATAAAACTTCTTTAAGTGTTGTTCATGAGTGTATATTGGTTATCTCGTGTCTTCAATAAAGGTCACTGTAATATCTTTCAGAGTTATTGTCTCAATCCCGATATACATGCTAAAAGGTACAAGTTCTTAAGTGTTGCCCATGAATGTATATAGGTTATCTCGTGTGTCTTCAATAAAGGTCACTGTAATATCTTTCAAAGTTATTGTCTCAATCCCGAAATACATGCTAAAAGGTACAACTTCCTTAAGTTTTGTCCATGAGTGAATATTGGTTATCTCGTGTGTCTTCAATAAAGGTCACTGTAATATCTTTCAGAGTTATTGTCTCAATCCCGATATACATGCTGAAAGGTACAACTTCCTTAAGTTTTGTCCATAAGTGTATATTGGTTATCTCGTGTGTCTTCAATAAAGGTCGCTGTAATATCTTTCAGAGTTATTGTCCCGATATACATGCTAAAAGGTACAACTTACACAAGTATTATCCATGAGTGTAAATTTTCAGTTGATTGTAAGATATTTTATATCACTATGCAATGCTAAAATTGACCACACGTTCATACAGAGCAATCCACATAAATATCTGATACATATGACTACATTTAACAATTAGAAAAAAGTCAAAATCCTGTTAGGAAGTTTCCAATCTTCTTTCCCCAATGTCAGCTATTACAATAAAATCAGTTTTAATTTATCAATCTCACCCAACACATCCACAGTAAAATACATATATTTCAGATATATTGAAATAAAAAGACATATATTGGATCAAAATATCATTTATTTTACCAATATTTCAGTTGGCTGAACGCCAACCTTTATCAAGGTATTATAAAATTTTAATGTGTTTAAGTCAAAAGACAATCCATCAATTAAGTTTTTATAAAAGGGCGTATCTGGATCTGTAAAGAAAAAAAAATTTTTTTTTCTCAAAATATTTCGAGAGATTGCTCCCTCTTTATCAATTTATTGTATACTTCGCCCTTTTTTATAAACTTAATATGTATTACGATGCACTAGCGCGTCATCTGGTTTAAAATTATTTTTCAAATATCAAAGACACAATTTGGTATTTGCGGAAGAGCGATTGCTCGAAACATATTATATATTTATAATTATATGTAATTCTACTGTCCTCAAAGCTTATATCCTTAGTTCATCTAAAATACCCATTCCAAGAGTCTAGCATCAGTATCACTATAAAAGAAAGTTCCAAAAATGCAATATAACAGCGGTATGGTAGATTAAACTGGCGAAACCGCTGGGAGGGTTCACCACTGATGAGCCAGGCCCTCCATTAATTTTTCCATTACAGTAAGGACAGTAGAAATAGTTTAATTTCAAAAAGAATATTACGCGTCTCAAATAGTTTCGTAATTTGAAAACTTAATATTAATGTGTGTGTCAACGCTACATAATATCATTACAATTGTTTTCAAAATACAGCAATCCATAAATTCACAATTTTACATTTAAATTTATTTTATTATTTTATTTTACCCAACTTTTCAAACATTTTTTGCGCTTTGTGTTTTCAGTAAAAATTTTAGTTCAACATTTCTTTTATATATATTTTGTTATTTTTATTTATTTTGATACGAAAAATCTTTTTTTACACATAGTACAAATAATTTTAAATATAAAATAGACGTTATTGTTAATTTTCAAAATATTCACACCATTATTTTACAAAATTTATTTTGTCCCTAATATATATATATATATAGCAAATTTATTCTCTCCATTGAATACAACAAAATATTTTTAAACTTAATTCTGTTGACGTTATATATGTGGCGCTCAGTTTGTTGTTAACACACATTAAATATGTTATAATACCTTGATAAAGGTTCAGCCAACTGAAATATTGGTAAAATAAATGATATTTTGATCCAATATATTATGCCGTTTTAATTAAAGATCAATAGAATTAGGTTAAGAAATATGTTTTGCCTATATTCAATGGGGAGAAAAAATTCCAGATATCATGTAGCACCTTCAATAACAAAACTCCTACAAAACGGTATCCATGAAAGAAAAGTCAAAAGTAAATAAAAGTATTTTCTTACAAATGGTGACCACGCCCCTGTATAAACTCGCAACAAAAACATTCAAAAGAAAACAATCCTGTATGGGTTTCTAAATTTAGTAAAAGTGGCTGTATATCCTGACAGGGACATGACAAGCCACACCCTGGGATAATACAACACACAATACCCCGGGGGGAGGTATTTGCCGCCCAACCCCTCGAGAACATACAAGTGGCCATCCTGCCCTCCTTGGTGGAGATTACATGACTGACCACCGGGTCTACTTGACCGTCACTACTTCAACTACTGTCGCTAGCTCTTGTTTCACCTCGTTACAGTACTACACTCTATCTACACTCATGGACAACACTTTAGCATGTATATCGGGATTGAGACAATAACTCTGAAAGTTATTATAGTAACCTTTATTGAAGACACACGAGATAACCAATATACACTCATGGACAACACTTAAGGTAGTTGTACCTTTTAGCATGTATATCGGGATTGAGACAATAACTCTGAAAGTTATTACAGTAACCTTTATTGAAGACACACGAGATAACCAATATACACTCATGGACAACACTTAAGGTAGTTGTACCTTTTAGCATGTATATCGGGATTGAGACAATAACTCTGAAAGATATTACAGTAACCTTTATTGAAGACACACGAGATAACCAATATACACTCATGGACAACACTTAAGGTAGTTGTACCTTTTAGCATGTATATCGGGATTGAGACAATAACTCTGAAAGATATTACAGTAACCTTTATTGAAGACACACGAGATAACCAATATACACTCATGGACAACACTTAAGGTAGTTGTACCTTTTAGCATGTATATCGGGATTGAGACAATAACTCTGAAAGATATTACAGTAACCTTTATTGAAGACACACGAGATAACCAATATACACTCATGGACAACACTTAAGGTAGTTGTACCTTTTAGCATGTATATCGGGATTGAGACAATAACTCTGAAAGATATTACAGTAACCTTTATTGAAGACACACGAGATAACCAATATACACTCATGGACAACACTTAAGGTAGTTGTACCTTTTAGCATGTATATCGGGATTGAGACAATAACTCTGAAAGTTATTACAGTAACCTTTATTGAAGACACACGAGATAACCAATATACACTCATGGACAACACTTAAGGTAGTTGTACCTTTTAGCATGTATATCGGGATTGAGACAATAACTCTGAAAGATATTACAGTGACCTTTATTGAAGACACACGAGATAACCAATATACACTCATGGACAACACTTAAGGTAGTTGTACCTTTTAGCATGTATATCGGGATTGAGACAATAACTCTGAAAGATATTACAGTGACCTTTATTGAAGACACACGAGATAACCAATATACACTCATGGACAACACTTAAGGTAGTTGTACCTTTTAGCATGTATATCGGGATTGAGACAATAACTCTGAAAGATATTACAGTGATCTTTATTGAAGACACACGAGATAACCAATATACACTCATGGACAACACTTAAGGAAGTTGTACCTTTTAGCATGTATATCGGGATTGAGACAATGACTCTGAAAGATATTACAGTGACCTTTATTGAAGACACACGAGATAACCAATATACACTCATGGACAAAACTTAAGGAAGTTGTACCTTTTAGCATGTATATCGGGATTGAGACAATAACTCTGAAAGATATTACAGTGACCTTTATTGAAGACACACGAGATAACCAATATACACTCATGGACAAAACTTAAGGAAGTTGTACCTTTTAGCATGTATATCGGGATTGAGACAATAACTCTGAAAGATATTACAGTGACCTTTATTGAAGACACACGAGATAACCAATATACACTCATGGACAAAACTTAAGGAAGTTGTACCTTTTAGCATGTATATCGGGATTGAGACAATAACTCTGAAAGATATTACAGTGACCTTTATTGAAGACACACGAGATAACCAATATACACTCATGGACAAAACTTAAGGAAGTTGTACCTTTCAGCATGTATATCGGAATTGAGACAATAACTCTGAAAGATATTACAGTGACCTTTATTGAAGACACACCAGATAACCAATATACACTCATGGACAAAACTTAAGGAAGTTGTACCTTTCAGCATGTATATCGGAATTGAGACAATAACTCTGAAAGATATTACAGTGACCTTTATTGAAGACACACCAGATAACCAATATACACTCATGGACAAAACTTAAGGAAGTTTTACCTTTAGCAGTACAACTACTACAATATGAAGGATACAGAGATTAGCATGATCCTTTCGCAAGGATAACACCCAAAATGGCGTTCTAGCTATCGGCAAGTTATTTCATCAAGTTTCTAAAATAGTTAGTGAGAATTAGTTGTGCTAATCAATCAGCCTGATACCAACATTCCAGAAGCAACTATGTGGCACAGAATGCCACTCTAAGCTGCGATGACATCTCCAGAAAATATTGACTTGACCTAAATGATTATCCACGGCGGTCGTTAGCATCTTTTTTTAACACCTCACATCGTCTTCTCTAGCATCCCTTCTTGTTGGGGATGAAATTACAGTAAGAACAACTTACTATAAAACTAAACTTAAGGAAGTTGTACCTTCTAGTACTACTCTGATCAAAAGGTTTCGACACTTTTCTCATAAAATCCTGAAAACTCAATATATTTTTTCCCAGTTTGTGGCAAACGCAAGCGTCGCCCTTGGCTTGGAGACCTGCCAATTTTCAAAAATCACCCGCCACAACAGCGCGAGCAGCGGCTGTTCGAAGTGAAGCCATTTTGCCCGTGCTTCGATTTCGTTAGTCACCGAAATGGAGGATCAACGAATTTGCATCAAGTTCTGTGTGAAAAACGGATTCAAGGGTGCCGAAATTTTTCATGTTGCAAACAGCCTACGGGGATGCCGTCATGAGCCGAAGCCGAGTTTTCGAGTGGTACAAGCGCTTCAATGAGGGTCGGGAAGAGACCGCCGACAACGAGCGTTCCGGTAGACCGTCCACATCAACCACGCCTGAAAAAGTGGACAAGGTGTTGTAACTGGTGCGTGAAGACTGACGAATAACTGTCAGGGAGGTCGCCGAAGAAGCAGGGATATCATTCGGGTCGACTCAATCGTTACTGAAGGACATTTTGGGAGTGAGAAGACTCAACGCAGTTCTCGTTCCCAATGATTTGACTTTTGATCAAAAGAACGCCTGGAAAGAAACGGCCAGTCTCAATCTCGAAGCGACAACCGACGACCCCGAATTGCTGAAGAGGGTCATTACTGGAGACGAAACATGGATTTACGGCTTTGATTCGAAAACTACCCAACAGGCATCGGGGTGGCGCTTCAAAAATAAACCGAGACCAAAGAAAGCGAGGAAGGTTCCCAGCAAAGTCAAGGTCATGTTGACGGTGTTCTTCGACTACCAGGGCATCGTTCATCATGAATTTCAACAACAAGGCTCTACAATAACTGCTGACTCCTACCTGGGAGTTTTGAGGCGATTGAGGTAAGCGATCAGGCAGAAACGGCCGGAGCTGTGGAGGAGCAAGTCGCGGATCCTCCACCACAATAACGCGCCGGCGCACACAGCCCTCAAAATCTCGAAGTTCCTGCAGGACTACTCAACCTCTGTGTTCCCCCAACCCCCCTACAGTCCCGATTTGGCCCCCTGCGACTTCCTTCTTTTTGGAAAGCTCAAAAAAAAAAGTTAAAGGGTCGGAAATTTCAGAGCATAGAAGAGATCAAAGTAGATTCGAAGAAGGCCTAGAAGGCGATCCCGAAAACAGACTACCAGAGGTGTTTTGCCGACTGGAAAAAAGGTGGCTGAAATGCATCGCGGCCAAAGAGGACTACTTTGAAGGAGACAATTTGAATTTGGTAGAATAATAATTTTTTTTAAACTTATGAGTAAAGTGTCGAAACTTTTTGATCAAAGTAGTATGTATATAGGGATTCAGACAAAACTCTGAAAGATATTACAGTGACCTTTATTGAAGACACACGAGATAACCAATATACACTCATGGACAAAACCTAAGGAAGTTGTACCTTTTAGCATGTATATCGGGATTGAGATAATAACTCTGAAAGATATTACAGTGACCTTTATTGAAGACACACGAGATAACCAATATACACTCATGGACAAAACTTAAGGAAGTTGTATCTTTTAGCATGTATATCGGGATTGAGACAATAACTCTGAAAGATATTACAATGATCTTTATTGAAGACACACGAGATAACCAATATACACTCATGGACAAAACTTAAGGAAGTTGTACCTTTTAGCATGTATATCGGGATTGAGACAATAATTCTGAAAGATATTACAATGATCTTTATTGAAGACACACGAGATAACCAATATACACTCATGGACAAAACTTAAAGAAGTTGTATCTTTTAGCATGTATATCGAGATTGAGACAATAACTCTGAAAGATATTACAGTGACCTTTATTGAAGACACACGAGATAACCAATATACACTCATGGACAATACTTAAGGTAGTTGTACCTTTTAGCATGTATATCGGGATTGAGACAATAACTCTGAAAGATATTACAATGATCTTTATTGACCTTTACTTAATATAAAACAATAAAGCGCCATCTATATATAACAAATGAAATCATTAAGACGCGAATGTTTCTTTCAAAAATAAATCAAACTTCTACTGTCCTTACTGCGATGAAAAAATATTGGAAGGGCTTGGCTCATCAGTGGTGAACCCTCCCAGCGGTTTCGTCAATTCAATCTACCAGACCGCTTCTATAGAGCTCTATTACTGTTTTGGATCATTCTGCTTATATATGTTACACTGAATAAAAAGACATATATTGGATCAAAATATCATTTATTTTACCAATATTTCAGTTGGCTGAATGCCAAACTTTATCAAGGTATTATAACATATTAATGTTTGTCAACAACAAACTCAGCGCCACATAACGTCAATAATACGTTAAAACAATTATGTTAATTACGTATATATATATATTTACATATAACGTTAAAACAACCATTCTATTGACGTTATGTGGCGCTGAGTTTGTTGTTGACAAACATTAATATGTTATAACACCTTGATAAAGGTTGGCGTTCAGCCAACTGAAATATTGGTAAAATAAATGATATTTTGATCCAATATATGTCTTTTTAATTAAAAATCTATTTATGGATTGCTCTATTTTCAAAACAATATTTAAATATTATTCTGCTGTCCTAGAAACTTATCTCCATAGTTTACTTAAATACCATTTCTAAGATTCCACCCTTCAGTGTAACATATATAAACAGAATGATCCAATACAGTATTAGAGCTATATACCAGGTCTATTAGTATGAAACGCGAAAATGGGCGCCAGAGGCCGCTGTGCAACTTTATTTAAGCCGACGGTGGCGCTGTTGTAGGCGTTTTGTTCTTTGACTCACGTGGCATCAGCATGCGTGCAGTTTTAGAAAAATTCAAATCGTGAAAAATTTCTGGAGCCTGTGGAAAATGGCGATTACCGAGCCAAAAAGTGCCCATTTGCGGGAAGTTTTGTTGTTCGCCTTCAACTGGAAGAAAAGTGCCACTGAAGCCCACCGAATGCTCGAGGAAGTTTACAGCGACCATGCTCTGAGCAAATCGCAGTGTTACAGGTGGTTTAAAAAATTCCAAAGTGGCGATTTTGAACTTGATAATGAACCACGTGGAAAAATGCCCCAAAAGTTCGAGGACGCTGAACTGCAAGCTTTGTTGGATGAGGACAGTACCCAAATGCAGGAGAAACTCGCAAAAACAGCTCCAGGTGTCTCAAGGTGCTGTATCTCTACGTTTAAACAGCCTCGGAATGACCCAAAAGGTTTCCAGATGGGTCCCCCACGAGTTGAGCGAAAGGCAGCAATAACGGCGTCTGGTAACCTGCGAAGGGCTGCTCGCCAGGCATGAAAAGAAGTCATTTTTGCACCGAATCGTAACTTCTGATGAGAAATGGATCCACTTCAGCAATCCTACGCGCCAAAAGTCGTGGGGCCTGCCCGGCCAATTTCCAAAACAGACGCCTAGGCCCAATCGCTTCGGAAAAAAGGCAATGCTTTGCATAAGGTGGGACCAGACCGGCGTAGTATATTTCGAGCTCCTGAAACCTGGCAAAATGGTCAATACTAGTCGCTACGAACAACAAATGCACAGTTTGAGAGAGGCGTTGAATGAAAAAAGACCGGAATGGCGTGAAAAACACAACAACCTGATACTGCAGCATGACAACGCTCCAGCCCACAACGCTACGGTGGTCAAAAACACCATAAAAGACTTGGGCTGGGAACTCTAACCCCACCCGCCGTACTCACCAGACTTAGCGCCGTCGAACTACCACCTTTTCACATCTTTAGGACACGCCCTAAAAACCAGGAATTCACGAACTCAGACATACTCCGAAAATGACTTGTTGACTGGTTCGACTCAAAAGGAATAGAAATTTTCAGACAAGGAATTCGAAAATTGCCTGAAAAGTGGTCCGAGTGTATAGCTAATCAGGGCAGTTACTTTGAATAAAAAATCTTTTGTTGTATGGAATTGGTGAACTTTTGAATTCACTGAAAATTTTCGCGTTTCATACTAATAGACCTGGTAGAAGCGGTCTGGTAGATTGAATTGGTGAAACTGCTGGGAGGGTTCATCATTGATAAGACAAGCGCTCCTAATATATTTTTTCATCGCAGTAAGGACAGTAGAAGTTTGATTTATTTGTGAAAAGAAATGTTCGTGTTTTAATGTTTCATTTTCCTATCTATAGATGCAGCCTTATATTTCCCTATAACTGGTTGAATCCTGCGGTGTTTACTTTATTTTGAGATATTTTACATTTTATAAAGCTGATATTGGAAATAACTTGATGAATCCTTCTACTGTACAACTGGGTGTTAAATGTTTACCTAATGAAGTAAGACTTTATATTCTGACTTTAGACAACCCTCTACCTTTGATCCATCCATGTATAAAACTGATTTCTGGTAATTATGTTTATTTCTAAATTAAATTTAATTGCCATCTATCGTTAAAATTTTACACAAATAAATTTACTGGCAATTGATGAGGCACAATTTGGATTGTAGATTATAAACACAAGGTAATAAGACCAAATCCAAATAAATAAATAGTGTGTGACGTTTCGGTAACAGCGTTGTTACCATCTTCAGACAAAAATACTTCAGTACTTTTGTCTGAAGATGGTAACAACGCTGTTACCGAAACGTCACACACTATTTATTTATTTGGATTTGGTCTTATTACCTTGTATTTACTGGCAATGTTTTTCTTTTAAATATCATCAAATATTATCTTTACAGACCTTACAGCAATGATATAAGTTATTAAATGAGAGGGCTTTGCTCATCAGTAGTGAACCCTCTCAGCGGTTTCACCAAATTAATCTCCAGACCGCTCTACTATTGTATTGAATTGGTTTGGAATATACCCTGTATTTACTATGGAAGACAGCTTAGGGGTGTTTAATGAACTATGGACATAAGCTTATAGGTCTTTAGAGGTATATACATCAAGGTATTGCATCGAGCAAAGCTCTTCCGCAAAATATGTTTTCATAACCAATATATATTAGTAAATTAAATTTAATTGCCATCTATCGTTAAATCGTTCTATCGTTTATTTCTGTCAACACTACTGATTATTGTTAATTAAGAAAAGGAACTGCTTGTTCTAGATTACTTGTGTATAAGTTTATACCAAGTTCTTTCTTTCTTATTTCCCCTTATTTGATACATTGTAAATAACATTGCTGATTATTGTTGCTATTACTGTTGTATGTACCCTTTTCTACTTGGAGAATCTGTATAAGACTGAAATGGTCTTGGCGAGAAAAAAAATATTTTTAAAACTATTTATGTTCTATAAATATATTTTTTAAAGAACTCAATTTGTGTGTTAACATTTAAATGAAAACAAGATAATAAATATTGAACTATATATGCTACACTGTTTACATTTTATTAGTATATTTTTATTTATTCAGAATCTAAAATATTTTTTTTTTATTATTTTAGATATATTTTTTAATATTAGCGCTTTATTCTAATTTCATCTCTTACTAGTTTCTTCAAATGAAGCCTGAAAGTTTATTCGAAGAGAAATTGAATCAAATATTTTTATTTAAGAGGAAGAAGCATCAAAATACACGCATGAACAAAACTTGAGGAAGTAGAAAGTCTTTGATGTCGCCGGCCGTCTATTTTTTTTTTTTTTTAAGGAGACAGAGGCTGTTCACATTTAGTTATCTCGTGTGTCTTCAATAAAGGTCACTGTAATATCTTTCAGAGTTATTGTCTCAATCCCGATATACATGCTAAAAGGTACAACTTCCTTAAGTTTTGTCACCATGAGTGTATATTGGTTATCTCGTGTGTCTTCAATAAAGGTCGCTGTAATATCTTTCAGAGTTATTGTCTCAATCCCGATATACATGCTAAAAGGTACAATTTCCTTAAGTATTGTCCATAAGTGTATATATTGAAAGACATAGCAGTTAAAGTTTCAATTATAGAGCTAAATGGTATAAAAGACGAGACTGTGACACCAATTTCAGGGGTCGTGAATCAGACAAAAGGCCGAGAGATCTAATTGGAGTGGCAAAAAGGTAGACGACGGCTTCCACAATAGGATTCTAAGAAGTGTGTGGCCCGATGAGGAGTGTTAATTGGTGCACCTGATGTAACAGGTAGTTGGTGGAAGGCGGGGCAAGGCCACGGGGTGGAAAACACTAATTATTTAGGGAGGCGAACTGGCGACTGTAATTAAAGGAACCGCCTGGACGGTGGGGGAGCCGCTCTGGGTGGTTCAAGCCATCATGACACTTCAGTCTGTCACAGCAGTCTCTATTTCCTTCTGTCGCACATCTTCTGCTCTTTTTTTTTAAACCGGTCATTACATGGGCGGATGACCACTTGACCACCCGGTGTTATAGTCCCTTCCTGAGATATGTAAAGGCATCAATGTCAACACTCATTGACAAAACTTAAGGATGTTTCCTATTTTGATGTCGCCGGTCTTAAGTTTTTTCAAGAAGACAGAGGTTTTACACACTTGGTTATCTCGTGTATCTTCAATAAAGGTCACTGTAATATCTTTCAGACTTATTGTCTCAATCCCGATATACATGCTAAAAGGTACAACTTCCTTAAGTTTTCTCCATGAGTGTATATTGGTTGTCTAGTGTGTCTTCAATAAAGGTCGCTGTAATATATTTCAGAGTTATTGTCTCAATCCTGATATACATGCAAAAAGGTACTACTTCCTTAAGTTTTGTACATGAGTGTATATTGGCTATCTCGTGTGTCTTCAATAAAGGTCACTGTAATATCTTTCAGAGTTATTGTCTCAATCCCGATATACATGCTAAAAGGTACAACTTCCTTAAGTTTTGTCCATGAGTGTATATTGGTTATCTCGTGTGTCTTCAATAAAGGTCACTGTAATATCTTTCAGAGTTATTGTCTCAATCCCGATATACATGCTAAAAGGTACAACTACCTTAAGTGTTGTCCATGAGTGTATATAGGTGAATCACTACGTTGAACTAGATAGAAGTTTCCCAATGTAGGAGATCTAATTGAAAGCACCGCGGCATTTCTGACGCCTCCCCCGCGGGTCCAAAGAAGATAAAGAGATATCTTGGAAGTAGGAGGAGGGAAATGATGAGCTCTCCCTAGTTGACATTTCCTTGTCGCGACCCTGTCGCCATTTTGGTTTCCTTATGGGCTGTCGTCAGACGTATAAACTCTCTGGATGTCGTTTTGATCTAGAACTGTGGAATAAAGATGCCTGTCGAATTACCGCTGTCTTAACGACTGTGTAAGTGTTATCAGGGTTTCAGAATCAGGAATTCATTCACAGCTCGTTAGTCTTATGTCTTTGCATATTTGCTCTTTGTTCTTATTTTATTTACATAGTGTTATTTGAACGTATTTTTGCTATAAATAGGACGTATGAATAAAGTTAGAAGTCGTCCAGCCTTCGGAATAGATGAGTCTTGTTGCCTTCATCTTCTTTCGTGGCCCGGATCCACACGACAGTTAGAATAAATCTTTATAAAATGAAAGGATTTAAAAGCACGAATGTTTCTTTTATACATAATACAAACTTCTACTGCCCTTACTGCGATGTAAAAATATATTGGGAGGGCTTGGCTCATCAGTGGTGAACCCTCCCAGCAGTTTCGCCAATTTAATCCACCAGACCGCTTCTCACAGCTCTAATACTGTATTGAACGATTCTGCTTATATAGGGAGCACTGAAGGATGGAATCTCAGAAATGGGTTTCAAGATATTTTTTCATCGCAGTAAGGACAGTAGAAGTTTGTATTATGTATAAAAGAAACATCCGTGCTTTTAAATCCTTTCCTTTTATATGTATAGATGGCACGTTATTGCTTTGTGTTAAAATGAATGTTTATTTATTAATTTATATACATGTAAATTATCTTGTTCCTTTTTTAGCCATGTAAACTATAGCAAGCTAGACATATATAGTATTATTCCTATTCAAAACATTTACTCATTTTTTTATTTACATAGAGTAATTTAGTTTTTATTATATAATTAAAGAGAAAAAAATTATCTATACACCATAATTATAACAATTATAACATTTCTTTCCAGCTGCTACAACTGTTCTGTCCATTGTTGGCAGTGCCACTACATTAGGACGTCTCTAGAACTGAGGAATAAAGTAGTAAATGAAAGTATTAAACCACCAAAATGTGTATTTTACAAACATTAAACAAACTTCTACTGTCCTTACTGCAATGAAGTATATCGGGATTGAGACAATAACTGTGAAAGACATTACAGTGACCTTTATTGAAGACACACGAGATAACCAATATACACTCATGGACAAAACTTAAGGAAGTTGTACCTTTTAGCATGTATATCGGGATTGAGACAATAACTGTGAAAGACATTACAGTGACCTTTATTGAAGACACACGAGATAACCAATATACACTCATGGACAAAACTTAAGGAAGTTGTACCTTTTAGCATGTATATCGGGATTGAGACAATAACTCTGAAAGACATTACAGTGACCTTTATTGAAGACATACGAGATAACCAATATACACTCATGGACAAAACTTAAGGAAGTTGTACCTTTTAGCATGTATATCGGGATTGAGACAATAACTCTGAAAGATATTACAGTGACCTTTATTGAAGACACACGAGATAACCTATATACACTCATGGACAAAACTTAAGGAAGTTGTACCTTTTAGCATGTATATCGGGATTGAGACAATAACTCTGAAAGATATTACAGTGACCTTTATTGAAGACACACGAGATAACCTATATACACTCATGGACAAAACTTAAGGAAGTTGTACCTTTTAGCATGTATATCGGGATTGAGACAATACCTCTGAAAGATATTACAGTGACCTTTATTGAAGACACACGAGATGAACAAGTGTGTACAACCATTGTCTCCTTCCAAAAAACAGACGATCGGCGACATGAAGTTATGAAACTTCCTTAAGTATTGTCTCCAGTAGTGTCCAATACTATACACTACCTGTCAATCTCCCAGCCGGCCGGTATTCAGACATGTCCCAATAGCTCCCCAGTTACACAATGGTCACTATTGCTTCATTCCATTCTAGCCGCCGTACTTCTCAAGACTCAATTATCATCCATAAATGGTTCCATTTTGCCGAACAAAAGTTGAACAAACCATTCTCAATTTCACAATATTCAAATTTATCTTCTTTTCACAGTTTTCTAATCATAGGGAGAGTCGCTCTCCCACCCAATAATTCTATTTTGACAATTTTGAACCTGGAGAGGAGCTTCTTTCTATTTCATTAAAACCATCTCAAGCTTTCGGACATCTCCCCTTCTACAAGAGAACATATTTAACACCGGCTGATGCCAAAAGTTTGGCGTTTTATCCATTATAAACATTCTTCTGTAGACAATTGACAATATAAACAAATATATTGAGTCTTCTATTCAATTGTCACAATGGCAGAAAAAAATATATATATTATATAATCTAAAACCTCAAATATTTCTATATTTTAAAAAATATATATATTATTTTATTCATTGATAACTTTATTTTTTGTTATCATCGTTTTTAGAAAGACTTTCAGTTTTGTTGTATAGTTTTGTTGTAAATATGCGTAGTTAACATATATATCCTTTTAAATCACTAATATAGGATTAACTTTATAAATTCTGTATAATGTGAAACTAACTAATGTGTAATCTTTCCTCAAGTAATTGAAAATAAAAGCTACTTGACGGTAAATAATTATCTTTTTTTTTTTATCACGACTGCACCTCAACCCTTTATCTTATCGATCCTTTGTCTTATCAAGCCTTATCTAACAACAACAAAATATTCATAACATATATATAATAAAATAGTAAATAAAGGGTAGATAAAATGTAGGGGAATATATATAGTTGTGTATATGTGCAAATTTCTTCAACAAGGAAGGTTTCCCTACCTTGAGAGAATCCAGACAAGGTCTTCACTCCACAGTTCCACACCGAGGAAGTACCTACAGATGTGGGTATTGGATGGCCAGGGTGTCGTCGTCCAGGCCTTGCCCGAAGCCCTGTAAGTCAGAGCGCCGAGGGGACAGGTAGAAAGGCAGAGATGCCTGAAAACTTGAAACTGTTTTAATAAAAATAAATTCATCTCCGGAAACCTTTTAATTGTTTAATTAATGTACAGTTGATTTAAATCAAGTTTGAATCTGATGGCTTCTACTGTACAACTGGGTGCTGAATGTTTAACTAATTAAATATGACTTTAAGGGGGTCGGTGGAAGGCTGGTTAAACCGTTTGGTTTTCGACCACTAGGACCCGGGTTCGATTCTTGCAGAAGTCCAACCCCACCAGCGAGTGCAAGTAACCAAACGGGGCTCTGGCATATTTGTAAGTGCAAAGTCGAACTGCTTTTCACATGTGTAGACTTGTAGTGTACTTACAGTAAAAGCAGTCGCTAACTACCCACCATGATTATCATGGCCTATACCATATGTAGACATGTGGTGTACTTACAGTAAAAGTAGTCGCTAACTACCCACCATGATTATCATGGACTGTACCATGTGTAGACATGTGGTGTACTTACAGTAAAAGTAGTCGCTAACTACCCACCAGGATTATCATGGCCTGTACCATGTGTAGACATGTGGTGTACTTACAGTAAAAGCAGTCGCTAACTACCCACCATGATTATCATGGCCTGTACCATGTGTACTAGGGAAAGGCAAAAAAAAAAAGTAAGACTTTATATTCCGATTTTAAACAAACCCTCTACCTTTGATCCATCCATGTATAAAACTGATGTCTGGTAATTATGTAGAATACATTCTAAAAACAAAGAATAAACAATATTAGGTGAAGGGAAATCAAAATTAAAAGAAACCTCTACCTCAATAATGTTTCTTCTTTATTTTTCGAATAATTTCTAGGTTACTCACACATTGTTATATATTTCTTTTTCACTTATACCAATATAAATTTCTGTCAATACTAATAATTATTTATAATACAATATAATGCGGCTTATGATTGTAAAACGACATTTGAAAATTATCCTGCATGTGTTTCTTTTCAACGAAAAAAAAAAACTAAATTTATTTTCAAGGAGAAATAACACACACACACACGATTATTTCAAACCTTAGAGATGAGGTATGAACGGATGACAACTCTGAACACTCGGATTTTCCTGGAAAATCTCTTAAAGATTTTTTGAAAAAAGCCATGGTCCACCTGTGCTGTGTGAGCAGAAGAGCTTGAATTGACTTGTTCCATTATATGTATATCCCATGTGTAAATACCTATTTTCTTTCCTCTTTTCGCTCTCCACTTCTTCCAAATCCATATTCTTATTTTCCATAGGATCATTCAAATAATAATCTGTATGTATTTTATCATGTGTATATAATCTTTCTCCATTTTTACCCCTTTGTATATTTCCCACTTTCATAGGTTTCTCCGTCTTGTAAACCCAAGGAGAATCCTCTGTAGGACCTGTGTGTCTTAATAAAGGTTTTTGTGTGTGTGTGTATGAAAGGATGAATTGTGAAGAGTAATTCATCCTTTCATATCTCATCTCTAAGGTTAGAAATAATCGTTATTTCATCTTAAAATAAATTTTGATGTTTCGTTGAAAAGAAACACATGCGGGATAATTTTCAAATGTCGTTTTTTACTACTAATTATTGTTCATTAACAAAAGGAACTGCTTGTTCTAGATTGCTTATATATACAAGGTTGGGTCAATAAGTGTAATGCCCACACAATCACCCCTAGCAAATATATAAATACTTTTTGTTTAATCATAGAAATCAACAACAACAACAAAAAGGCTTTTATTATGGCCCATTGCCCTGTATAGATTCGCCATACAACAACAAAATAATACAGCAATTTTTTTCTCCCTTTTCCCATGTGTACGTGAGCCTTTGTTTGTAAAGGGATTTATTTACACATCTGTTCTAAAACATTCCTCACTACCTATTTTGTGTATGAATCTATTTACAATCGATCTGTAGAAATTATAGAGTTCTATTGCTATATTTTTCTTTTCTGAAATACTTCTCTGCGTCTTCAGTGGGTTGCTGAATCTCCAGAAAGTGTTTTTAAGAGTTTATAATCATATAATACATGTTTTCTGATAAATAAAACACTCTTCTTTTCATATCTGCAATTAGAATTGATTTATCTTTTGTATTAATTCAGATATGGAGAGCCTAATGTGAACACAAGAATCCGACAACGGTCGGTGACCGAGTTCCTCTTAAAGTCCGGTGACATTTCAGCCTCAACAATTCACTTCAGTCAGTATATGGAAACATTGGATAGAATCACTATACAGAGATGGGTTCAGCGCTTCCAGAAATGTGATTTTGATATTCACGACAAAGAGAGGCCAGGTAAACCTTCAACTGTCACAACAGACCAAAATTTAGCTCTTGTTGAGGAAATTGTCAAGAATAACCGGACAACAACGACATATCAATTGATGAAATAACTTTCAATCTCTAAAGGAAGTGTTCTTAAACTACTTTCAGATCTTTACTATCGAAAATTGTGCTAAAAATGCGTACCAAAGCTTCTAACACGAGAAATGATGCAAACCTGGATAGAAATTTGTTTAGACCTCATCGAATCTTACCCAGGACCAGCTTCTGAGGCCTTTAAAGGAGTCATAAAATGTGAAGAGACTTGAGTTTAATATTATGACCCTTCTTCAAAGCGTCAATCAATTCAATGGACCCATAAAATGTCTCCAGTCAAGAAAAAAAACCAAGGCTTTCCCTTTCCAAAGACAAAATCATGATCACGGTCTTTTGGGACCAAGATGGGCTCATATTCATGGACATGCTTGAAATAAATACTTCCATAAACAAGGAAAGATATTGTAACTCATTAGAAAACCTAAAATAGCCATATCAACAAAGAGGCCGGGCTTAAAAGACTGTCAAATCAAATTTCATCAGGACAATGCAAGACCTCACACCGCGCAACAGACATTGGCTCAAATTTCCAGATCTGGGTGGACTTTGATGCCTCACCCAGCTTACAGTCCTGACCTGACTCCTTCCGACTTCTACCTCTTTGGTAAAATAAAGAATTCTCTACACGGTAGAACATTTTAAAATGATGAAATGTTACTCCATGAGGTTAGAGGGTGGAAACGTTGAACGCTGGACCAGATGTGTACAGAGGGAAGGTGGATATATTGAATGATGTATAGCTAATAGTTACATATTTACAAAGTTTATGGTTGGTCAAATCAAACAATTATTGATGATTGTGCATTACTTATTGACACAACCTTGTATATATAATGTTCGCTGAACGCAAAGCGATATTTTAGAGATTTGTGTAATTTTTCAGGATGTTACTTGTAACTTGGAAATGTGTGGACTCATGGAGACATAGCTGGGTTCTCATTTCTTAAAATCAGCTCATTTATAAAGACCCATCGACTAAATCTTTGTTGCAATAGAGAACGTATATCTTTATTACGGCGTTTAACAAGTTTTACCGCAAATGTTTCTTTTTACAGAACGAAAAATCGTTATTTATTTTTTTAAGGAGAAATAACGATTATTCCTATCCTTAGGGGTGAAGTATCAAAGGATGAATTGTGTGAAGAGTAATGATCAATGAAAAATAAAAGTGTCCAGTTCCGTTCATCATTACTCTTCACAATTCATCTTTTCATACTTCATCCCTAAGGATAGAAATAGTCGTTATTTCTCCTTAAAATAATAGAAATTACGATTTTTTCGTTCTGTAAAAAAGAAACATTTGCGGTAAAACTTGTTAAACGTCGTTCTATAAGCATAACCATATTATACTGTAGTATATATATACATACTACTATATATATAATATAATATATATATATTTACACAAATAAATTTACTGGCAATGTGTTTCTTTTAAATATCATCAAATATTATCTCTACAGACCTTCCCTCAATGATATGAGTTATTGAATGAGAGGGCTTGGCTCATCAGTAGTGAACCCTCTCAGCGGTTTCGCCAAATTAATCTCCAGACCGCTCTACTATTGTATTGTACAGGAATATACCCTGCATTTTCTATGGAAGACAGCTTAGGGATGTTTAGTGAACCTATGGACATAAGCTTATAGGTCTGTAGAGGTACATACATATAATTTCGTGGTATTGCTTCGAGCAAAGCTCTTCCGCAAATATTGTTTCATTACAAATATATATTAGTAAATTAAATTTATAAGCTAAGCTGTCTTCCATAGAAAATACAGGGTATATTCAAATCCAATCCAATCCAATAGTAGAGCGGTCTAGAGATTAATTTGGTGAAACCGCTGAGAGGGTTCACTACTGATGAGCCAAGCCCTCTCATTCAATAACTTATATCATTGCAGTAAGGTCTGTAGAGATAATATTTGATGATATTACTTAAAAGAAGCTCATTGACAGTAAATTTATTTGTGTAAAATTTTAACGATAGATGTCAATTAATATAAATATATTGTATGTTAACATAGATGACACGGGTTAGACACGACAATGTGTGGCATGTGACAAACAGAGCAATACGACCCAAACTTGGTCCACGTGACCCGGTGGTCAGGCCGGCGCCTATTGATTTAGTCTTGGCTGGGTCTCTTCACCACAGACGGCTGAGTGGGATCACTCTTGTACACTGTCGTACATACAGTCATTGTACTCGTGGACTACATTTACTGAAGTCCTTCTTCTTTCTTATCTCGAAGCCATGGTGGGTAGTTAGCGATTGCTTTTACTGTAAGCGCACCACATGTCTACACTTGTGAAAAGCAGTTCGACTTTGCAATTACAAATGTACCAGAGCCCCGTTTGGTTACTTGTACTCGCTGGTGGGGTTGGACTTTTGCCAGAATCGGGAGCCATTGGAGCATTTTTTTTTAACAGAAAAAAAAGTGTCCAATGCGGGAATCGAACCCGTGTCGTAGTGGTCGAAAACCAAACGGTTTAACCAGCCTTCCACCGACCCCCGTGGAAAGTTTTTATTATCACCTGTTATCTGTTTTCTTTGAAGGAGGATCTGTTTCTTTGAAAACTGTTGGTTTTTCGACCACTACGACCCGGGTTCGATTCCCTCATTGGACACTCTTTTTTTTTTCTGATTTAAAGGAAAAAAAATGCTCAGATGGCACCTCGATTCTTGTAAAAGTCCAACCCCACCAGTGAGTGCAAGTAATCAAATATGGCTCTGGTACATTTATAAGTGCAAAGTCGAACTGTTTTTCACATATGTAGACATGTTGTGCAATTACAGTAAAAGCAGTCGCTAACTACCCACCATGATTATCATGGCCTGTACCATGTGTACTAGGGATTAACAAAAAAAAAAAGACTCACATCTATTGTATTGACAAATGTTACGGGTTAACATACAAAGTTCTAAATTACTAGGACATAAAGTAATAGTAACTCACACACAGAAAAGCGTACACTCAAGAGTACAACAACAACAATAAAAAGGGAGGTAAATAAAAACTCACGATTTGTTATATAAAAACAAAACAGTCTTTCTTCTTCTTTCTTATCTCCACTCAATCATATCAGGGTATCAAGCTTGTAGAGCTTGTTGCTGGTGTCTGCTGGGGAAGAGTAAAGCTCATCAATGGATGAGTCAATACAGTCAATAATATGTCTTGGGGTTGCAGGTTGACACTTTACATAGTGGGAAAACCTTGCAACCATTCTGTCATTGTCCGTAGATGACTTAAGTCTGGAAATCAAAGACTGTTGTTCTTTTGGGAGGACAGAACCGGTGCTTGTCCCTTTAGTAGTACTTATCCATTATTGTAGCGTTGGTAGGAATCGGACCGGGGTCACACAGGTATGTGAGGAGATCACCAGACACGGATACAGAGAACACCTTAAGCGTCTCCACACAATAATCCACCACACTCCACTCTCGCAATACCATTATCCCCTTATATATACAAACATGGCCACATTGGTCCAATGAGAAGACGAGAGAGATTGGTTCACTAACAAACAACATTCTTCCCACTAAAACCTGAAATAAGATAAAAGTGAAAATTTTGTCAATATAATTTGACAGTATTAACATAGAAATAAAGAGACAAGGGTCGCCTCTTCCGTCAAAATAGACGTCTAAAACTAGACGCCATATATTGACCGTCACCGCAAACTAGCGGCCTCAGGTCGGTGACAAAGCCACAACACCAGCTTTGGTACACTGAGAAGTGTCCACCTAGAGACCATGGTTTCTGGCTAATGGCCCTCGTCAGTCTAGTATGGACTTTATTCTATGAGATCCACACGGGATCTAATGGAATCTTGACAATCTGCCAAAGAGGTGTTTAGCTGGCAAAGTGGCTGGGCCAAATCTATGGCTAAAATATAGATGGAAATTTTGCCGGGAGGAAATTGATCTAAAGAGACAAGGGTCGCCTCTCCCGTCAAAATAGACGTCTTAAACCAGACGGTATTTTGACGGGAGAGGCGACCCTTGTCTCTTTAGATCAATTTCCTCCCGGCAAAATTTCCATTTAACATAGAAATAGTTAACAAAAAACTTCCTCCAAACACCATGACAAGGCTACAATACATCCCTAACAACAGAACATGGTAGAGAAAACACTAAAAACCAAAACCGCGGTAAAAAAAGTAACAAATTAGTAAAACGGTCTTGAGCTGACACCCGCAACATCGCATTTTAATTAATGGGAAGCCCAATAATGGAGCGCGTGCGTTTGATAGCAATAAAGTAATTAACCGCTAATCCTGGGGGTAATTAATTAGATAACGAGTCATCTACACAGATAGCTTCACAACTTGGAAAAAAATCGAATTTAGCTTAAAAAGTTATCTATTGGAAACAATTCTGTTATAATTTTATCAAGGTTACCAATATTACCAAGGTTGTCCTAAAAATTCGTAAACACTTGCAACATATAAATCATAATATGTGTAACGAACTTTTGAGACAACATTGTAATTTTTTTTTTGCTTATCTCTAGTACACATAGTATAGGCCATGATAATCATGGTTGGTAGTAGTAGGCGACTGCTTTTACTGTAAGTACACCACATGTCTACACATGGTACAGGCCATGATAATCATGGTTGGTAGTAGTAGGCGACTGCTTTTACTGTAAGTACACCACATGTCGACACATGGTACAGGCCATGATAATCATGGTTGGTAGTAGTAGGCGACTGCTTTTACTGTAAGTACACCACATGTCTACACATGGTATAGGCCATGATAATCATGGTTGGTAGTAGTAGGCGACTGCTTTTACTGTAAGTACACCACATGTCTACACATGGTACAGGCCATGATAATCATGGTTGGTAGTAGTAGGCGACTGCTTTTACTGTGAGTACACCACATGTCTACACATGGTACAGGCCATGATAATCATGGTTGGTAGTAGTAGGCGACTGCTTTTACTGTAACTACACCACATGTCTACGTTGACCGTGCGGCCACGCGTCGCGCGAGCTCCGTAATTCTCGCCTCTGGCGAGCGGGAAAATGTCGCTCGAAGCGACAAATTTGGTATGGGCTGGAAGCCCTCATCGAGCTGAACATGAGCCTGGAAGGCTCGGCTCTGACAGTCAAACCGTTGCGGAGATATCCGCGGAAAACCAAATTCAGAATGAAAATTCGAGAATAGCTATTGCAAGCGGCAACTATGCTAATCTGGCCATTGACAGAAAGCATGCAAATTTCGCCGCGGCTTGCGTCGCTGACGTCACGCCATCAACAAGCGGCGCCTTGACCGCTGCGACGAACTGGGCCGAGCAAATAGAGGCTTCAGAATCAGGTGGAGATGGCTACACCGAGGTCAAACACAAGCGAAGACGAAGGGATTCGCCAGGCCGCCCTGTCGAGCAGCGCTCCAGCGGCATCGCAACTTCCGGAAGGACCGGCGCAACCCCGCGAAGTCGACCACCTGCGGGTAGGGCTACGGAGGTCCAGGTGATCAGGGCTACCCGAGCCGACATCGCCGCCAGAGCACGCCAGCGCTCTTCAACAGAAGACAACTGCGTCTTCGTGGAGCACTGCCCGGACTTCGGGTCCACCCACTACCTGCAGGCGGTGGAAGAGCTAGTCGGAGGAGCCGGGAATGTCCTCCAGGTAATGAAAATGGACGGCCATATACTGATAGGCCTGTCCACCAAGGCCCTGGCCGAGCGACTAATAAAGGACGGTCTTGATATTGGGCACACCCACCTCAGGGCCTTCCCCTTTAAGAAAAGGGCGGAAAGAATCACCGTCGGAAACTTGCCGTTCTTCGTGGACGACGCCGCCGTCATCGAGGCCCTCAAGCCCTACGATGACGTGACCTCCATCGTCCCCATCCGGCTGAGAGCCGGAAGGTATACATTCACGGATGGCCGACGCGAGGCATTCATCCTCCTAAAAGAGGGCATTGCCTTGGAAAAGATCCCGACCCGCGTCGTCATCAGAAACAAAGGTAACGTCCTGTCGGCTTTCATATCATATGGAGTCAAGTGCTCCAGATGCGGCCGGCAGGGTCACCGTAGGGCCAACTGCCCTATCAATCCTGGGAGAGCCTCCAACAACGGCCAGCTCCAACCGGCACCCCTTCCACCTGGTGCATCGTCCTCCGTGTCCCGGCAGCAGAGCCGTCCAACACCAGCGGCCCCGGCCTTGCCTATGGAGGAGACGCCTTCTGCCCCTCCACCTGTGACCCCTGCTCCGCCCCTGCAGGCGCCTGAGGGTCCCGTGGGCCCTCGCCCGGCCGGTTCACAACATCCTGAGCCGCCTCCCGCTCGGCCGGACCTCGTTGCCCCGCGTAACCCTCTGCCCGCCCAGAAGACCCTCGGGCCTGCGGCCCCAACACCGGACGTGGAGATGTCCATCGTGGAGGAGACCTCTGCGTCCTCCACGTCATCGGCGAAGAACGCAACAAGAGTCGACCTCGATGCGTTCATCGAGAAGCACCCCAGCGTGTCCTTCGCTGGGACGGACGCCCTTGGTCTTGGGCGGGAGGAGGTCTTGGACCTCCTCTCCTCGAGGACCAAGGCGCAGAGGAAAGGACCCCTCCTGTCGCCTCCGCAGTGCGACGCCCTCGCCGGCCTGATTAGGCAAATATTGGATCTGAGGCCCGGAGCGGCCAGCAACCTCTACAAAGTCCTCGGGCAAGTCAAAGCTGAGCTGAGGACAACACCAGCTGCAGTGCCTCCAACACCCCCACTGCCTGCGCCTCGGCCCGCTGAGCCTATGCTGCCCACTACCCACAGGGAGGAACTGACACCACCTTCGATGACACCTCCGCCCCCCGCCCCGACGGACATGGAGGAGGACAATCCAATGACGGAGGAAGCACTGCCTGCGCCTCGGCCTGCCAAGCCGGCGCCGCCCGCTCCCCATAAGGAGGATTCATTTACAGCCATGATAACACCACCGCCTCCACTACCTGCCCCGATGAAGCAGAAGGATCTGATGCCGGACATAGATACAATATTCAACGAAATGATCGTTGAACCCGGCTCAAGGCCCATGTTAGAATCGGGGATTGACCTGGATGACGTTATGTTCGCGGTTCTATACCCCGAAGAGTATCACCTCGAAATTCCGTCTGAGAAGAGGAACATTCTCGCGGGCTTTCTTGACGCTGCTATCGTGCGAACTCGGAACAGCCATCCCACTATTTGCAGGAAAATATCCAACCTTAAGCTGGCTCTGGGCTCCTGACGGTCCAGACAATTGTAAATATTTCTTGTTAACTGTGTAATTGTTGATTAAATAGTCAATAAAACTTGTTTTCATTGTCATTGTCACCACATGTCTACACATGGTACAGGCCATGATAATCATGGTTGGTAGTAGTAGGCGACTGCTTTTACTGTAAGTACACCACATGTCTACACATGGTACAGGCCATGATAATCATGGTTGGTAGTAGTAGGCGACTGCTTTTACTGTAAGTACACCACATGTCTACACATGGTACAGGCCATGATAATCATGGTTGGTAGTAGTAGGCGACTGCTTTTACTGTAAGTACACCACATGTCTACACATGGTACAGGCCATGATAATCATGGTTGGTAGTAGTAGGCGACTGCTTTTACTGTAAGTACACCACATGTCTACCCATGTGAAAAGCAGTTACATATTACAACATTGTAATAAATATATTGAATACATGTTCACAAGATACAACCATTTACTCAATAGTCTTCCCTGTGTTCTATGCACGATGTCTGTTGTACATAGATATTCTTTTTCTCTTTTCTGAGCGAGGATTCTTCCTCTGCTTCTCATTTCTTTTTAGATCCATTTCTAACAGGAGTCTGTATAAGACGGAATGTACGTCAATAGAGACAGAATGCTACCTAACCGATGATTTCCCTTTCCCCTACCAGTCAAACGATGCATAGCTCAATCGAGGATACTATTTACAGTCTTAAAAAAAACCACGTTCCGACGTTTTAGGCCAAAAACCTAATATGTACACTGTGTGACAAGGAAATTACTGAAGAACTCCCCCATTACCCGCTTAATTGTACAGCCCCTTGATGCAGAGAGGAAGGCCCTATATCAACAAATTAAATGTACCAACATTTCACCCTACGTATTTCTTTCAAAAATATCAGCAAACAAATCTAATACAATAGCTTGCTATAAATTTTTAGATCATCATTATGTAAGGACCAGTCAACAAGTGAATGACTTTGGGATGAAGAGTAAACCCAGTTCAATTTCTATGTAAATAACACAATTATTACCTTACCCAATTGGGAGAATCTGTATGGGGCAAGTCCCTAATAAAAGCTTTTGTATGTGTATGTGTGTGTGTATGTGTGTGTATATATATAAGACGGAATGTCTTAATAAAGGCTTGCGTGTGTGTATTGTCTATATGTTTTTTAGAATCTAATATATGGCTGAGAATGAAACAAAGAAATGATTGAAATGTGCGGCAATTGAAGTTAATAGAACGTCCTTTAAGGGCACGACCGTTGTCACCCAGCGTTGTGGACACAGCTACTTCCTGTGTCCGGGAGTTTTGTCTCTTCCATCACCTGCAGGAGACAAACGTACAGGACACCCGCTCACTGTCGCACGGACTCCATAGAACTTCTGAAAGTAAAACCTTAAGTATAATGTAACCCCCATAGATTATATACACGGTTGTCCCAAGAGTTCGTAAACACTTGGAAAACATTGAAATACCAATATTATTCGCTGTTATGTATAATGTCTTTGTATTAAGTATAAAGTAATTGTATTATTATGTATTCGCCGTTATGTATAATGTCTTTGTATTATGTATAAAGTAATTGTATTATTATGTATTCGCCGTAATAATATTATTCGTCAAGTAATAAGAATACGTTTTAAGAAAAACACGAACTTTTGGGAGTACCTTATAGACATATATAAAACACAACTCTCTTCTCATACCTTTAATTGTTTAATTAAAAAGACATATATTGGATCAAAATATAATTTATTTTACCAATATTTCAGTTGGCTGAACGCCAACCTTTATCAAGGTATTATAACATATTAATGTGTGTCAACAACAAACTCAGCGCCACATAACGTCAACAGAATTAAGTTTTAAAATATTTTGTTATATTCAATGGGGATAAAATATTTTTCGATATATATTTATATTATGGACATAAAGGATATTCTGATCCAATATATACCATTTTAATTAAAGATTTAATTATGGATTGCTCTATTTTCAAAACCTTTAATTATTGTAAATACTTGCAGATGTACCCGGCTTCGCCCGGGATTTACCCGAGGGAGTTTGCCAAACACGTATATTGTAAACACCTACAACAAATTCTAAATATATATCCATATAATATCCTACTTCAATTTGTTGCAAGTGTTTATGAACTTTTGGGACAACCTTGTAGAATAATTGTTGAGCTTTGAGGCTGAAGATTGTTGCCAAACTAATTGAAAAAAAGTTAATTTTGACCAAATTGTTTCATCCCATTAATATATTTCGCCTTGAAGAACAATTTAGGCCATGTGTTGGAACAAACTGGAAACTTTTTAACACAGTTAGGACGTGATTAATCACTTTGTTTTCATCTTTTTATAGTTTTGTATTTGGTCGAGTTACTATTGCTTAGTGATTTCATTAGGATACGAACAACAGATTGTATGTTATTTGTTATTATTGACCATCAAGTCAACCTTTGGAGTGACTATATGGACAAATATTCTCTAATTTGATACAGTGTTTTCCATGAGTGTATATTGGTTATCTCGTGTGTCTTCAATAAAGGTCACTGTAATATCTTTCAAAGTTATTGTCTCAATCCCGATATACATGCTAAAATGTACAACTTCCTTAAGTTTTGTCCATGAGTGCATATTGGTTATCTCGTATGTCTTCAATGAAGGTCACTGTAATATCTTTCAGAGTTATTGTTTCAAACCCGATATACATGCTAAAATGTACAACTTCCTTAAGTGTTGTCCATGAGTGTATATTGGTTATCTCGTGTGTCTTCAATAAAGGTCACTGTAATATCTTTCAAAGTTATTGTCTCAATCCCGATATACATGCTAAAATGTACAACTTCCTTAAGTTTTGTCCATGAGTGCATATTGGTTATCTCGTATGTCTTCAATGAAGGTCACTGTAATATCTTTCAGAGTTATTGTCTCAATCCCGATATACATGCTAAAATGTACAACTTCCTTAAGTTTTGTCCATGAGTGTATATTGGTTATCTCGTGTGTCTTCAATAAAGGTCACTGTAATATCTTTCAGAGTTATTGTCTCAATCCCGATATACATGCTAAAAGGTACAACTTCCTTAAGTATTGTCCATGAGTGTATATTGGTTATCTCGTGTGTATTCAATAAAGGTCACTGTGATATCTTTCAGAGTTATTGTCTCAATCCCGATATACATGCTAAAAGGTACAACTTCCTTAAGTTTTGTCCATGAGTGTATATTGGTTATCTCGTGTGTCTTCAATAAAGGTCACTGTAATATCTTTCAGAGTTATTGTCTCAATCCCGAAATACATGCTGAAAGGTACAACTTCCTTAAGTGTTGTCCATGAGTGTAATTTGGGAAATTTTTTATTTTACAAAATGCCAGGTCTCAGAGGAAAACTTCAGACACCTGTCAAATGTTGAGAAATACCAAGTAAAATATGCCAAAAGATGACGTAAAAATTCCACATTTTTACATATTCAAATAATAAGGAAGATATCCATTAAATAAAAATTGGTATTCAGCATGTGTTTTAGAGATTAAACAAAAAAGAGATAATTTAAAAAAAACGGATGCTTTATCGAATTTCTACATATTATAAATGGTTTTAATTGTTATTATTACATAATTGCTTTTGACCTATGTAAACAATCGGTAACTAGCAACACTGAAAGCAACATGGCGGCCTCAATGATTGATAAATGGGAGTCGTCTGAATTAAAATTATAATTAGTATAATAAATAATATCATAATTATAGGTTGGATTTTGATCAAAGTGGAGACCTCATCAACCTTTATTATGAAATTTTATTGTCCTTGACTTTTCAGCGACCCACTTTCGCTCTTTTCAAAAGATGGAAAACATGCGAAGTATACACTCATGGACAAAACTTAAGGATGTGTGAAGTCTTTGATGTTGCTGTCATCTATTTCTTTTTTAAAGGAGACGGGGAAGTTTTGTTCACACTTTGTTATCTCGTGTGTCTTCAATAAAGGTCACTGTAATATCTTTCAGAGTTATTGTCTCAATCCCGATATACATGCTAAAAGGTACAACTTCCTTAAGTATTGTCCGTGAGTGTATATTGTTATCTCGTGTGTCTTCAATAAAGGTCACTGTAATATCTTTCAGAGTTATTGTCTCAATCCCGATATACATGCTAAAAGGTACAACTTCCTTAAGTATTGTCCATGAGTGTATATTAGTTATCTCGTATGTCTTCAATAAAGGTTACTGTAATATCTTTCAGAGTTATTGTCTCAATCCCGATATACATGCTAAAAGGTACAACTTCCTTAAGTTTTGTCCATGAGTGTATATTGGTTATCTCGTGTGTCTTCAATAAAGGTCACTGTAATATCTTTCAGAGTTATTGTCTCAATCCCGATATACATGCTGAAAGGTACAACTTCCTTAAGTGTTGTCCATGAGTGTATATTGGTTATCTCGTGTGTCTTCAATAAAGGTCACTGTAATATCTTTCAGAGTTATTGTCTCAATCCCGATATACATGCTAAAAGGTACAACTTCCTTAAGTGTTGTCCATGAGTGTATATTAGTTATCTCGTATGTCTTCAATAAAGGTTACTGTAATATCTTTCAGAGTTATTGTCTCAATCCCGATATACATGCTAAAAGGTACAACTTCCTTAAGTTTTGTCCATGAGTGTATATTGGTTATCTCGTGTGTCTTCAATAAAGGTCACTGTAATATCTTTCAGAGTTATTGTCTCAATCCCGATATACATGCTGAAAGGTACAACTTCCTTAAGTGTTGTCCATGAGTGTATATTGGTTATCTCGTGTGTCTTCAATAAAGGTCACTGTAATATCTTTCAGAGTTATTGTCTCAATCCCGATATACATGCTGAAAGGTACAACTTCCTTAAGTGTTGTCCATGAGTGTATACTGGTTATCTCGTGTGTCTTCAATAAAGGTCACTGTAATATCTTTCAGAGTTATTGTCTCAATCCCGATATACATGCTGAAAGGTACAACTTCCTTAAGTGTTGTCCATGAGTGTATACTGGTTATCTCGTGTGTCTTCAATAAAGGTCACTGTAATATCTTTCAGAGTTATTGTCTCAATCCCGATATACATGCTAAAAGGTACAACTTCCTCAAGTGTTGTCCATGAGTGTATATTGGTTATCTCGTGTGTCTTCAATAAAGGTCACTGTAATATCTTTCAAAGTTATTGTCTCAATCCCGATATACATGCTAAAAGGTACAACTTCCTTAAGTGTTGTCCATGAGTATATATTGGTTATCTCGTGTGTCTTCAATAAAGGTCACTGTAATATCTTTCAGAGTTATTATCTCAATCCCGATATACATGCTAAAAGGTACAACTTCCTTAAGTATTGTCCATGAGTGTATATTGGTTATCTCGTGTGTCTTCAATAAAGGTCACTGTAATATCTTTCAAAGTTATTGTCTCAATCCCGATATACATGCTAAAAGGTACAACTTCCTTAAGTGTTGTCCATGAGTATATATTGGTTATCTCGTGTGTCTTCAATAAAGGTCACTGTAATATCTTTCAGAGTTATTGTCTCAATCCCGATATACATGCTAAAAGGTACAACTTCCTTAAGTTTTGTCCATGAGTGTAAATCAAAGTTTTTTTCACTTTTGTGCAAAAGAGACATTCGTGAATAATGGTTGTATTTCCTATATATATAGATGGTGCGGTATTGTGTGTCTCATGTTTAAATATAATTCTAATGATGATCTAAATGAGAAGATATATTAGTGTCAAAGAAGACAAATTATTTTTAAAATAGGAAACTCGGTCATCTTTTCCTTTTCATTGATGGATGATTTACCGACCATGATGGGAGCTCTGACAGCAGGGGAACTTCTAATCGTCTGATAATCCGCCAGGAATGACGAAAATTTGTCTTTCTGTTGGCCGTTTTATTCTGAAAGTTTCAAAATTCATGGACAAAACTTAAGGAAGTTGTACCTTTTAGCATGTATATCGGGATTGGGACAATAACTCTGAAAGATATTACAGTGACCTTTATTGAAGACACACGAGATAACCAATATATACTCATGGACAAAACTTAAGGAAGCATGTATATTGGGATTGACACAATAAATCTGAAAGATATTACAGTGACCTTTATTGAAGACACACGAGATAACCAATATACACTCATGGACAAAACTTAAGGAAGTTGTACCTTTTAGCATGTATATCGGGATTGAGACAATAACTCTGAAAGATATTACAGTGACCTTTATTGAAGACACACGAGATAACCAATATATACTCATGGACAAAACTTAAGGAAGCATGTATATTGGGATTGACACAATAAATCTGAAAGATATTACAGTGACCTTTATTGAAGACACACGAGATAACCAATATACACTCATGGACAAAACTTAAGGAAGTTGTACCTTTTAGCATGTATATCGGGATTGAGACAATAACTCTGAAAGATATTACAGTGACCTTTATTGAAGACACACGAGATAACCAATATACACTCATGGACAAAACTTAAGGAAGTTGTACCTTTTAACATGTATATCGGGATTGAGACAATAACTCTGAAAGATATTACAGTGACCTTTATTGAAGACACACGAGATAACCAAGTGAACAACCTCTGTGTCCTTAAATAAAAAATAGACAACCGGCGACATAAAAAAAAACTTTCCACTTCCTTAAAAGTTTGTCAATGAGTGTAAATTGGAATTTTATATATTTTTTCTTTCCTGACGAGGACGGACTTTTTTGTCGAAATATGTAGAAAATAAAATCATTTCTGACCGAAGTGTTTGTTATTATAAATATCTAGATATCTAATTCTATGTCCTTATAACCAGCGTGGCAACACTGTAATTCTAGTAATATATATATAATTCTGTGATGGACATAAGTAAGAGATGACTAGAGAACTTTATAACCTTTCAAACAACCTGTTAACACTGGATTCCTAGTTATGTATTCATAATTCTGTGATATTACATCAGCCACAGGGATGTGAGGCAATTCTCTAACTTGGCGAATGGCCCGACTTTTTCTTCAACCATCAAATTAATATGCAGTAGTCGTCTGCTCTCCAAAAATTCGAAATGTCTACCGATAAAATCTAGGTTCGGTATTTTGTGCCCTTTCTTTTTTTATCAAATATCATTTTTATCTTCATTAAATAATGTATATATTTGCAATTACAGTTAAACCTGTCTATAGCGCTACCTCTTTGGACTCACCAAAATAGGGTGCTATAGACAGGTCACTTTTAATGTACAGTTAAACCTGTCTATAGCGCCCCCTCTTGGGACTCACCAAAATAGGGTGCTATAGAGAGGGGGTGCTTTAGACAGGTCACTTTTAATGTACAGTTAAACCTGTCTATAGCACCCCCTCTTGGGACTCACCAAAATAGGGTGCTATAGACAGGTCACTTTTAATGTAAATCGCATCGTACTACGTATTTAAAATCGGGCGCTATAGAGAGGGAGGCGCTATTTAGAGGGGGGTGCTATAGACAGGTCACTTTTAATGTAAATCGCATCGTACTACGTATTTAAAATCGGGCGCTATAGAGAGGGAGGCGCTATTTAGAGGGGGGTGCTATAGACAGGACATTTTTAATGTAAATCGCATCGTACTACGTATTTTAAATCGGGCGCTATAGAGAGGAAGGCGCTATTTAGAGGCACTATTTATAAATTCATGATTTTTGCATCCTTAGTGCTTATATATTCTAAAATATAAATTTTTAAGAACATCATTTTGTTGCTGTTGTTGTGTGCGTGGTAACTTTGTGAACTTTCTGTTTCACTATTTATATGTGTGTACTTACAATAAATAACGTGGGGTCAGTGAACTAGTAGATCTACACCGTTGGTTTTCGATCGCTACGACCCGGGATAGAGTTAAATTTTTATTTGTTCCTGATGAGGACAATTTTTATCGAAACGTTGAGACAATAAAAAGATTTACTGACCGAAATATTTTTAATTTGAAGAACTATGAATGCCGGCCAGGCAGCCTCTATCTTTAAGATAGTTAACCCTTAGTTACTCGCGCTCACTTCTGAGACGTAACTACTCGCGCTGGGTGTAATACACCCGGTGTTTTAACCTGGTGAAATATCACTTAAAACAAAATAATGTTTGAACATTTTCGTATGATATCATTATTTTATTAACAATTTAGATATTTTAATCAATAGATGAGTAATACAGAGGGTGTTCACACTTATAGGAAACAAGTTTTATTATAAAAAATATTAAAAATTAACACCATATTTGAAATTTTTCAAATGTTATATTTGAAAGCCTTTTTGTTTATTTACAGAACGGCACCTGATTTTCCACGATAGTAGACACTTTCTGATCATGGTCATACTCAAAAGATCCCATTCTTCCTTTACCACTTTCCAGAGCTAATCTTACCTATTTGGACATAATTAAAATATGCAAACAAGATGATATCAACATTTCTAAAAAAGGTATTTATAATATTATTCACGACAAAAATGTTAAGTTTTTATTCAAAGCACCTACGGAGAAATGGACAAAAGATTATCACCCTATATCTGTGAGAACTCCTGCAACTGTCAAAAAAGTGAAAAAATATATTACAAAATAAAATCCTATGCCACAAAGAGATATAGCCAAATTAATAGGAACATCAGTGTCAACAATAAATAAAATAATATATAAAGATTTAGGCCTAAAAGCTACAAAAAAACATGCGGTTCACAAATTGTTTCAGAGCCATATACGTCAGCGACACACTATCAGCAGATATTTTCATGAAAATTTCTTGGCTGCTGATAGATGGAAATTTATTGTTACATATGACGAAGCATGGGTATATTCAACCGATTGCGACAGAAAAAGAGCTATATACTATCAAAAAAGGGTGGAAAAATATAGGCCAATTTGGTTGAAGGAATGTGCCGAAAGTTACCCCAAAGGATTTATGGTGGCATGCTGTATATCATATGAAGGAAAATTAAAAATAAGAAAAGTTGAAAGAAATGCCAAAATAAACTCGGAGTACTATAAAAAAACAACATTTTAGAACCTATATTTTAAAATTATATTCCCTCTATCTATGGAAAACAGAGCAACAAAGTCTGGTTTCACCATGATAACGCCACAAGTCATACCTCATCTTCAACCTAAGCTTATTTGGAATATTTAAGGCAAAGAACAGGAATCAACACTATTCCAAAGAACAGAACCCCTGTAAAATCTCCTGATTTAGCCCCGATGGATTTTTGCATTTTTGCCTTAAAAGAGCACTTGGAAAGAGACACCCTAGGACAATTGAAGGTCTCTGGAAAGTGGTAAAGGAAGAATGGGATCTTTTGAGTATGACCATGATCAGAAAGTGTCTGCTATCGTGGAAAATCAGGTGCCGTTCTGTAAATAAACAAAAAGGCTTTCAAATAGAACTTTTGAAAATTTTCAAATATGGTGTTAATTTTTAATTTTTTTTTTTATAATAAAACTTGTTTCCTATAAGTGTGAACACCCTCTGTATTTATTTTTTTTAAAATATTTTTAAAACTAAAATATTAATTTAAGCACCAAATCAATTTGAGATACAATTTTCGAAATATTTACATACATTGCCTACACATTATAATAGAATGTTCTTTACAAATATAAAAAGATACAGAGAAACCACATCAACCAATAGTTCAACTCCCGACATTCCAGTGACTTCAGGGAAATGGTGTATCCAAGTTCTACTTATATACATATATACGGTGTTCTAAAATACAGTGTCATGATAAACGTCACGTTATATTGTAACCAAGTATTATTCTAGCAGAGTATTATTTTTTATGTTTATGTTTTGCTATACTCTGTAAACTTCCCTCTTTTGCTTATCTTTTGTTTATCATTCATAGTTTGTTCTTGTCTTAAATAATTTGCTGTCTCATCCCGATGTTGGTCTTCCCTAATTTTCCACGTGGCATTTTGGTGGAGATGCTGGGTAAATTAGGGAAGACAAACTGAAGATCGCCGAAAATATCTAGAGGCCATGGGTGCTGTGATCTACATTTTCAGAGACTGACTCCGGGATTCCACCGCCGTGTCAAAGCCAAGACTTCCCTCCAAGATGACGATGTCCCTATAGACGATACAACGACAAAGCCGCTCTTTATGCCTCAAGAAAAAGGACGCAAAAGTACTAAAGACAAAGTTCAAAGACTTCGATGGAATCCTTGGCAGAAACACGTCAGATCCATGTCAGTAACTACAATAATTGCTAGCTGTGGGCCACAGCTCCCATAGGGAAGGAGCTATGTAACAAAGTATTTATTATTTTATTAACAGAGTATAATTTTTATATTTATATTTTACTACTCTGTAATCTTCCCTCATTGTTTATCTTTTGTTTATCATTCATAGTTTGTTCTTGTCTTAAATAAATTGCTGTGTCATCCTGAAGTTTGTCTTCCCTAATTTTCCACGTGGCAATATTTATAATTATCTTTCTAACCTGAATGAATCAAATTACTAATCTATCTTATTGTTTCTCTTTTTTTATTATTTTAAATATTTTTTTCTAGTATAATATGTTTATAACTTTTTAAAAATGTAAATCGACGCAATTATCCCTAGACCGCGTTTCGTGTGTTGAAATAAAATAAAGCAATTATCTGTAACGATAATATTTGATGATGCTGTAGAACAACCTCCATGAGAGGACACTCTCTCTGAAGGATACCTCTCTATAAAAAAAAACAGTTTACATCGCCAAAATTACCATTTTTACTATTTAGCAACTCTCCAGTAAGAGGACACCTCTCCCTAAAGGGCTCTTTGGCTCTGTAACTAAGTGTTGTCCTTTACAGGGAAGTAGTTCTACTGTATTTAGCAACTCGAGAGATAACAAGCTTTTGGTAAATGATAAAGTCTGTAAAGTGATGAATGGCCAAGTTGTTGATAGCACAGGAGTTGCTATATAGCAAAAACCTTGTAGAAACAATTGTGTAAATAGAAGAAATACGACATCAAAATCACAAATTAATTCTCCGCCCCATAATCAAATAACGGAAAGTTACTACGACATAAATACATGTAAATATGATTCTCAAGACGATGACAATGCAAATTTTTCTGAAAATTCGCGAGACATCGCCGAAAAAATAATATGTTGGAATATAAATGGTTTCTATAGGATTCTTTCGATATTTCCACTCCTCGAGCACATAAAGAACTACGAAATTTTTGCTCTACTTGAAACATGGTGCCTGAACAGGACTAACATAACACTAAAAGATTATCAAATTATCGAATTACCTGCCACCAAAGAATCTGGAAGGGGAAGAGGGTCAGGGGGTATAATTGTCGGTTTTAGGGAAGGCGGGAAATATAGAGTAGAGAGTTCTGAAAAGGATGGCACTTGGTTATCTATTTTCTTATCAACAAACACAAGAGCCCCCCAACATGTTATCTGTTTAATATTTGTATACCTTCCTCCAAACCAAATACAGCTGCATAACTTAGATAAGCTGTTTACATACATTCAAAAGCAAATAGCAGATGGAAAAGAAATTATTTTACTTGGAGATTTAAACATCAGAACTGGGAAGTTGGGAGGACTACACAATCCACTTAATTTCCAGCTCCCCCTAACATCGGAAAGAAGGGCTAAAGATCATATAATATCATCTCTGTCTAATAAACTTCTTGATTTCCTGGAAGATAATTCTTTGACAATAGTTAATGGAAGATCTAGAGGTGATAAAGATGGAGATTTTACATACATATCCGAAAGAGGCTCTTCAACTATTGACTATTGCATACTCTCACAGGGTTCACTACAAATTTTACTGGACTTCAAAGTCGATGACCAACTGTACTCAGACCACCATCCTTTGGTTTTAACGATAAAAGGCCAAAACTTCAATGAGAAAAAAACCAAACGGGAAGATTATAATATTACGAGATATAGATGGTCAGCCGATGGACTCGCAACGTTTAAAATGAAACTGGAAGAATTGCGGGAAAAAAACATACCAGCCTCCGATGACCTTGTATACACTTTCAATCAGCGAATTTTGGAAGCAATGTCATCTGCAAAAATAACCTACTCAATTAAGGGCGGCCCCAGGAAATCTAAGCCGTGGTTCGATAAGGACTGCTATGATATGAAAAAACTGGCAAAAGAAAGTCTGAAGAAATATCGTAAAACAAATAGATTGGAAGACAGAGAATGTTATGCTTCTTCCAGAAAGAAATATCTCGCTTTATTGGATCTAAAAAGGAAAGGCTTTGATAATGAAAAACAGGAAATACTCAGAAATGCTAAAGACTCAAAGACCTTCTGGAAAACTATTGCGCTCTACAAAAGCACATCTATAATCCAAGGAGAAATATCTATACAGGACTGGCTGAACTTTTACCGCGAACTAATGACTACAGAGAAAAATTTGAGAATTTGTAATTTACATAATGTGATTTCTCAGAACGATCCTATATTGGACTCAGAGATAACCAATGCAGACATATACAAGGAGATAGCTGGTTTGAGGAGTAACAAGGCATGCGGGCCCGATGGCATCCCCAATGAAGTATTAAAAACACTCCCTGATTCGTACATACTGCTGTTGAAACAACTCTACAATAGTGTTATGACGACTGGAAAATACCCAGCAATTTGGACTAATTCCACTATACACCCAATCTTTAAAAACGGTTATAAGAACAGCCCCTCCAACTACCGAGGTATTGCACTGATTAGCAATGTATCAAAGCTTTTCACATCAATCCTAAGATCACGACTGGAGGAATGGGTCGAAGGAAGAAGGGTGATACCCGAAAACCAAGCGGGATTTAGAAAAGAAAGATCATGTATTGACCACATATTTACACTAACTACTTTAATCCAACTATCATTAAGAAAAAAGAGGGGAAAACTATATGTCTTTTTTGTCGATCTAAGGAAGGCATTTGATACTGTACCCCACTCACTACTTTGGAAAAAACTTTACAACCTAGGCATAAGTTACCAATTCATAAGTACGATCAAAAGTTACTACGAACAAGCAACTATAGCTATCAGATGGAAGGGATCATTTACGGAAAGTATTAAGATAAACTCGGGAGTCCTCCAGGGAGAACCACTTTCCCCACTGCTATTTATATTATTTATCACGGACTTAATCGAAATTTATAATAACTCAGACCTGCCGAGTGTAAATTTGCCAGAATTTGGAGATATCCATTTATTGCTGTACGCCGACGACATAGCAATTATAGGTGAGTCCAGGATAAACCTCCAAAAGAAGATCAAAATACTGAAAGAATATCTCGATGAGAACTTAATGACACTAAATGAGTCCAAGTCAAAGATTATGGTGTTCCGTAATGGAGGTAAACCCTCAAATAAGGATAGATGGTTCTGGAATGATAAACCCATAGCAATAACTTCAAGATATACATACTTGGGATTCCCTCTGACACCAACAATAACAACTACTCACCCGGCAAATTACTTTAAAGGAAAAGCACTTACAGCAATTAACGCCACACACCCAATATTAATAAAATCAAAAGCAAAGTCAATAAATTTATCAATCAAACTCTTTGATACAATAGTGAGAGCTGTCCTGATGTATGCCGCTCCATTATGGGCAACAGAGCATAAAGACTTACTGGACAATATACAAGACATATTTATCCGTAGGTTCCTGAATCTGCCCAGATACACTCCAGGTTACCTAATCAGATTAGAAACCGGTCGTATCTCATTGAGTGTAACAGCCTTAAAATTAACCCTGAAGTATTGGCTGCGGGTGTTGAATATGAGCAGTGACAGATTGCCACGTATATGTTTTAATAGAACACGGGAACTCTCTAATGCTTCGGGCACACCCATCGGTTTCATTAAAAAGCTCACTAATCTGCTTAACGATAATGGATCCCCTGCACTTGTTTCCTGTGATGACCCTGAAACGCTGAGGAGCGCGATTACAGGGCTCTTAAAAACAGCGGCAGACCAATCTATACAAAACGACCTTACAAGAATGGATAAATCTAAGCTATACTCTCACTACAAAGACATTCACATATCTTTCATGACGGAGGGATACCTTTTAGGGGATTTTCCTTTCCCGGTTGTAAGACTACTCGCACAAGTTAGAATACTTTCAAGTTTTTTTAGAGAAAACCACACCAAGATGCTCTGCGGTGAGGACCCGACTTGTACCTTCTGTAATTCAAAACTACAAAATGAAATCACTCACTATATTTTTGATTGCTCTGCTCTGAAAGAAGAAAGAAGAACCCTTATGCTCAAAACTGGGCAACTCTGTGCTTCACTTCCATCAATAATTGACAATATGACCCAGAATAAGTATATTGCTACGGCGTTTTATGGTTTCCACAAGTCCATATCTCAGAAGAAGGCCAAGTGATACTCACTCCTCACTTTCTTACTGCTACTCTTTTTGTGTTGATTTCTTGCTTCCCTCTTTCTTATTATTATTTTTTTTTTTCCTTTTCTTGTTTTTTTTTTTTTCTTTCTCTTTTTACTCTGTATATATCGCTATTTCCGTTGTCTCACTGCTTTGTTCTTATGCATACCTCTGGTGAATCCTGTATAGGGTCAGTGACCCTAAATAAAGGCTTTTTTGTTGTTGTTGTTGTTGTTGTATTTAGCAACTCTCCAGTAAGAGGACACCTCTCCCTAAAGAACACTTTGGCTCTGTAAATAGGTGTTGTCCTTTACAGAGAGGTAGTTCTACTGTATTTAGCAACTCTCCGGTAAGAGTACATCTCTCCCTAAAGAACACTTTGGCTCTGTAAATAGGTGTTGTCCTTTACAGAGAGGTAGTTCTACTGTATTTAGCAACTCTCCGGTAAAAGGACATCTCTCCCTAAAGAACACTTTGGCTCTGTAAATAGGTGTTGTCCTTTACAGAGAGGTAGTTCTACTGTATTTAGCAACTCTCCGGTAAGAGTACATCTCTCCCTAAAGAACACTTTGGCTCTGTAAATAGGTGTTGTCCTTTACAGAGAGGTAGTTCTACTGTATTTAGCAACTCTCCGGTAAGAGGACATCTCTCCATAAAGAACACTTTGGCTCTGTAAATAGGTGTTGTCCTTTACAGAGAAGTAGTTCTACTGTATTTAGCAACTCTCCGGTAAGAGGACATCTCTCCCTAAAGAACACTTTGGCTCTGTAAATAGGTGTTGTCCTTTACAGAGAGGTAGTTCTACTGTATTTAGCAACTCTCCGGTAAGAGGACATCTCTCCCTAAAGAACACTTTGGCTCTGTAAATAGGTGTTGTCCTTTACAGAGAAGTAGTTCTACTGTATTTAGCAACTCTCGGGTAAGAGGACATCTCTCCCTAAAGAACACTTTGGCTCTGTAAATAGGTGTTGTCCTTTACAGAGAGGTAGTTCTACTGTATTTAGCAACTCTCCGGTAAGAGGACATCTCTCCCTAAAGAACACTTTGGCTCTGTAAATAGGTGTTGTCCTTTACAGAGGGGTAGTTCTACTGTATTTAACAACTCTCCGGTAAGAGGACATCTCTCCCTAAAGAACACTTTGGCTCTGTAAATAGGTGTTGTCCTTTACAGAGAGGTAGTTCTACTGTATTTAGCAACTCTCCGGTAAGAGGACATCTCTCCCTAAAGAACAATTTGGCTCTGTGAATAGGTGTTGTCCTTTACAGAGAAGTAGTTCTACTGTATTTAGTAACTTTCCAGTAAGAGGACATCTCTCCCTAAAGAACACTTTGGCTCTGTAAATAGGTGTTGTCCTTTACAGAGAGGTAGTTCTGCTGTATTTAGTAACTCTCCAGTAAGAGGACATCTCTCCCTAAAGAACACTTTGGCTCTGTAAATAGGTGTTGTCCTTTACAGAGGTTCCCCTGCAGACACCATCAAAAATCTCAAGCTTTACAAGCTTGATACCTAAGTGTGATTGAGTGGAGATAAGAAAGAATAAAACAGAGAGGTAGTTCTACTGTATTTAACAACTCTCCGGTAAGAGGACATCTCTCCCTAAAGAACACTTTGGCTCTGTAAATAGGTGTTGTCCTTTACAGAGAGGTAGTTCTACTGTATTTAGCAACTCTCCGGTAAGAGGACATCTCTCCCTAAAGAACACTTTGGCTCTGTGAATAGGTGTTGTCCTTTACAGAGAGGTAGTTCTACTGTATTTAGTAACTCTCCAGTAAGAGGACATCTCTCCCTAAAGAACACTTTGGCTCTGTAAGTAGGTGTTGTCCTTTACAGAGAGGTAGTTCTACTGTATTTAGCAACTCTCCGGTAAGAGGACATCTCTCCCTAAAGAACACTTTGGCTCTGTAAATAGGTGTTGTCCTTTACAGAGAGGTAGTTCTGCTGTATTTAGTAACTCTCCAGTAAGAGGACACCTCTCCCTAAAGAACATTTTGGCTCTGTAAATAGGTGTTGTCCTTTACAGAGAGGTAGTTCTACTGTATTTAGCAACTCTCCGGTAAGAGGACATCTCTCCCTAAAGAACACTTTGTCCTTTACAGAGAGGTAGTTCTACTATATTATAAAAAGAAACACATTGTCACTAAGTAAAATTTTTACAAATATTAACGAGTCTAACTGACTTTTAAACCTCGTGTGTAAATACCAGAAAAAATGTGCTCCATTAAAGTAAATTTAGAATGCTTAGAGTAGAGCATCATTTAAAAAAATGTAGACAATGAGAAGAGAGTAAACGGATAAAACAATGCAAACATTTAACTGGGAGACGAAGAAAGAAAAAAAGGTAACGAGAGAGAGGGCGAAAGAAAAAAGAAGAAAAGAGCGGGCTAGAAGGGGGGAAGGATAAAAGAAGGAACCAGGACAATTGAGCGCTGGCACGTGTTGCAGAATGATTGACTCCAACCCCAGAAGATGGATTGCAAGACGTCTGAAAGATTCGAAATCCAAGAAACGGGGGGAGAAAAGACGTACGGGGGGGCAGAAAAAAAAGTTAGAAGGGTGTCAACCACCTTTTTGGGTGTCGAGGAGTTTGCATCTGTTAGCTAGATCCTTCAGCTGGGACCTCTCCATCTGGCATGGGGTAAAAAAAAACTTAAAATTTCCGCGTTTATCTTTGTAGCGCCGCGTGGAGCTTTCTTCGCGTTGAACAATCTATACTCACTCATGGACAAAACTTATGGAAGTTTTACCTTCATTTCTTGAATCTATCTTGGACTTTTTTCGGGAATTTAAAACATGTTGAACATTCATCAGTTAACTCCCGTTAGTCTTCAGTCATTGGTCAGTTGTGTTCAACTCTCGTCAGGGTTCACCACTGATGAGCCAAGCCCGCCCAATATATTTTTTTCATCGCAGTAAGAACACTAGAAGTTTGATTTAAGTGTCAAAAGAAACATTCGCTGTCAATGTTTACAATTGTACAGTAGAATTATATATAATATCACAATATCATAATCTGTTTACGAACTTATGGGACGGTACCCTTGTATCTCCCCACATGAGCCGCTAAGTTCGATGCAGAGTAAGGGAACAGAGAACGGGGATGTATCTAGGAGGGTGTTGGATATTTCAAGAGGGGAGTCTAGGGGTGGTCCCTCAACCCGAAAGCAAATATCATTCTTCCTTATTTGGTTAGGTTGTTCTGTTGACGTCCCCAGGGGCTTTCTTCCTCCTTGAGAGTGGGAGATACTGCCCTAAAAAACTGAAAGTAAGGCTACTGTTTTGTGCAAGGCCTCGCAAGACTTCTGTCAAATCTGAATAGATCTTTTTTTTATCAATATAGTATTACAATCATTATATTCACGATTGAACGTTGTACTGTACGTATTACATCCCAAACCTGACACCAGCCATCTCTGTCTTGAGCTACATGTACCATCTCGGCGACCATCAAGCCAGTGAGTTCCTTTAATTGGTCCACGGCCGACGTCCAGGGATGTGTCGCCCAGATGTCTTTCCAATCAGTATGGTGTACTCCCTATGTCACGTGATTTTTATCAATGTATCGAGTCTAAAAATAGAATAATCAAATTCCTTAATGTTTTCTATTCCCTTTAAGGACATTTTTACATCTTTATATCACTTTTAACTTTTAAGTCAGTGGCCTGCTACTGAGTAGTGCTCCCAGTCTTTTTTAATGACAAATGCAAACGTATTCTACTTCACCCAGTCATGATGGATGTCAAATCTCTTTTGATGAGCTCTACTCATCCCCAGTACAGACACCATCTTAAGCTCAACAAGCTCTACACCAAAACACGAATGTTTCTTTTCACAAATAAATCAAACTTCTACTGTCCTTACTGCGATGAAAATTATTAGGAGGGCTTGGGTCATCAGTGGTGAACCCTTTCAGCGGTTTCGCCAATTTAATCTACCAGACCGCTTCTTTAGATCTCTAATAAGGAGAATAGAAGTTTGATTTATTTGTGAAAATAAACATTCGCGTTTTGGTGTTTTCATTTGTTATATATAGATGGCGTATACCTACTGTGTTGGTACAAGAGTAAATAAGTGACTTACCGCTAGTTCTTAAAGTAATAAATTTATTGGGAGCTTTCGTGTCTTACCTTTTCTCAAACAAGAGTTTGATCTCAAAATTCGTGATTTACTATTTAAAACATTTGTACAGTTATTTACAAATGTTCAACATTTGTGGCAAGATACAATTCCTTCAACTTCAAATTACCGAGGGAACCAATTAATATTGATTTTATTCAACTTATCGAGTATTTTTTCAAGGGAAAAAAATTCAAATTATCGAGAGATTCAAATTAACGAGAGTCGACTGGATATACAAAACACATAATGTCCAGGGTAGCCTAGCGGACATGGCATCTGTCCAGGTAAGCGGAACACTGTGGGTTCGATTCCCATCCCTGGACACTTTTATTTTTCCGTTTATCATTACTCTTCACAATTCATCTTTTCACATACCTCACATAATAAGTTTACCTAAAAGATTATTATTGATTTAAGTTATCACAGAAGAAAATAACGCTTAAATAAAAAGGCGATTTATAAAAAAAAAAAAGAAAAATGGCTAAAGTTTCTAAGCTCCGAGTTGGATTTAAAGAAAGAAAGATGTATTAAATAAAGGAACACCGAGAAATCCATTTAATCCTTCATTTTTCCTGCCTCCTCCCCATTTCACTCGTGGCTGCACCATGCTGATAAACTGGGGGAATAACGGCGGCCATTTCTCTACAACATAAGTCTAAATATACTGCTAACTCCTTTTTGTTGAAAGGAGCTCAACACATTTATTTGTTCAAAGAGTTTTCTATATAGGAAGAGTGTGTTTTATATTTTATCAAAGTATTATCATATTTTATATATAGATGGAAATTTTGCCGTGAGGAAATTGATCTAAAGAGACAAGGGTCGCCTCTCCCGTCAAAATAGACTTCTAAAAACAGACGCCATCTATTCATCGTCGCCGAAACTAGCGGCCTCAGGTCGGTGACAAAGCCACAACACCAGCTTTGGCAAACTGAATTGTGAAGATTCCATTTGATCCCGTGTGGATCTCATGGAATAAAGTCCGCCCTAGACTGACGAGGGCCATTAGCCAGAAACCATGGTCTCTAGGTGGACGCTTCTCAGTTTGTCAAAGCTGGTGTTGTGGCTTTGTCACCGACCTGAGGCTGCTAGTTTGTGGAGACGGTCAATAGATGGCGTTTGTTTTTAGACGTCTATTTTGACGGGAGAGGCGACCTTTGTCTCTTTATATTTTATATATTGATCAGTAATTTTTAGAGATTTTAATTATTTATATTTTGTTACTCTCTCTGTAAACTTCCCTCATTGCTTATCTTGTAACTTATAAATGTTGGTTTTGTTCTTGACTTAAATAAATTGCTGTGTCATCCTGAAGTTTGTTTTTCCTGATTTCCTACATGGCATAATTGTAAGTTATATTGAATTTCGCTGGATATATAGAGGTAATATTTAAGATTGTGATTGTCTTAATTATAAGTTTTATATAAATTTTATTATTACAATAAATGTGTGATTACTTATTAAAAATATATATCGAAAAGATAGAGGTTGCCTGGCCGGCATTCATATTTATATAAAAAATATAACTCTAACTGGCCGAAGTGTCTGTTTTTTTATATAAATAAAAATATATAATAATAACATTGCTGATTACTGGTACTTTTTCATTTGTTATATATAGATGGCGTGTTATTGGTTTGTGTTAATTTATACCTAACTTGTCCTTATTGTTTGTGGTAGAACATTGCTCGATACAAACATTTATATGTAATTCTACTGTCCTAAAAGTCCATAGTTTACTTAAATACCATTTCTAAGATTCCATCCTTCAGTGTAACATATATAAACAGAATGATCCAATACAGTATTAGAACTCTAAAGAAGCGGTCTGGTAGATTAAATTGGTGAAACCGCTGGGAGGGTTCACCACTGATGAGCCAAGCCCTCCCAATATTTTTATATCGCAGTAAGGACAGTAGAAGTTTGGTTTATGTTTTATGGATGGAACATGGACAAAACTTAAGGAAGTTGTACCTTTTAGCATGTATATCGGGATTGGGACAATAACTCTGAAAGATATTACAGTGACCTTTATTGAAGACACACGAGATAACCAAGTGTGAACAACCTCTGTCTCCTTTTAAAAAACCCACAATCGACGATATCAATGACTTTCCACTTCCTTACGTAACATAACAAGCCTATCAAATCGATTCACTCTGGTACACGAACCAGTTCCCTATAAATAGAAAGTTTACAAGGAGGGTAGAGAGAGGGTGTTATAAAAAACAGAGTTTATAAAAAGAAGCTTTTTAGCAAAGCACTTGGGTGCTGTGAAGAACACGGGAGCAACAAGGGTTCGCTTAGCGACTGATTTACGAGGTTTGAACGCGTGCCAAGTCGCGGGGATACAGTCCTGTCTGTCTGGGATAAATATAACTCGGCCGACTGAAGCTAGGTAGCGTGATAATCTGAAATCCTTCAATTCAAAGATTACATCACAAGTTTTTATCATGCTTTTATCGTGAATTAAATTTAAACTGAAATATCTCATTACACAACTTTAACTGCCAGTTTATTAACGAAGAATAATTTATATTTTAATACCTTTTTTTGCATATAACATCTTGTTGAAAATTGAGATATCCATTTTTAATAACATAAAAATAAAGTCATATCTTGGATCAATATAATTTATTGAATATTTCGATGAGGCTGATGGCCTATCTTCCTCTAGGGATCCAAAGAGAAGGAGTTTGAAATATTCAATAAATTATATTGATCCAAGATATGCTTTTATTTTATTATATTAATAATAAATAATATAATAGTAACATATTTAAGTATTTTTATTTCCAGTAATGTATATTAAATTCAATACTTTTTGTAGATATATTTTAAATCTTTTAAGAAACGGATAATTTATATTATTAACAAAAAGCAATAACGCGCCATCTATACATATAAAATGAAAGGATTTAAAAGCATATTTGAATGTAATTCTACTGTCCTATAAGTTTATGTCCATGATTTTCTTGAAAACCATTTCTGAGATTCCATCCTTCAGTGCTGTGTATATAAGCAGAATCGTCCAATACAGTATTAGAGCTCTGAGAAGTGGTCTGGTGGATTAAATTGGCGAAACCGCTGGGAGGGTTCACCACTGATGAGCCAAGCCCTCCCAATATATTTTTTCATTGCAGTAAGAGCAGTAGAAGTTTGTATTATGTATAAAAGAAACATTCGTGCTTTTAAATCCTTTCATTTTAAATTTATATTATGTTGATTGTACATATTGCCAGACATTTCTTTCTTTTATACGCATTTCTTTTTTCTCTCTCTTTCTCATTGTTAACATCATAAGACTATTCTATTCACGGCCTAAATGTATAGACAAATGACATACATGTATGACAGCGTAAGTGTCCCTAGAGGGACAGAGCGCTTTAAATTGAAATAAAATAAACACAATGAATTGGTTTTTATAACTTTATCTAAAAATGAAAATTCGGAACTATTATAGACGCGTAAGATACTTTTTTAAATTAAAAATTTAATACTGCCCTTACTGCAATGGAAAAATTATTGAGAGGGCCTGGCTCATCATTGGTGAACGCTCACAGCGGTTTCGCCAGTTTAATCTACCATACCGCTGTTATATTGCATTTTTCGATCTTCCTCTTATAGTGATACTGATGCTAGACTCTTGGAATGGGTATTTTAGATGAACTATGGACATAAGCTTTGAGGACAGTAGAATTACGTACATTTATAAATCATGAATACATCATAATATAATTTTATCTACGTTTTCTTCCTAGATCACGAAATACGTCACTGGAGACCCGCTGGTGATTCTCCACCAAACTCTGCAGCGGTGACGCCATGTTCTTTGTACATAGTGTTATGCATAAGTATATTATTATATTTTTTAAATTGTACAGACTGTGTACTTTTCCATGTATTTACAAGATGTCAATATAAGACAACGGCTTAACTGTGGAATAAGAAACACACACAAAAACCTTTATTAAGACACACAGGTCTTACAGAGGATTCTCCTTGGGGTTACAAGACGGAGAAACCTATGAAAGTGGGATATATACAAAGAGGTTGTTGTTGTTGTCGTGTCCAAAGAAGAGTCTCAGATGTCTCCTTGCATCTCCATCACAGCAGCAGCAATGTCCACTATCTTGGGTGTGTAAAGCTGCTGCTCTGGGTCTAAGTCAATTTTCTGCAAGGCTGCGGCCATTGCTGGGCATGAGAATATTGCTCTTCGTTGGAAAAAGGGTGCCGTTGCCACGTTAGTCACCTTGGAAACGAACCAGAATCTGGTCGAATATTCCAAGGGTATGCAAAGGGGTAAAAATGGAGAAAGATTATATACACATGATAAATATATACAGATTATTATTTGAATGATCCTATGGAAAATAAGGATATGGATTTGGAAATATGGATGGAAGAAGTGGAGAGCGAAAAGAGGAATAAGAAACAATCAAGTATGGATTTTTTTCGAATAAAATTCTACTGTCCTTACTGCAATGAAAAAATGATATTTTATATTCACTATAAGTGATGTATTAATGTGCCATCTGTTATCAAAATTCGAAACTATTATATAATGGTAGATTAAACTGGCGAAACCGCTGGGAGGGTTCACTAATGATGAGCCAGGCCCTCCCAATAATTTTTCCATTGCAGTAAAGGCAGTAGAAATTGTTTAATTTTTAAAAAGAATCATACGCGTCTATAATAGTTTCGTATTTGGTTTTACTATAAGTACTTACATCGTTCGGTGTTGGCTGAAACCTATTTATTTAGCGATCTTCCATTTTACAGTAAAACGTTATATTGCAATATGCTCCATTCGTGTTTTTCAGGAAAACCAAAATCTTCAGCGAGGGGGATACAGCATGGCATCTTTGTAAAGTGAAATTAGAAATTGAAATATCTCTGCTTCTTCTTTCTTATCTCCACTCAATCATATTAAGATATCAAGTTGGCCTCATATGCTTACCCCTCTGTAACTGGCCTGTGGTGCAGTGGACATTGTTGGGAGTAAACCCTCTACACGATAAAGTCTTGTTCTGGTAGACTTGATGCTGTAACCACACTCCCTCTCTAAAATTCCTGAGTTCAACTGACCCAGTTGATGGATCTCAGCAAGAGTCCCACTCCAGGGTTACGGAGGAGCTGTGTCTGTACTCTTGTTGGCAGCAAAGGCTTCCATGTTAGGAATGGCCCCAAATTACAGTCAGACTTTCACCAAAGTGTGCCTGGATCATAGTGCCATGATCAACGAAAGTTGCACCCTTATACCCCATTCCATGAGATCATGAACTCATGGAATTCGTGTAATCTTTACACAAGGGGATAAGAAATAACAAGATATCAAGTTTTGACCCTTGATGGTGTATGTTTGACAACCATCATGACTGGGTGAAGTAGAATGTCATTAAGACTGGGAGCACAACTCCAATGAAATATCTCATTACATCTTTGAGTGTCAGTATATTAGTGAAGATAGAGAGACGTTCTTCTAAATGACAGCCAACTTACCTCAGTCCAAAGTACCATATCAAGTCGAATGGTTGCTCTGTCCCTGTGTAAGTTGTATAAAGCAGTAAGAAGGAACTTGGATTTATCTCCTCCACTACATGATTGATCATTGTAAGGATATCGTTGTAAGCCTGCAATGAGAGAGGAGAATCTGACTGGTGTCTTTATAAACTTTAGACCATGTCTAGAAATGGAAAGTCTTTGATATCGCCAGTCGTCTGTTTTTTGTTAAGAAGACAGAGGTTGTTCTCACTTAGTTATCCCGCATGTCTTTAATAAAGGTTACTGTAATATCTTTCAGAGTTATTGTCTCAATCCCGATATACATGCTAAAAGGTAAAACTTCGTTTTGTCCATGAGTGTATTATGACTCGTTCTATATAATTCCTAGGTATCTTTACATCCACAACTTACTTCAGCATCTATATTTCTCAAGCAGAAATCAAAGCAAACTCACATATCACATTACCACACATTCGTTTGCTATAAATAACAGAAGTTTCTACAAAGGTTTAGAATATAAAACACTATCAGAATAAATCCATCAATTAATGAGACTCATACATCGCAGTAAGAGCCAGTCAATATGATGTAAGATTCTGAAATCCCACTGCGGAAGACATAAAAACAATCCATAAGAATGACCCAACAGGTCATTGTACTCGAATTAGGCTAATCTTCGTCTGTTATTTATTTCGAAAAAAATATCTTTGAATTCTATTTGCCATAGAGAACCTACAGCACCATTACAGAAGCTCAAAAAGCAAGAATTTTTTATCAAACATCCACCATTTCATTACATGTTGCAAATGCTATAAGGAACATTGTGTAACATAAAATACATTGACAGAATTATCTTTAAACACTTTAAAAAAAAAACACACATAATAAATTTAATTCCTCAAAAATTAAGATACGAAGATAAACACGCAAATCAATTATTCTATCGTAAATATATGCAAATAAAATATCTTATTTATCATATTAACAAAAAAACATTGTTTCAAACTAAAAGAATAAAATTCCATATAACAGAATATTTTCTAAAAAGATAACAAACATTTAATAAATTTAATTAACAAAAAGAAGTCTTAAATAATCTACCAAACGAATAATTTCAATCGACGTTTTAATAATAAGCAGACGAAACTAATGAAATGGTTAGTTGGCCAGCTAGACCAAAATGTGTATGGCTAAAAGATGCAGACATTAATCTACAAGCCGGAGAGAGAAAGGGGGGTATGCATGCAAATAGTAGTTGGCGGTATATTTGCATATTCGTAGGGAGAGTGTACGACGTTCGCCGCAAGGGGTCGACGGGTCGATGACGAAGAGAGCAGTGATTGGCTGGGAGCAGTCACGTGACATTCCAGCTGCCTACTGGCTTAATTGGTGGGGAACGGAAGCACCTGGCCACAGGTGCCGCTCACAACTGAGATCGAAATGGTGCCGGGAGGCCATGCATAGGAGCTTGCTCTCAGTATTGTTGCTGCTCCTGCTACCACCGCCGCCCAGCTCAGGTACTGTCTAACTCCTTTTATATATATACACTAATTCACTGAATATATAGTTTAATTCCCCCAAATTTATTGACCAATCTCTTCATGCATCCAATCTCGCTCCATTTCTACATCGCTCAATAATTTTCAGCTTTATATTGCCAAAATACAAAAATTAACTTGAAGCATTTTTTTTATCGTTACATTGTTAAATACTATCTTTATGTATTTATTTTCCTAACTATAATTTCATTTTTTTCTAAAATCATTTTATTTTTTTCACCATGCTTTTTAATTTGCAAGAAATTAGCGAAATTTTTTTTAAATTCTTATACATAAGTTTGCATAAGTTGGCTAAATATTTTTTTTCAAATATATATAATTTAAATTTATATATATACGCATGCATTTTGTTTTAAAAATGATTTTTTTTTTTGTTTAAAAAAATGCGAGTTTGTTGTCTGTAAAAAAAAAAAAAAAAAAGCCGACGAAAAGGAAATAGTAAAATGCTTGCTGACATTATGATAAATTTTGTTACTATGATTGCATCATGTATTTTGAAGCGCTTTTACCTTGTAGGAAAGAAATTCATATTTAAACATTGTGAGAAATGTGTGTAAATTGTTATAAATACAATTTGCTAAGAGAATATTTATTTATATAACAGAAAATATTCCTTCAGCCATACACAAATTCTTTTATCATTTTACCGAATATATTATAATAACAAATTTTGTTATATATACTCATATTACCATAATCTATATTAATACAGAAACATTCTGTGTTTAGTTAAAAATTACCAAACGATACCGTAGAATACGTTTAACGCTAATAATACCTCAAAAAATTTCAATAAGTTATTTTTAAAAATGTCTTATTTTATCGTTCAATTTGTTATTTTAAGAACTTTTTCTTATATACAAAATTTATACTTTTAAAAAAATTATATTTAAATTTATGTACATCACACGTAAAAATTTTACCTATATCAATTTTAAAATATGAATTATATAGCCAAATTATCAATTTTTGTGGTATATTGTTTTGTTTATACACTGTTTATAGATGCATTGTAAATAGCCACTTTAATCAATAACGTCAAAAAATATTAAGCCTCTTTCAATTCTATGAATAAAAAATAGAGAAAAATGCCAATAAACATTTTAAAGAAATATTTTAAAATTAAGCATTTGAGTATAAATTGGTTATTATTTTTATTTTATTATTTATTTATATATATATATATTTTAAGAAAGTGAATTATTTGTCAAACGATAAACAATATTAGGAAGTGAGTGATTGGGTGTAAAGCCCCTAAGAGGAAGCGTGATCGAAAATTCCCGCCATTTACCAGAGAGGGTTAGACCTTCATGACTTTCCATACCTTGGACTTATCTAAAGCCATACTTTCTTAATCTGTTCCGCCTTTTATCTGAAGATAAGATGGAGCAAAGTTACCTTTTTTTTTTTTGTGTCTAACACTTGTAGTTGGTTCTTCCATTGCCAAACTTATAGAGATCAATTTTAGATTATCGATCTTTATAAAGATTCTTTTAGTTTCTCTATTCGTATATACATGTTTGAAACTGTTAGAATACAGAAAATTTGCTTTTTTTTGGGTAAAGTTTTTAATTTTTGAAGTGTTGCAAAACTTTATCAAATTTTACTCTCTTCTACGAACAAATAATTAAAAATATGACGATAAATTAATGCCTTTTGCAAAAGCAAAGGAAGTTATAGGATATTAGCGTATCAAAATCCAATCTTTCCATATTCAAATAATTCCTGGGTAACTTATTACTCGATAAAAAATGCTTAGAACTCTTTGATCTACTAGCAACAACATTCATGAATACCAAACGATCATTGGAATATCTTAGAAAAAGAGGATTAACTCTTTGAACGATTGGTGATAAGAAAAAAAAAGTAAAATTGGGATTATACTGCTGTTTACAACCCGGATATACAAATAGCAAAGGCTAAATTTGATTGATTTCCCTCTACAATTAGTAAAAATTAAGAAAACAATAGCAGTTTAATGAGAATAGAGATCTACTGTCATGAAATACTTGCATCTCATGCATTTGCCACGCGTTTTAAGTTGCACAAGAAACTAACCCTGAAATCATTTATTTTATAATAAATAATTTATAATACAATATAATGCGGCCTGTGATTGTAAAACGACAATTTGAAAACCATCCCGCATGTGTTTCTTTTGAAAGAAAAATCGAAATTCATTTTAAGGAGAAATAACAATTATTTCTAACCTTAGGGATGAAGTATGAAAGGATGAATTGTGAAGTGTAATGATAATAATGAAATATATATATACTAAAATTTATTTTACACATTATAAAATCGTATATATTAGGAATTCTATAACAAATATATAGAATAATCTGGTTGTTCTAATATGGAAGTCGGACGTTAGGTTAGACCGGCGTGAAGGATGAATTTGAAAGGCGCGCGTCTTGTGGAAGAGCTGAGGTATCTCACCGCCCGCCCACATTGGGTGTGGGGTGTATCGTATCAACCGGTTAGGGAAATTGGCTATGTTATCAGCACGTGTGTGTGTGGCCAATGGTTTCTTCAGTAGGCTTCTTTCAGCAATGTCTGTTCTTCTTTTCAAAGTTCCATCTGTAATTCTATAGTTGATCCTGCTCTCTTTTATAAGATCTATTATTTTATGATGCATTAGCGCGCCATCTGTTATCAAAATTCGAAACTATTATAGACGCGTATGATTATTTTTAAAAATAAACAATATCTACTGCCCTTACTACAACGGAAAAAATTATGGGAGGGCCTGGCTCATCAATGGTGAACCCTCCCAGCGGTTTCGCCAGTTTAATCTACCATACCATACCTAGAAAATGCAATATAACAGCGGTATGGTAGATTAAACTGGCGAAACCGCTGGGAGGGTTTACCACTGATGAGCCAGGCCCTCCCATTAATTTTTCCATTGCAGTAAGGACAGTAGAAATTGTTTAATTTCAAAAAGAATCTTACGCGTCTATAATAGTTTCGAATTTTGATAATTTAACTACCATTTGACTACAATGTCATAAATTTTTTAACCCTGTATGAGCTTAACAAATTTGTCAATGTACACCATATTTCTTCTCCATATGGACAGTAAAAGAAATGGCCATAGTCGCTATACATAACAAACTTGAGATCTTGTACATCTAAATAATTAAACGTAAAGTTTTAGTTTGGTTTTAAAAAGGGATTCATTGGACAAAATTCTATATATAAAGCGTGTCTGTATCTGTGAAAGAAAATATTTTGAGTTCCGTCTTTATCGATTAATTGCACTATACATTCTTGTAGATAACATGGATACTTTATTGATTTTTGACTGATGACACTTATTTCCATGTGATCTACAATAATTTGTAAATTAACATTTTATTTACGATACATTAGCGCGCCATCTGTTATCAAAATTAGAAACTATTATAGACGTATATGATTCTTTTTAAAAATAAACAATTTCTACTGCCCTTACTGGCGAAACTACTGGGAGGATTCACCACTGATGAGCCAGGCCCTCCCATTAATTTTTCCATTACAGTAAGGGCAGTAGAAATGGTTTATTTTTAAAAAGAATCTTACGCGTCTATAATAGTTTCGAATTTTATTTTGTGCAATAAATTAAGAGGGAGTATTCCTTTGAAAATATTTTTGTTTCTTTCACAAGATTCCCACAAAGTCAGACTCACCAAAGTTTGCCATGATCAATGAAAGCTGCACCCCATTCCATGAGATCAGATGCTGATGTACATGCTGCATCGCCCGTCGTTTGCTCGAGAAGCATGAACTCGTGGAATTCGTGTGATATATACAAAAGGAGATAAGAAACAAGATCTCGAAATGCCTTTTTTTTTTTTTTCTAAGTAAAATTTTAGCTGAGAAATTTGTCATCAGCATATAAAAACACTACGATAAGTTGTCAAAATATATCAGATAGAAAGAACGCTTCACAATTTTGCGTGTCTTCCTTAAACAGGGGCCATGCTAATCTTCTCTGTATCCTTCCTATTGTAGTAGTTGTACCGTGGTATCACAGGTACCTTGCTAATCTTCTCTGTATCCTTCCTATTGTAGTAGTTGTACCGTGGTATCACAGGGACCATGCTAATCTTCTCTGTATCCTTCCTATTGTAGTAGTTGTACCGTGGTATCACAGGTACCATGCTAATCTTCTCTGTATCCTTCCTATTGTAGTAGTTGTACCGTGGTATCACAGGGACCATACTAATCTTCTCTGTATCCTTCCTATTGTAGTAGTTGTACCGTGGTATCACAGGTACCATGCTAATCTTCTCTGTATCCTTCCTATTGTAGTATTTGTACCGTGGTATCACAGGGGCCATGCTAATATTCTCTGTATCCTTCCTATTGTAGTAGTTGTACCGTGGTATCACAGGGGCCATGCTAATATTCTCTGTATCCTTCCTATTGTAGTATTTGTACCGTGGTATCACAGGGACCATACTAATCTTCTCTGTATCCTTCCTAATGTAGTATTTGTACCGTGGTATCACAGGGACCATACTAATCTTCTCTGTATCCTTCCTATTGTAGTATTTGTACCGTGGTATCACAGGGGCCATGCTAACTTCTCTGTATCCTTCCTATTATAGTAGTTGTACCGTGGTATCACAGGGGCCATGCTAATCTTCTCTGTATCCTTCCTATTGTAGTAGTTGTACCGTGGTATCACAGGGACCATGCTAATCTTCTCTGTATCCTTCCTATTGTAGTATTTGTACCGTGGTATCACAGGGACCATACTAATCTTCTCTGTATCCTTCCTATTGTAGTATTTGTACCGTGGTATCACAGGGACCATACTAATCTTCTCTGTATCCTTCCTATTGTACTAGTTGTACCGTGGTATCACAGGTACCATGCTAATCTTCTCTGTATCCTTCCTATTGTACTAGTTGTATCGCCAAACAAGCATGTACAGATAGTTTGAAAAATTATCAAAACTTTAAATCTTTTAATTTAGCATTCGATTTGTATCAAGCTTTTAATTCTTATCAAAATTTCCCAATAAAACCTTGTGATAAGAGTCTTCTTTAGCTCGAAGTAAAAGACCGATCAAAAGTATAGATTGGGGGTTGATAAACCTGGCGCCTCCCACTACCGGGACGATATATCGTAGTTGACCTAGACGCAAGGCCGATGACACCCTGGCCATCCTGACGTCTACCAATACACACATCTATAAGTACTTCCTCGGTGTGGAACTGTGGAGTGAAGACCTTGTCTGGACTCTCTCAAGAAATTTGTACACATATACAACTATTTTTTTGTTTTTAAAATAGAGCAATCCATATTTAATTCGTTAGATAATAAAAAGAAATATAATTGGATTTAGATGGAAAATTTGCCGGAAGGAAATAAATCCATAGAAGCACAGGACGCCTCTCCCGTCAAAATAAACGTCAAAACCACACGCCATCTATTGACCGTCGCCGCAACTAGTGGCCTCAGGTCGGTGACAAAGCCACAACACCAGCTTTGGTAAACTGAGAAGCGTCCACCTAGAGACGGGAGAGGCGCCCTATGCTTCTATAATCGGATTCTATAAAATATTTGCCAATATTTCGGTTAGCTGAATGCCAAACCTTTATCAAGGCATTACATTTTTGTATACACAAACTCAGCAAACATAGTGTTATAATTAATACACTTTATAAATATATAACACTATGCGGCGCTGAGTTTGTGTATACAAAAATGTAATACCATGATAAAGATTGGCGTTCAGCCAACCGAAATATTAGCAAATAAATCTTTTATTAAATCCAATTTATCTTTTTATTATCTAATATACAACTTTATATATTTCCATATATTTTATCTACCTTTTATTTACTATCTTATAGATTTTCCACCTTCAAGAAATGATTAGAAGAATCAAAACAAATGTTTAAATTATCGTTAACCTCTAAATAGTAAATTCCCTAACGGGTCTATTGAGTACAACACCCTCTTTGGCTTTTCTTTGATGGTGGGGAATTTTGAAGGACCCGCGCGTGCACATGTGCTCCACACTCACCTTTACAACTCCCCCCGAAGTTCTTCCAGCTGTTGGATCCACACCTCCTCCAGCTGGTGGTCTCGTGCAGAGCCTTTTTTGGGGGCTTTTCTTAGAAATCTGTCAGACCAGCTGGCTTAGAAATCTTTAAGACATGTTCCAACGTTATTTTTCTCTCTCCCTTTTATCATTTTTATCAATTAGTTTTATATTTATATATATATATTTGAAAATAGAGCAATCCATTAATAAATCTTTAATTAAAAAGGCATATATTGGATCAAAATATCATTTATTTTACCTATATTTCAGTTGGCAATATATATATATCAATTTTTTTCTCCACATTGAATATAACAAAATATTTTTCAAACTTAATGCTGTTGATGTTATGTAGCGCTGAATTTGTTGTTGACACACATTAAAATGTTATAACACCTTGATAAAGGTTGGCGTTCAGCCAACTGAAATATTGGTAAAATAAATGATATTTTGATCCAATATATGTCTTTTTAATTAAAGATTTATATATATTTTTATCATTATATATTTATATTTATTCTGTATTTAACCTTATATAATCTTATATGGACTTTGAAATAAAGTAGTTTCAATCTCTTTTTTTTTTCTCTTTTCTACTTCAGATTTTTTTTCGTGAATGTTCATTAAATGCAATCATCAAATTTATAAATTTGAGACATAACCTTTTTGTATATCGTTCATAAGTCACTATAATGGAGAGCTTGCATGTTATTGGCTAGCTATCTTCCACATGGACAGTCAGAATTTGTCTCCCTTTTGTCTTTGTACATCGTGATTTTCATGCATTCCTATTCAGCAAAAACTACTTAAAGATATTGATGTATAATGTTGAAGTATTTTTTCCCCTTATGAACTGATTATAGCAATCAAATATATATTTTTATAAATACTGACGTATTAGTACATGTGATTTGATTATATTCCTTTTGAATTAAATATACAGTTAAACCTTTCTATAACGCCCCCCTCTAAATAGCGCCTTCCTCTCTATAGCGCTCGATTTTAAATACGTAGTGAGATGCGATTTACATTAAAAGTGACTTGTCTATAGCACCCCCCCTCTATAGCACCCTATTTGGTGAGTCCCAAGAGGAGACGCTATAGACAGGCTATAGCACCCTGGTGAGTCCCAAGAGGGGGCGCTATAGACAATATACATACAGTATATAATAATACAGAATTAAAACATTAGCACGTATCTGTTATAAGAAATTTAAACTTAGTTTCGATGCGTATGATTCTCTTTGAAATTATCTTAAAATTAAGAACACTTGAAAATTGTTTTTAGATTCTTTTGAAATAAAGGACAGTAGAAAATTGTTTTATTTAAAAAAAAGAACCATACCTTTCAATTAAATTTCTTATAATGATACACAAGATAAAATGATGCACTAGCGCACCATCTGTTATCAAAATTCGAAACAATTTTAAAGGCGTAAGGTTCTTTTTGATATTAAACAATTTAAGGTAAGGGCAGTAGAAATTGTTTAATATCAACAAGATAAAATATTGCCAAAAGATTGTACCGAATACGTTGGGAATGAAATAGGTCGCCATATTTGTTTACTAAACGAACCAGACGTTATTTATAAAAATTAGTGTTAACAGTTGGCAACCAGGAATAGAATTAGCAATTCAAATCAAAACGATTGTTAACCCGTAATTAACTTTTTGTGTAAGTAATGAAGTGGAATTCTCAGCGGTTGGCTAGGCCTTGTTTGAAATTTTCTTTTGGTCACTTTTTTTTATTTAGGTTTATCTTAAAACTAAACAATTCTATTTTTAAAATGATAATTGTTTTTCGTTTGTTTATAAAATATTTGAATAATTATTAACGTTTTTGTTTTACATTTCTCTCTCTCTCCAAACTGTGCACGTTTTATTTAATGTAAATACGCATATATAGGAATTCTTAAGATGAGTGTCGCTATGCATTTATCTTAAAACTAAACAATTGGTATTTTTAAATGGTGATTGGTTTTTCGTTTGTTTATAAATTATTTTAATTACTTTTTTTTTTGTTTTACATTTCTCTCTCTCTCTCTCCAAATGTGCACGTTTTATTTAATGTAAATAGGCATATATAGGAATTCCTAAGATGAGTGTCCCTATGCAAATTTTTGTAAACTATTTGAATTTTTGAACATATTAATCGAATAAATAGGTCACTTTCGGGGGAAAAAAGTGAAATGTGATTGTTATTTACAAATGGAATAAACAATAAATTGATAAAAAGAGGGAGCAATCTCTCGAAATTTTTTGCGAATTTTTTTTTTTCTTTACAGATCCAGGTATGCCCTTTTTATATAAACTTGAATAAGCTTCTTTTTTTTTTTTTTTGCTTTTACAACGAATTATAAACATGCTAATCATATTTAACTTGGCATTTTTAAATTTGATTATTGGATTTTGATAATATAGAGAAATGAATGAAGATGTAAAAAAAAGGTATATCCATATGAGTATCGGAGTTTGTTCAAACAAGAGTTGCAAGCGTTCGTCTGCTAGGGAAATAAAAGAACTTCTATTTACGTCCTTTTTCTCCCGGTACCAAAATAAGGTAATTACTCCAGTAAGGTAAACGTGAGGAAATCCGTCGTATCAACAAAAAAAGGCGCCGAAGTTCAGGAAAAAAAAATGAAGGGAAGATTTCTCTTTTCCCCGCCATGATGAATTGCCTTCCTTGGTCGGTTGATATCTGTTCTTTTCCTCGAATCTCTTGGGTGGAGGAAGCTATTAAAGAAAGGTCACATTTCGTGGCTGCAGCCAACCTGGCTCATCTCTCCTCCCTTCGCTGAAGAAAGTGAACCAATTTGTACTTTCTTTTTGGAAGCAGAATGATCCATTACAGTATTAGAGCTCTAAAGAAGCGGTCTGGTAGATTGAATTGGTGAAACTGCTGGGAGGGTTCACCACTGATGAACAAAGCCTTTACCAATATATATATTAATTAAATGGCATATTTTGGATAAAAAAATAAAACAAAACATTACAAATGCCAATATTTCAATAGGGCTGTACGCTTAACTTCGTCAGGGAATATTGGCATTTTGTAATAAATAAAATGTTTTGTTTTTGATCCAAAATATGCCATTTAATTAATAATTTCATATGGATTGCTTAATATTCAAGTAAATATATATATATATATATATGTTATGATTATTTTGTTGTTGAAAAAGATAGAGAATTGGAAATGCAGTCGTGAAAATAGGAAATAAATTATATACTCATCAAGTAGTTTTTATATTGAATTTACTTGAAGCAAATTACACGTAAAATTTATTTATCATAGTAATATAGAATTTATTAAATGAATCCTATATTCGTGGTTTAAAAAGTAGGTAGGGTTAACTATGCCTATTTACAACAAATATTTAAAGTATTCTAAATCTATTGTCAAAAATGTAACACAGTCAATGAATGAAAATATGTTTTAAAAAATAAAATTGTTGCACATCGCGATATACATGCTAAAAGGTACAACTTCCTTAAGTGTTGTCCATGAGTGTATATTGGTTATCTCGTGTGTCTTCAATAAAGGTCACTGTAATATCTTTCAGAGTTATTGTCTCAATCCCGATATACATGCTAAAAGGTACAACTTCCTTAAGTGTTGTCCATGAGTGTATATTGGTTATCTCGTGTGTCTTCAATAAAGGTCACTGTAATATCTTTCAGAGTTATTGTCTCAATCCCGATATACATGCTAAAAGGTACAACTTCCTTAAGTTTTGTCCATGAGTGTATATTGGTTATCTCGTGTGTCTTCAATAAAGGTCATTGTAATATCTTTCAGAGTTATTGTCTCAATCCCGATATACATGCTAAAAGGTACAACTTCCTTAAGTGTTGTCCATGAGTGTATATTGGTTATCTCGTGTGTCTTCAATAAAGGTCACTGTAATATCTTTTAGAGTTATTGTCTCAATCCCGATATACATGCTAAAAGGTACAACTTCCTTAAGTGTTGTCCATGAGTGTATATTGGTTATCTCGTGTGTCTTCAATAAAGGTCACTGTTATATCTTACAGAGTTATTGTCTCAATCCCTATATACATGCTAAAAGGTACAACTTCCTTAAGTGTTGTCCATGAGTGTATATTGGTTATCTCGTGTGTCTTCAATAAAGGTCACTGTTATATCTTTCAGCGTTATTGTCTCAATCCCGATATACAGTGACCTTTATTGAAGACACACGAGATAACCAGAGCTCCGATGTTCTCCAGTACCTGACTAGAACCATGTATGTGTTGCAGCAAGCACCGCCGATCAGATGGACTTGATAGAGGAAGGGTTTGTGCCCTTCAATTGTTCCTTCCTCTCCAGTCTGGGGGGAGGTCTGATTCCCAATAAACCAGTCCTGCATCTAACTACAGGTAAGATCGCATACCTTTCTTCTTCTAATCACAAACTTTTTTTTTTGCTTATCCCTAGTACACTTGGTAAAGGCCATGATAATCATGGTGGATAGTTAGCGACTGCTCTTACTGTAAGTACACCACATGTCTACACAGGGTACAGGCCATGATAATCATGGTGGGTAGTTAGCGACTGCTTTTACTGTAAATACACCACATGTCTACACATGGTACAGGCCATGATAATCATGGTGGGTAGTTAGCGACTGCTTTTACTGTAAATACACCACATGTCTACACATATGAAAAACAGTTCGACTTTTGTAATTCCAAATGTGCCAGAGACTCCGTATGTTACATGGTTGTTTTATATAGTGTAAGATACAGACAAACATGGGATGGATTGAATCCTATAATATGGGCACGAGTGAACCAGATATTTCTACTGCTTCAAATAAATAAACCATTGAAAATTCGAAACTATTATAGACGTGTATGATTCTTTTTAAAAATTAACAATTTCTACTGTCTTTACTGCAATGGAAAAATTAAATCATAATATAATTGTTCCAATAAAAGATACAATTTGATATTTGCGGAAGAGCGATTGCTTGAAACATATTATATATTTATAATTATATGTAATTCTACTGTCCTCAAAGCTTATGTCCATAGTTCATCTAAAATACCCATTCCAAGAGTCTAGCATCAGTATCACTATAAAAGGAAAATCGAAAAAATGCAATATAACAGCGGTATGGTAGATTAAACTGGCGAAACCGCTGGAAGGGTTTACCACTGATGAGCCAGGCCCTCCAATTATTTTTATCATTGAAGTAATGGCAGTAAAAATTGTTTATTTTCCAAAAGAACCATGCGTGTCTATAATAGTTTAGAATTTTCATAACAGATGGCGCGCTAATGTATCATAAACATATCATTACATAACTGAGCGATGACCTTTCAAGGCCACACGTACCCTAAATCCGCACGCGCCGGTTTGAATAGCTTAGCATCTGTTAGGAGCTTATTGAAGGGGGGAGCGTCTTTAGCGACCGAGTTCAAGGACATTTCTTACTCCTCTACTTAAAGAACACGTTAAGTCGTCTGACCTTTTTATAAGGTTGTTCCAAAAGTTTGTGTTTTTCTTAAAACGTTTTCTTATTACTTGGCGAATAATATTATTACGGCGAATATACATAATAATACAATTACTTTATCAAAATACGAAACTATTATAGACACGTATGATTCTTTTTAAAAATAAAACAATTTCTACTGTCCTTACTGCAATGGAAAAATTAATGAGGGCTTGGCTCATCAGTAGCGAACCCTCCAATTTGTTTTATTTTTAGAAAGAATCATGCGCGTCTATAATAGTTTCGTATTTTGATAACAGATGGCGCGCTAATGTATCATAATTACTTTATACATAATACAATGAAATACAAAGGATTTAAGCACGAATGTTTCTTTTATACACAATACAAACTTCTACTGTCCTTACTGCGATGAAAACATATATTGGGAGGGCTTGGCTCATCAGTGGTGAACTCTCCCAGCGGTTTCACCAATTTAATCTACCAGACCGCTTCTCAGAACTCTAATACTGTATTGGAACATTCTGTTTATATATGTTACACTGAAGGATGGAATCTTAGAAATGGTATTTAAGTAAACTATGGACATAAGCTTATAAGACAGTAGAATTACATATAAATATTTGCATCGAGCAATGCTCTTCCACAAACAACAAGTACTTGGCCAGTTAAGAATAAATTACTTATAAAGCAATAACATTATACATTACAGCGAATAATATTGGTATTTCAATTTTTTTGTAAGTGTTTACAAACTATAAAAGCAGGCTCGACAATGGCAGTATCTCTGTTTCACATTTCTCTAGAAACTTTGACAATTTTAGACTGGGAGTATAGTACATCCCATGTGGTAACTTGGGATAGTATGAGTATCATTGTTTCACATTTCCCCAGAAGCTATGTGAACAATAACTAAACTTTAACTGGCCTTGTCTTTATTGTTTGCGGAAGAGCATTGTTCGATGCAAATATTTAAATGTAATTCTACTGTCCTAAAAGCTTATGTCCATAGTTTACTTAAATACCATTTCTAAGATTCCACCCTTCAGTGTAACATATATAAGCAGAATCGTCCAATACAGTATTAGAGCTTTAAAGAAGCGGTCTGGTGGATTAAAAATTGGCGAAACCGCTGGGAAGGTTCACCACTGATAAGTCCTCCCAATATATTTTTTCATCGCAGTAAGGACAGTAGAAGTTTGTATTATGTATAAAAGAAACATTCGTGTTTAAATCCTTTCATTTTATATGTATAGATGGCGTGTTATTGCTTTGTGTTAATATCTAAACTGTGAGAATAGCACATTCCCTAGAAGTCTGTGGGAACTATCAACGGCATGGGTATCATTGTTTCACATTTCCCCAGAGGACAACGGCAGACATATGCCGTCCCACCTGGTGTAACGTCACCTGTCCACCACCAGTTCCTGCGGCACCCACGCTATGTGGCCCCGCCATGTGCGCCACACTTTCACCGACACTTTCCTCCAATACTGTTAGAATCGTTTATCAAGTTTCTTCTCAGTATTTGTACAATTTTATTTTATTTTTCTATAAAGGAATGACAATACATCCAGATGACACAAGAAACTACAGGACAATTGTCCTGGTGTGGAACTAACACCTACCCATATATTCTCATGTCCAGCAATGGCCGCAGCTTTGCAGAAAATTGACACAGAACAGCAGCTTTACACATCTAAGATAGTGAGCATTGCGACTGCTGTGATAGAGATGTATGGAGACATCTGAGGCTCTTCATTGGACACAACAACAACAACAACAGAAAATTGACCCAGAACAGCAGCTTTACACACCCAAGATAGAGGACATTGCTGTGATAGAAATGTACGGAGACATCTGAGGCTCTTCATTGGACACGACAACAACAAAAACGTTTTTTTTTTTTTTTTTTTTTTTTTTGCGAATAATTTCTTGAAAGATCTATCGAGGAAGTTAAGTGGAATCGTTCATGCCAATCTAAGACAATTCCAATCATTTCTCCGCAGCGGTCGCTAAAGGGAATTCAGCGTGTGACAGATTTACCGACAGGGATTCCAGGTGTTGTCACATTCCAATTAGTTCATTCTGCCCCATCTCGGCCTCAGAGACTCCTCCTTCCTACCTTCAAGTCACAAATTTCTGGCCAATATTGGTCGCGACAACCATTTTCATTCGAAACATTCAGAAAAAAAAAAAAATTCTTTAAAAAAATAATTATTCCATTGTATTCAAATAGGGTATTTTAAAAATACATTTAGGACTGTAATGCCTCCAAATTCTTGATTCATTCCATTCCTATTTACTAGATTGTCCCAAAAGTTCGTAAACACTTGCAAAAAATTGAAATACCAATATTATTCGCTGTTATGTATAATGTCTTTGTATTATGTATTAAGTAATTGTATTATGTGTTATTATGTATTCGCCCTAATAATATTACTAAAAACAGACTGGCGATATCAAACATGAAAGTTGTCCATGAGTGTATATTATTGCAGAAATAGCTGAATATAAATGATTCTATGATGCACTAGCACGCCATCCGTTATCAAAATTCGAAACTATTTTAAACGCGTAAGATTCTTTTTGAAATTAAAACAATTTCTACTGCCCTTACTGCAATGGAAAAAGTCAGTCTAGCAATAGTATCACTATAAAAGGAAGTTCCAAAAATGCAATATAACAGCGGTATGGTATATTAAACTGGCGAAACCGCTTAGAGGGTTCACCACTGATGAGCCAGGCCCTCCCATTAATTAATTTTTCCATTGCAGTTAGGACAGTAGAAATTGTTTAATTTCAAAAAGAATCTTACGCGTTTAAAATAGTTTCGAATTTTGATAAATGATTCTCTAAAGTTGTTAGAAATGATTGTCTCTATTTGAAGAAGATCAAGAACATGTTTAAGAGAAGCACGTGTGTAGCTAAACACAAGGTGAGGCCTTGGTAGAAGGTCGGCAGCGTTAAGATAGATGCCTCCCCCTATCCAATTGGCCATTTTTTCTACCTCCCCCTCTCTCCGTGGGGTGGGTTTGCCATCTGTTGGCTTGCCACGTGCCTGCACCTGGAGGTATATCGTGGCAGAACTAATTAACCTGGCTCCTCCCTAGAGCCGACAGTTCGTCTGCCCGTTTAATTAGGACATCTTCTGTCGATTTGACGCTTGGTGGATTTCTCGGGGAAGCAGTGAACGTTGACCTCGTATACTTCTCTTATAGTCATGGTAATACACACTTGTTCGGCGGTACAACTACTATAATAGGAAGGATACAGAGAAGTTAGCATGGCCCCTGTGATACCACGGTACAACTACTATAATAGGAAGGATACAGAGAAGATTAGCATGGCCCCTGTGATACCACGGTACAACTACTACAATAGGAAGGATACAGAGAAGATTAGCATGGCCCTTGTGATACCACGGTACAACTACAATAGGAACGATACAGAGAATATCATGACCACTAGCCGCTAGGAGGCGAAACGAATAGGCAGCACGCAACGTCGCTCTCGGTAAGTGAACTGTCTGACTAAAATATTTTCTCTATTTTTACTAAAGTGCAAATTCAATCTATCTGAAATGAAACCTACATATCCAATATATCTTACCACCATAATTTTATGTCTATTAGACAAGAATTCTGAGCCAAATTTACATACTTTCAAGCCGGATACACACGGCGGCAAAGAGATTTGCTTATCACGTGTGAATCTTTCACTCTCAAAATATTTCCGAAACTTTCACCTTATATGTGTAGTTTTAATGCTCTTAATATTAGCTGGCATTGAACAAAACCCAGGCCCCAAGATGTCCAAACAAACGACGTTGGAAACAAGCTTAGATAGGGATAAAGATATCAAAGATCTGATAAATGCACTCACCAAAAGGCTGGATAGCTGGGGTGAGAGGCTGGAATCCCGTCTTTCGGCAATCGACGATAGAGTAGAAAATATAAACCAAAGACTGCAACAACTAGAGGAATCTTCTGCCGTTACAAAGGTAGCACTCTCTCAAAACTCCAAAAAAATAAAAGACTTAGAAGACCAGCTTGAATACTTGGATGCAAAGAACAGAGAAAGGAACCTCATTTTTTATGGAATAGAACAAGATAATAACGAGGACTGCCGAGAACGGATACGGAAGGTTATCGAAGAAAATATGCAAACAAAGGAGAAGATAAACATCACGCGATGCCACCGATTATCCAGAAAACCCGGTGCACCGATCCTGATTGAAGTCCCAGAACAAAACGATAGATCAACTCTATTTAAAGCTGCTTTCAATTTAAGAGGAACTAAGATATCACTATCGAAAGACTATAGCATGAAGACGAGAGAACAACGGCGCGTTTTGAATGTCAAAAGAAAAGAACTCGTCGAAAGAGGCACTCTAGCTAAGCTAAGGGACAACAAATTAATAATTAATGACATAGCATATAAGGTCTGTGATGGACAAATTGTAGATGCCAATGGACATTCATTGTAGCAAGCAGTTAGGAAACAATCACTTGTAAATAGTCAACCCAACGATACCTTTTCACTGACCTGCTGGAACGTTAACGGGCTGTATAGACTCAATTCAGTTTTTCCTCTTCTTTATAGTCACTTAGAGAGATACGAAATATTTGCTTTGACCGAAACCTGGTGTGACCATCACTTAAAAAACGGCCCCAGAGGATTCCACTTATTCGAATCACTGGCAACTAGAAGCTCCAAACTGGGAAGATGCTCGGGTGGAATAATAGTAGGAATTAAAAATAAACTAAAAACTATGTTGGAGAAAGTCGTTGTAGAGCATAATTGGATATCTATACCTTTCAAGCGTTGTTTCAACATACAAATTTGTTATATATTTACATATATTTCTCCAAACGAATCTCAACTGTCAAACTTCATTACTTTATCCAAACATGTCGAAGATAGGTTGGCTAACGGCTATGAAATAGTTCTAGCGGGTGACATAAACATCCGTACCGGCACCTATGGATACCTACACAACCCACTAGAACGTCCCTTACTTCTTTCACCTGAACGCAAATCTAGAGACCCAGTGCTTTCCAAACATTGGGAACAACTCATAAACTTCCTAGATAATAATCTACTGACAATAATTAATGGCAGAACTATAAGTGACAAAACTGGAAACTGCACATTTATCTCAAGTCGTGGCTCATCTGTTGTCGATTATTTTATTGTCTCATATTCCCTGCTGGAGCACGTTGTTGACCTCAAAGTAGATAATAACCCATACTCGGACCACCTTCCACTAACAATAAACATGTCTAACTTATCTAATCTCAAACGAACGAAAGAAACCGTCTATCCCTGCTTTGAAAGATACAGATGGGCACCTGATAACACATCCCTCTTTTCGCAGAATCTTGACAACAATCAAGTCTCTACAGACCAGAATCTTGACAGCCTAGTTAATACATTTTCTAAACAAATACTAAACGCAATGCTTGCTGCAGATATGCGCATTAAGGTCAGACCTGGCCGCCCAAAATCGAAACCCTGGTATAGCAGGGAATGCTATTTAGCCAAAAAATCTGCTAAGGCAAGCCTCACAACCTTTAAGGAAACGAACACTGACGTAGACCGCAATATTTATGTCTCAAATAGGAAAAGGTACACGACCTTAATAAACTTCAACAAGAAAAAATATCTTCAGGAAAAACAAGAACTTCTTAAAAATGCCCGTGACTCCGCAAACTTTTGGAAAACTATAGCTACCTTGAAAGACAAAAGCTATATACAAGGAAATATAACAATTTTAGAGTGGCAATGCTTTTACAACAAACTGCTCTCTGCTGAAACGACGATAGGAAGCGACCTATCTACTCTCTCACGAATTGATCCTGAACTCTACTGTGAAATCTCCATAACAGAAATAACTAGAGAAATCTCCAGTCTGGCAAATGAAAAAGCTTGTGGCGCTGACGAAATTCCGAATGAAGCATTAAAGACCCTACCTTTCGAACACCTTGTTACTCTAAAAAATATATTCAACAGAATCATTAATTCTGGTTCATATCCCTTAATATGGTCTAAATCTATCATCCATCCTATTTTTAAAAGCGGTGACCGGGATAATCCATCAAACTACCGCGGAATTGCCCTTATTAGTAATCTGTCAAAACTTTTCACATCAATACTAAAATCGCGATTACGCAACTGGATTGAAGGTAGATCAATTATTCCAGAAAACCAGGCCGGATTCAGAAAAGGCTACTCCTGTCAAGATCACATATTCACACTGTTGTCCTTGATACAGCTGACTCTCAGACGTAAAAGAAGAAAACTCTATGCTTTTTTTGTGGACCTAAAAAAGGCTTTTGACACTGTTCCCCACTCACTTCTGTGGTCAAAATTGGGTGAATTAGGTCTGGATTTCCGCTTTGTTAACCTTATCAGGAACTACTTCGAACAAATGACAACGACGGTGAGATGGAATGGACTATTTACTGAACCCATCAAAATCCGATCGGGAGTGTTACAAGGAGAACCCTTATCACCCTATCTATTTATACTCTTTGTAACTGATTTAATCAACATTTTTAATGACTCTACTCTACCAGGCATATACCTCCCCAATTTTGGAACGGTCCACCTTTTGATGTATGCCGACGACATAATTCTCATAGGAGAATCAAAAATCAATCTACAAATAAAAATCAACATGTTGAAAAAATACTTCGAAACAAATCATCTAACCCTGAACGAATCAAAATCCAAGATAATGGTTTTCCGAAATGGTGGCCGCCCTGCAAAAAAAAAAAATATCATGACCACTATGCAAATATAACATGCAAAATCGAGAAGCATTCTCCAATCACGAGAGAACTAACTCAACACCCAATTTGAATAAATAATTCTTCCATTAATACACAATAGCTCATTCAATACCATCGTTTCCCAATTTCAAACACCTTATTTATAAAATTGAAGAGGAAACTGTCAAATTGTGTTAGTGGTACATAATGCCTGTCATGTCAAACCCGTTTAGGGCAATTATGGCCTCCCACCCCTAACCCCCCCCCCCCCCCCCCTAAATGAAGCAGACGCGGTGGCGATGTTTTCGTCTGACAAACCCCATGTTAATAAGATTATTAACAAGCGGTCGCCATTGCTGTCAAAAGTTCTGCTAAATTGACATTAAAATCCTTCCTTGTATATTGTCTGCTTTTCCTTGTCACTGAGTGACAGTCCCCGAATTTCCTCCCTCCTTCTAAATACACGAGAATCGTTCAACGAATCCGTAAATTACGGGAGATTATACCATTTAAGTTATTGGGGGCAAGCTAAGCATTCGTTTTTAAACTTATCCTACAATACATTCACCGATTTTGGTTACCTCTATGTTATTATACAGCATTATAAAGATCCTTGTCTAGTCAGAGAACAATGTTTTTTAGCTTTTTTTCTGAATAGAAGCTTTGTCAAAATAGATTAGGTTGCCTCTAAGAGGGATTATAGGTTAAAAAAACTACGTGAATCTTCTAACCATGAATGCTGTTTCCGTATTTTTAATTCTAATAACTAATGTCTAATCTTTGATATTTATCCAAATATGGTTAAGAAATGGTTATAATTTTTTTTTCTCTATTCATGATAAAATTGTGAAAAAAGTATTAAAATTACAAATATATTCTCACAATGAGTATCTTTTTTATTTAAAAAACGCTATCTTTCAAGTGTTAATCGCTCTTCAACGGGCTTACTATAATATCGACTTTATCCCACCAGAAATATTTACAAAAAGGGCTAAGTTTTTGTGAATATTTATGGTGGGATAAAGTCGATATTTTAGTAAGCCCGTTGAAGAGCGATTAACACTTGAAAGCTAGCGTTTTTTAAATAAAAAAGATACTCATTGTGAGAATATATTTGTAATTTTAATGTTTTTTTTCTCTGTTTAGACATATGGTTTTGTTGTTAATTTACAAAGAGTTCGACTTTAGGTGACTATATGGTGACAAATGTTCTTCAATTTGATCTGTTACTGACCATCACTCTAATCTTGGTGACCTTCTGCCTTGACCTCTTCTTTCTAGCTCATTGCAGGTCTTCCTCTTTTTCTTAATTTTTTTCAAACATCAATGTCTTTTCTAATCCAGTTGCTTGTGCTATGTTCCAAGTAGGTCAATCTTTCTTTACCGATTTTGGATTTTACCAGTATTAATTTCATTTAATGTTGTTGTACATTACTGGTACTATTACTGTTATTCCTGTATGTACCCTATATTTCTGTGCTTGGAGAATCTGTACAAGACTGAAAGGTCTTAATAAAAGCTTTTTATTGCTGTTAACTGCTGTTCTTACTTCTGTTTACCTGTTTAGGAGAATCCTTATGGGACGTGTGTCCTTAATAAAAGCTTTTCGTGGTTTTATTGTAGATAACTGCTATGTCTATCTGGAAGAATCCTGTATGGTGTCTTTAACAAAGGCTTTGTGTGTCTCAGGTACAGGAAGACATCTACGGGTTCCAAACGAGGTCTACAAGAGAGCTGTAAGGCTCCTCAAGAGAGGGAACGAATTCACCATTCTGGCTACATTCCGTCAGCAACCCAAGAACTCTGGAACACTCGTAGCTATCGCCGACGGAAACAAGAGGTATGGCCATGATAATCATTCTGCGAGAGGAACTTTGATGATTTATGTTTCACCTTATCATGAATAGAACCTTGACAACACTCCCTCCCCACTTGGTCTTTTTTTTTCTGTTTAATCCTTTTCATCTTTTGACATTCCATTTTATTTATATCTCCACATTAATCATTGGAAAGAATTTTAACTTTATAACACTTTAATTATTTTCTCTGATTTCTTTGGAATAGGTTAGTAGTATGTATAGAGTTATTTGTCAATTTTTTGATAAGAATTTGTGTCATTATGGTTAGGAAATAGCGATTTATTTTCTTGATTGATTTATAAATGTCACGGATAAAACTTGGGGATGTGGAAAGTTTTTGTCGCCGATCGTCTTTTTTTTTTTTTGACATGGGCAATTTTGTTCACACTTGGTTATCTCGTGTGTCTTCAATAAAGGTCACTGTAATATCTTTCAGAGTTATTGTCTCAATCCCGATATACATGCTAAAAGGTACAACTTCCTTAAGTTTTGTCCATGAGTGTATATTGGTTATCTCGTGTGTCTTCAATAAAGGTCACTGTAATATCTTTCAGAGTTATTGTCTCAATCCCGATATACATGCTAAAAGGTACAACTTCCTTAAGTTTTGTCCATGAGTGTATATTGGTTATCTCGTGCGTCTTCAATAAAGGTCACTGTAATATCTTTCAGAGTTATTGTCTCAATCCCGATATACATGCTAAAAGGTACAACTTCCTTAAGTTTTGTCCATGAGTGTATATTGGTTATCTCGTGCGTCTTCAATAAAGGTCACTGTAATATCTTTCAGAGTTATTGTCTCAATCCCGATATACATGCTAAAAGGTACAACTTCCTTAAGTTTTGTCTATGAGTGTATATTGGTTATCTCGTGTATCTTCAATAAAGGTCACTGTAATATCTTTCAGAGTTATTGTCTCAATCCCGATATACATGCTAAAAGGTACAACTTCCTTAAGTTCTGTCCATGAGTGTTACATTACGTGATGTGGTGTAGGTTCGTGGAGATCCAGAGCAGCGGGAGACGCGACGAAGTGAGATTTCTGTACCAACATCAAGGAACGCCCCGCGGTGAGACGTTCCGAGGTTTACGGCTGGCTGACGGGGCCTGGCACCGGATGGCGGTGGCGGTGAGCGGGGACAGCATCGAGCTGTACGTGGATTGTCGGCGTGTCGCCAGGAGAGTCATCCCTACACCAGATCGTCTGCCCTCCCCGGCACTCGGACTCTGGCTGGGACAGCGTGGTCCTCACACCTTCCTCTTTAAGGTACACTCTACCTACAACATTCACTTTCCTGATACCATATTCAAAGTTGATCCCAAAAAGTTCGTAAACACTTGTAAAAAAAATGAAATTACAATTATATTTGAATGAAGGCATTAAGACACGAATGTTTTTTTTTTCGCATGTAAAACAAACTTCTACTCTCCTTACTGCGAAGAAAAATATATGTTAATTTATATGTGAAAAGAAACATTCACCTCTTAATTCGTTATACGAGGGGCATCCAATAAATAAGTTTCCCTATTTTGTAACAAATAAACAACATTATTTACAATCATGAAGTTATTTTATTTTCATTATACAACTCATAGACTACTTCTCTACATAATCACTATTTCTGTCCGGACATTTTTGGTACCGTTGTAGCAATTTTTTGATACCACTGTTGTACCAAGCCGTGCCCTGTCTTCGTAGCCAGTGGTTCGCCTCCGCCTGTTTTCAATTCAAATTCAAAACATATGACATGATTGTTCCAATCGAAGAGCATCCAATTTCGATTCCAGGAGGCAGTCGAATCATTATTTCGTCAATGGTGACGCGGCGATTTGCTTCCACCACATTCCGAACAGCAGCCACGGCTGCATTGTCCGTAGCAGTAACGGGCCTGCAGCTTCGCTCGTCATCATGCACGTTTTGCCGTCCTTCCAAGAACCATGAACGCCATCGGCGAACCATTTGGATGCTCATACATCCTTCACCATACACTGGCACTAAATTGCGATGAATATTGACCGCAGTTTCATTTTTCGCTGTGAAAAAACGAATTACAGAACGGAGTTCGCAAGTGGACACGTTCACCAGTGGTAGCTCCATGGAAACTGAAGCGCTACGGACTTGCGCGTACGGGTAGAGTGATTTTGAAAGGTCACCAGCTTCCAACGCATCCTAATGACCATTTCTTACCTACTAACTAATTTTTTCAACGTTTCGTTCGCCGAAAAAAAAATAGGGAAACTTATTTATTGGATGCCCCTCGTATATATAGATGGCGCGTTATTGCTTTGTACCAATATTATTCGCCGTTATATACAATGTCTTTGTATTATGTATAAAGTAATTGTATTATGATGTATTCGCCTTAATAATATCATTTCGCCAAGTAATAAGAAAAACAACGTTCTAAGAAAACCACTAACTACTACTTTATTAAAACGTTCTCTCAAGCTTTCAGCTTCTGTAAACTGGGCCATCATCCATTCTGATTAGCATTCCCGTAATTAAATCCAGTTGTCACCCTGGTGAGTCCCAAGAGGTATTTCCATACTGTAAAACCTTCTACAGGAGTATACAACATGGTTGTTTTAATTAGAAACAATGTTGCAGGGTTCGTTGCAAGATGTCAAACTGGTAGGAGGTCAGTCAAATGGCCATCTACAGCAATGTCCACACCTGGATGCAGGTAAGTGTTGTGTACTGTGTTGTGGAGCTGTTGTCTGAAAGCTGTGTGGCACAGAATGTCCGACTTGTGGCCAGTTCCGAGATCTTCAGATGTCTGTGCTCCATCTGGAGAGTTATGTTAGGGAACTGACACAAAGGGTAAGTTCTTTCTTATCTCCACTCAAAATCAGGGTATCAAGTCTGTAGAGTTTGTTGATGGTGTCTGTGCTGGGGATGTCTCTTCTTCTTTATCTCCACTCAACATCAGGGTATCAAGTCTGTAGAGCTTGTTGATGGTGTCTGTGCTGGGGATGTGTCTCTTCTTCTTTCTTATCTCCACTCAACATCAGGGTATCAAGTCTGTAGAGCTTGTTGATGGTGTCTGTGCTGGGGATGTGTCTCTTCTTCTTTCTTATCTCCACTCAACATCAGGGTATCAAGTCTGTAGAGTTTGTTGATGGTGTCTGTGCTGGGGATGTGTCTCTTCTTCTTTCTTATCTCCACTCAACATCAGGGTATCAAGTCTGTAGAGCTTGTTGATGGTGTCTGTGCTGGGGATGTGTCTCTTCTTCTTTCTTATCTCCACTCAACATCAGGGTATCAAGTCTGTAGAGTTTGTTGATGGTGTCTGTGCTGGGGATGTGTCTCTTCTTCTTTCTTATCTCCACTCAACATCAGGGTATCAAGTCTGTAGAGCGTGTTGATGGTGTCTGTACTGGGGATGAGTCTCTTCTTCTTTCTTATCTCCACTCAACATCAGGGTATCAAGTCTGTAGAGCTTGTTGATGGTGTCTGTGCTGGGGATGGGTCTCTTCTTCTTTCTTATCTCCACTCAACAATCATATCAGGGTATCAAGTCTGTAGAGCTTGTTGTTGGTGTCTGTGTTGGGGATGAGCCTCTTCTTCTTTCTTATCTCCACTCAACATCAGGGTATCAAGTCTGTAGAGCTTGTTGATGGTGTCTGTGCTGGGGATGGGTCTCTTCTTCTTTCTTATTTCCACTCAACATCAGGGTATCAAGTCTGTAGAGCTTGTTGATGGTGTCTGTGCTGGAGATAAGTCTCGTCTTCTTTCTTATTTCCACTCAACATCAGGGTATCAAGTCTGTAGAGCATGTTGATGGTGTCTGTGCTGGGGATGGGTCTCTTCTTCTTTCTTATCTCCACTCAACATCAGGGTATCAAGTCTGTAGAGCATGTTGATGGTGTCTGTGCTGGGGATGGGTCTCTTCTTCTTTCTTATCTCCACTCAACATCAGGGTATCAAGTCTGTAGAGCATGTTGATGGTGTCTGTGCTGGGGATGGGTCTCTTCTTCTTTCTTATCTCCACTCAACATCAGGGTATCAAGTCTGTAGAGCATGTTGATGGTGTCTGTGCTGGGGATGGGTCTCTTCTTCTTTCTTATCTCCACTCAACATCAGGGTATCAAGTCTGTAGAGCTTGTTGATGGTGTCTGTGTTGGGGATGTGTCTCTTCTTCTTTCTTATCTCCACTCAACATCAGGGTATCAAGTCTGTAGAGCTTGTTGATGGTGTCTGTGTTGGGGATGTGTCTCTTCTTCTTTCTTATCTCCACTCAACATCAGGGTGTCAAGTCTGTAGAGCTTGTTGATGGTGTCTGTGCTGGGGGTGAGTCTCTTCTTCTTTCATATCTCCACTCAACATCAGGGTATCAAGTCTGTAGAGCTTGTTGATGGTGTCTGTGCTGGGGAAGAGTCTCTTCTTCTTTCTTATCTCCACTCAACATCAGGGTATCAAGTCTGTAGAGCTTGTTGATGGTGTCTGTGCTGGGGATGTGTCTCTTCTTCTTTCTTATCTCCACTCAACATCAGGGTATCAAGTCTGTAGAGCTTGTTGATGGTGTCTGTGCTGGGGATGTGTCTCTTCTTCTTTCTTATCTCCACTCAACATCAGGGTATCAAGTCTGTAGAGTTTGTTGATGGTGTCTGTGCTGGGGATGTGTCTCTTCTTCTTTCTTATCTCCACTCAACATCAGGGTATCAAGTCTGTAGAGCTTGTTGATGGTGTCTGTGTTGGGGATGTGTCTCTTCTTCTTTCTTATCTCCACTCAACATCAGGGTGTCAAGTCTGTAGAGCTTGTTGATGGTGTCTGTGCTGGGGGTGAGTCTCTTCTTCTTTCATATCTCCACTCAACATCAGGGTATCAAGTCTGTAGAGCTTGTTGATGGTGTCTGTGCTGGGGAAGAGTCTCTTCTTCTTTCTTATCTCCACTCAACATCAGGGTATCAAGTCTGTAGAGCTTGTTGATGGTGTCTGTGCTGGGGATGTGTCTCTTCTTCTTTCTTATCTCCACTCAACATCAGGGTATCAAGTCTGTAGAGCATGTTGATGGTGTCTGTGCTGGGGAAGAGTCTCTTCTTCTTTCTTATCTCCACTCAACATCAGGGTATCAAGTCTGTAGAGCTTGTTGATGGTGTCTGTGCTGGGGATGTGTCTCTTCTTCTTTCTTATCTCCACTCAACATCAGGGTATCAAGTCTGTAGAGCATGTTGATGGTGTCTGTGCTGGGGAAGAGTCTCTTCTTCTTTCTTATCTCCACTCAACATCAGGGTATCAAGTCTGTAGAGCTTGTTGATGGTGTCTGTGCTGGGGATGTGTCTCTTCTTCTTTCTTATCTCCACTCAACATCAGGGTATCAAGTCTGTAGAGCTTGTTGATGGTGTCTGTGCTGGGGATGTGTCTCTTCTTCTTTCTTATCTCCACTCAACATCAGGGTATCAAGTCTGTAGAGCATGTTGATGGTGTCTGTGCTGGGGATGTGTCTCTTCTTCTTTCTTATCTCCACTCAACATCAGGGTATCAAGTCTGTAGAGCATGTTGATGGTGTCTGTGCTGGAGATAAGTCTCTTCTTCTTTCTTATCTCCACTCAACATCAGGGTATCAAGTCTGTAGAGCTTGTTGATGGTGTCTGTGCTGGGGAAGAGTAGAGCTCAAGGATAAGTTCTACATGGTGCTATCTCTTCTCATTGGTGGACATTGATAATTCACAATTTGGATTATAGATTAGAACTACAAGGTAATAAGACACCAAATACTAATATATTAGTTTGTGACATTTTGGTAACAGCATTGTTACCATCATTCAGTACTTTTGTTTGATTGTAACAACGCTGTTACCAAAATGTTAACATTCAGTACTTTTGTTTCATGATGGTAACAAATGTTGTTATCAAAACATCCCACTATTTATTTGGTCTTACAGTAGAACTACCCCCATGAGAGGACACTCCCGCTAGAGGACACCTCTGTAGTTCTATAATCCAAATTGTACCTTAACACTACATTCAGTATTTTTGTCTAATGATAGTAACAACACTGTTATCAAAACATCACACTATTTATTTGGTCTTATTACCTTGTTTCCCTCAAGTAACTCGTTCAATACTTTAAAGATGGTAACAATGCTGTTACTGAAACGTCACACACTATTTATTTATTTAGATTAGGTCTTATTACCTTGTGTTTATAATCTATAATCCAAATTGTACCTTATCATTGGATTTGGTCTTATTACCTTGTGTTTATAATCTATAATCCAAATTGTACCTTATCATTGGATTTGGTCTTATTACCTTGTAGTTTATAATCTACAATCCAGATATTGTATTCCATACAGAAAACAAGAGAGGAATGTACTGGGGATGTGCAGTTAGAACGAGCAGAGAGCCGTCTAGCATCGCTAGAAGAATGTGAATGCCAAAAAACCTGCCGCCACAACGGGACAGTACATCAGGATGGAGCTACATGGGAGCAAGGCTGTGAAATCTGTTCCTGTGTTGTAAGTACACTGTCTACAATGTAATATAACAATGTCTAACATGTGTATGTATGTCAGCATGGAGAGGTGAAGTGTGAACCTGTACAATGTATGAAGCCAAATTGCAAATACCCAACTTTGGCTGAGGGAGAATGCTGTCCTACCTGTGGAAGTAAGTCATTGTGGCAGCGTGCAAATTTTTATACCATATTTACATATATATATATTTGCATATATACGCATATTGTTTCCCTTTCAATAATAGTTTCAAGTTGAAAATATCAAACTTACAGGAATAAAAAAAATATATCCACAAAAAAAGAAAAAAAAAAAACTTATCTCTGAAATTAAGAAAATACTGATTGTGCAACTAAAATTTGCTGATGACTTGCGCCATCTATCTGAATAAATATCAACTAATGGTTTAATTTTGTTTATTCCAGAAATTTCCAAATGTATTGCATATATTTATAACCTATTTGGAAAATTCTGGAATAATTAAAAATAATGAATAGTTTATATTTATTCCGATAGATGGTGCAAGCCATCTGCAACATTTAGTTTGCAGATTACCAGATGTCTTGATTTCTGATGTTCTTGATGTCTGATTCGAGTACAATTTCACTTTTTTGTGTTATTTTTTGTATCACTGTGAGCCTGGTGTTTTTAACTTAACATTGATATAAGGAAATAATTAAATAAAAAGACATATATTGGATCAAAATATCATTTATTTTACCTATATTTCAGTTGGCTGAACCTTTATCAAGGTATTATAACATTTTAATTGTTGTTGACACACATTAAATATGTTATAACACCTTGATAAAGGTTGGCGTTCAGCCAACTGAAATATTGGTAAAATAAATGATATCTGGATCCAATATATGTCTTTTTAATTAAAGTTTTTGTGAAAACACAAGGTAATATGTCCAAATCCAAATAAATAGTGTGTGATGTTTCAGTAACAATGTTGTTACCGAAACCTCACACACTATTTAATTATTTAGATTAGGTCTTATTACCTTGTGTCTATAATCTATAATTCAAATTGTGCTTTATCATTATTGAGAAGTTGTAAGAAAGAAAATGGTTTATGAAAAGGGCATCTCCTTATCATGCAACTGAAAGTTGCATGATAAGGAGATGCCTTTTACTTAATTTATTCACCTTATCCCAGTACAATATTTGTTCACAAAGGTGTACTGTGTGTTGTGTAAACAGAGCAGTGTGTGCTACATAAGGTACTGTATGATGATGGGGAGCTGGTGAGCCCGCGGGAGTGCGTCCAGTGTAAATGTCACAACGGCAGCATGCAGTGTCGAAGGATTGACCCTGAAACTACATGTCCCCCTCTCTCCTGTCCCACCGACCAGCAGTTCAAGGTCCCCGGGGAATGCTGCAAACTCTGTCCTGATACTGACTTCTGTGCTACCACAAACTGCCATGCCAACGCTACCTGCGTCAACCTCCAGACCCGCGCCATGTGCCAGTGTAACGTGGGCTTCCATGGGGATGGAACTACCTGCCAAGGTAATCTTTCTACTTGGCATCTATCATGGTCTTTGGGGATAACAACACCAACGCTGTCTATAAACAACTTGTAGCATGGACTCGTGGAAATTGTGTGTAATCTTTGGGAACAAGAAACAACAACAACACTGTCTATAAGCAGCTTGGAGCATGGACTCGTGGAATTGGTGTAATCTTTACACAAGGGGATAAGAAACAACAACAACAACATTGTCTATAAACAGCTGGAGGAGCATGGACTCGTGGAATTGGTGTAATCTTTACACAAGGGGATAAGAAACAACAACACTGTCTATAAACAGCTGGAGGAGCATGGACTCGTGGAATTTGTGTAATCTTTACACAAGGGGATAAGAAACAACAACACTGTCTATAAACAGCTGGAGGAGCATGGACTCATGGAATGTGTGTTTCAGATATCAACGAATGTGAAAAAGAGGGAGGACATGAAGGACACCACTGCCGTCAAAATACTCAATGTGTCAACATTCCAGGAGCATATGAATGTCAGTGTCTTCCAGGATTTACACGGGCCGATGCTTACAACTGTGCAGGTACTGGCTACACTTTTATTGTATATTTATTTTTACTATGTATAATGAGGGGTCAGTAGAAGGATGGTCTAAACAAGGGGTCAACAAACTTTTGAGTTAGATGAGCCAAAAATTACAATAAAGAAAATTTCAAAGTTTTTAAAGAGCCACATTTTTTTTTCTTGCCAACAATAACTGCAACAATCCCAAACTGTTTTTCATATGTGTAGACATGTGGTGTACTTACAGTAAAAGTAGTCGCTAACTACCCACCATGATTATCATGGCCTGTACCATATGTAGACATGTGGTGTACTTACAGTAAAAGCAGTCACTAACTACCCACCATGATTATCATGGCCTGTACCATGTGTAGACATGTGGTGTACTTACAGTAAAAGTAGTCGCTAACTACCCACCATGATTATCATGGCCTGTACCATATGTAGACATGTGGTGTACTTACAGTAAAAGTAGTCGCTAACTACCCACCATGATTATCATGGCCTGTACCATATGTAGACATGTGGTGTACTTACAGTAAAAGTAGTCGCTAACTACCCACCATGATTATCATGGCCTGTACCATATGTAGACATGTGGTGTACTTACAGTAAAAGCAGTCACTAACTACCCACCATGATTATCAAGGCCTGTACCACATGTACTAGGGATAATCAAACAAAACCACAATATATAATGAAGTTAATGTGATGTGTACAGAATATGATGAATGTGCTGCTAAAGACCACAAGTGTGATCCCAACGCCACGTGCCTCAATACAAAAGGAAGCTATGAATGCCAATGTAAAGAGGGCTTCACAGGAGACGGTTTCACATGTCAACGTAAGTCGTACACTTTGTGTATGTTTGACATATGTTCTAACATGGAACCTGTACAGCTATCTGTAGCCATCCCTGTCAGAACGGAGGGCGATGTGTGGCTCCAGATGTGTGTACCTGCCAACGAGGGTTTACAGGTCCTAGCTGTGAACTTGGTAAGTTATTTATTGCAAGGAACTCTTCCTAGTAAATTTTGAAATGAACCAGGCGATAAGGAAGATTGGTGTCTTTATTATATAAAATGAGCACAAGCTTTCGGGTAAAAACCCTTCTACAGGTGGCTATCACATAGCAAGATGGATACCAATGGCAAGAGCTTCTCAAATGTATATAGCAGAGGTAATTTGTATAAACAGCGTGAAAATAAAAAGAGGCAAAGTAGACAAAAAGCTATTAAATAAATATATATGGAGAGGTAATTTGTTACCGTTTTATATTAAAAAAAAAACATCTTCCTTATCGCCTGGGTCATTTCAAGTTATTTATTCATGATAAAATTAATAAAAAAAGTTTTAAAATTACAATTTCTCACAATGAGTTTCTTTTTATTTTATTTAAACCGTTTCAAGCTTTCAGACATCTCTGCCTTTCTAATGGAAAACATCTATAATGAATGAAACTTTAGCATCAGATGACGTCCATTGCCTATGTTCTCCATTACAAGGACATAGATGTCTTGTGATGGTATTTGATATAAAAATATATTAATCTCCAGAAACCTTTTTGAATACTTTAATTAATGTACAAGAAATTAAACATAAGGTAATAAGACTAAATCCTAATTAGTATGCGACATTTCAGTAACAGCGTTGTTACCATCTTCATACAAAAGTACTGAATGGCCAATACATATTCAGTACTTTTGTCTGAAGGTAACAATGCTGTTACTGAAATGTCACACACTAATTAGGATTTAGTCTTAATTATCTTAATATTCTTAATTAATAATCCAAATTGTACTTTATGATAGTATCATGACTTTATCTGGGGTGTAGATGTGGACGAATGTACACTGGGCCTCCATCTTTGTCAAGCCAACGCCCGGTGTGTCAACATGCCAGGATGGTATTACTGTGATTGCCTACCAGGATATCAGAGTGTTCCCACACTGGACAGTGAAGCTGTAATCTGTACAGGTGAGATTGAATATCTACAATTCTGTAACTTCACAGCTAACTGTGTGTCAATTTTCAGATATCGATGAATGTTTGACGGACCTCCATTCTTGTCAGGCTGGATCTAGGTGTGTCAATGAGGAAGGTACATTCCGCTGTGAATGTGGAAACTCCTCGTGTTCTCTGAGTAAGTTGATTACTTCTCTATCCTCATTTAGATTATTGGAAAATTTATCAATTTTGTTTGTTATATTCTCATATGAAGTGATTTGTACACTCATTGATGTGACAACACTTAAGGAAGTTGTACCTTTTAGCATGTATATCGGGATTGAGACAATAACTCTGAAAGATATTACAGTGACCTTTATTGAAGACACACGGGATAACCAATATACACTCATGGACAAAACTTAAGGAAGTTTTACCTTTTAGCATGTATAACGGGATTGAGACAATAACTCTGAAAGATATTACAGTGACCTTTATTGAAGACACACGGGATAACCAATATACACTCATGGACATAACTTAAGGAAGTTGTACCTTTTAGCATGTATAACGGGATTGAGACAATAACTCTGAAAGATATTACAGTGACCTTTATTGAAGACACACGGGATAACCAATATACACTCATGGACATAACTTAAGGAAGTTGTACCTTTTAGCATGTATAACGGGATTGAGACAATAACTCTGAAAGATATTACAGTGACCTTTATTGAAGACACACGAGATAACCAATATACACTCATGGACAACACTTAAGGAAGTTGTACCTTTTATCATGTATATCGGGATTGAGACAATAACTCTGAAAGATATTACAGTGACCTTTATTGAAGACACACGAAATATCCAATATACACTCATGGACAAAACTTAAGGAAGTTGTACCTTTTAGTATGTTTATCGGGATTGAGACAATAACTGAAAGATATTACAGTGACCTTTATTGAAGACACACAAGATAACCAAATGTGAACAAACTGTCTCCTTAAAAATAGATGACTGGAGACATTAAAGACTTAAGTATTGTCCATGAGTACATATAGACTTTATTCCTATACAACATAAACTTGATTACAGTACTGAACAACAGTTGTATTGTTGTGCAGGCTGCCTACATGAAGGTCTGGTGCGAGAAGATGGCCAGAGCTGGCAAGATGGCGGATGTTCGCGCTGCGAGTGTCGTGGTGGAGTGGCGTCATGTTCCCCACTGCCATGTGACTGTAGCAGAGCTGATGTGGACCTGGACTGCTGTCCTCAGTGTGACAGATCCTCCATGTGCGCCCACCAGGACCTTCCTGGCAGGCTGTTCCGTAATGGGGACCAATGGATTCACCAGTGTCAAATGTGTGAATGCATGGTGAGCAAATTTTGTTTAGAAACCCTTAATTCAATCACTAATACTTTCATATTTCAATACCCATTTGTTTTCGACCGCTACAACCTGGGTTCGATTCCCGCTTTAGGCACTTTTTTTCTGATTTAAAAAAATAAAATTGCTCCAATGAACCCCGGTTCTTGCAAAAGTTGAACTCTACCAGTGAATGCAAGTAACCAAACAGAGCTCTAGCATATTTGTAAGTGCAAAGTCTTAACTGCTTCTCACATGTGTCATACTTACAGTCGCCTACTTCTACCCACCATGATTATCATGGCCTGTACTTTAGGGATAAGCAGAAAAGAAAAGAAAAAGATTTCAATACTAAATTAAATAATAATTATTATTTACAATAAAATAAACAGGATAACTCTGACCAACAGCAGCATTGTTAGAAAGAAGAGAAAGACCTCTTTAAAAATGCTGAGTTCAACTGTTGATAGACCTCAGTGTTGAGGTATAGAGGAATGTCTAAGCAGGTTGAATGGTACAGTATGGAGAAGTTGACTGCTGGGAGCTAGCCTGCCCTCCTACTCCCTGTCTGCAGCCCCAGCTAGCACCCGGGGAATGTTGCCCCCGCTGCAACGACGACCCCTGCACTGCCCCTGCCACAAACTCCTCCTCACAGCTAGGATGTGCCTACAATGGCTATCTCCTCCAATCAGGGGAGCAAGTCCCTGTCCACAGGGATGACCCTTGTACCTCGTGCAGATGTCAGGTAAATACTCATTCCTTGTCACTCAAGTTTTTGTCTTCGTTAGTTTTTTATTAGATTACATAACTAACCATCTTCCTGCTAATTAACTTTTTAAACCATTTCTTTTTAATGCTAACAGATGCTAATCAAAAAGTAAACAATAACAATTATTATACAATAAATAAAGCTTCCAGGGCTAAGTTCCTTGTTCAACTTTTTATTATCAAACTTTCGGACTTCTTAGTCCTTCAACAGGATTATCACGTTAATAAATTAATAATAAATACTGTTTTTATATACAGATTGTTATATAGATATTTTAAATACTTATTATATATTGAGAGAAAATATATTCTACATTATTTCTGTTTGTAAATCAAAATATTTTGGAAATATACAGTGCATGGTGGATGTTACCTCGAGACTTCAAATTAAATTTTGATTTACAAACAGAAATAATGAAATATATTTCTCTCTCAATATATAATACATATTTAAACTATGTATATAATAACGTATATATAAAAACAGTAATTATTATTAAGTTGTTAACATGATAATCCTGTTGAAGGACTGACAAGTCCGAAAGCTTGAAAATAAAAAGTTGTACAAGAAACTTAACCCTGGAAGCTTTATTTATTTTATAATATTATAAATCAGGGAAGAACTTTTATAAATAACAATTATAAACACAAGGTAATAAGATCAAATCCAAACAGTGTGTGATGTTTGTGTAACAGCATTGTTACCATCTTCAGGCAAAAGTGCTGTTGTTTAACAAGTGTACTTTTGTCTGATGGTAACAACGCTATTGCTGAAAAATGCCGTACACTATTTATTCATTTTAATTTGGTCTTATTACCTTGTGTTTATAATTTATTATCCAAATTGTATCGTATAATGCCAATGATAAGGTATAATTTGGATTATAGATTAAAAAAACATAAGTTATTAAAACCAAATTATTGAAATGTTTGTGATGTTTCGGTAACAGCGTTGTTACCATCTTCAGAGAAAAGTATTGAATGACAACATTGATAACAGTAACTATATAAAATGCTCCAGAATACATTTTGGCTTGCATTAGATGTACTAAACAGGACCTTTGGGAGAGGCTGCTGCTTATCATAAAACAGCTGGAGGAGCATGGACTCCTGGAATTGGTGTAATCTTCACACAAGGGGATAAGAAACAACAACAACACTGTCTATAAACAGCTGGAGGAGCATGAACTCATTTAATTTGTGTAATCTTTACACAAGGGGATAAGAAACAACAACAACACTGTCTATAAACAGCTGGAGGAGCATGGACTCATGGAATTGGTGTGATCTTTACACAAGGGGATAAGAAACAACAACAACACTATTTAAAACATGCTGTGGTACAATTTCTCATTCAGTACTTTTGTCTGAAGATGGTAACAACGCTGAAACATCACACACTATTTATTTGGTGTGTTATTACCTTGTGTTTATAACAAACAAACTAACACCTATATGATGCAATTCTACAGTCCGGTGAACTAACAGCACTAACAATGATGATGTAACGTCCAGGTTCCTCTCTTCCAACATTCTATAAGCAATTCGGGGCTCCGGTAATAACCCTTTGTTTTACTAATTTGCACCCACTCACCCCCTGCATGGAAACTTTTCACTGCACCCTGCTAGTAGGATTGCACCATATCTCTCTCTCTTCCAAATCTTTCTTCCCTTCTCTTTTGCATGGTTTCCTTGTATGTTTATTGTTGTTGTGTATGTGTGCACTACCTTTATTTGGAGACATTGGGAATCCATAAACTGTTGTCCCCTAATATACCCCTATTTGAAACTATTATAGACTTGTATGAATTCTTTCTAAAAATAAAATAATTTCTACTGTCCTTACTGCAATGGAAAAATTATGGGAGGGCCTGGCTCATCAGTGGTCAACCCTCCCAGCCTTTTCACCAGTTTAAACTGTAAAATCTTTGTTTATGTAATATAATTAGCAAACATATTAAAATATTTATTTATTAGATATATTTATTTACTTACAGGATTGTTGTTAGTATTAGATAGCGTTAGTTATTCACATTCTACATCAAACTCAACTGTGTTACAGAGTACGATATTAACTCTATTACATAATCTACGCTGTTATATTACATTTTATCGGTTTTCCTTTTATAGTGATACTGATGCTAGACTCTTAGATGGAGTTTTTATATTTATAATTGTATGTAATTCTGCTGTCCTCAAAGCTTATGTCCATAGTTCATCTAAAATACCCATTCCAAGAGTCTAGCATCAGTATCACTATAAAAGGAAAGCAGCAAAATGCATTATAACAGCGGTATGGTAGATTAAATTGGCGAAACCGCTGGGAGGGTTCACCACTGATGAGCCAAGCCCTCCCATTAATTTTTCCATTGCAGTAAGGACAATAGATATTGTTTGATCCTTAAAAGAATCATACACGTCTATAATAGTTTCGAATTTTGATAACAGATGGCGTGCTAATGTATCCCCCATGTAACACAAACTGAATGTAAACAGTGGAATAATCTTGAGACAAGATGTCTGCTTTCATGTTAGGAATGGCCTCAAACTACAGTCAGACTTTCACCAAAGTGTCTCATGGTGCTAAGATCAACGAAAGCTACATCCCATTTCATTGAAATTTGTGTAGTCTTCACACAAGGGGATAAGAAATAACAATTAAGATAGCTGAACTATCAATGTGTCTTTTGTCAAAAGGACAAGGCTACAAATTAACAAAATAAGAAAGGACACTTCTGTAATTAGGTTTTGCCTTTACATAGAGGTAGTAATATAATTTTATTCACGATCGAACGTTGTACTGTACGTATTACATCCCAAACACGACACCAGCCATCTCTGTCTTGAGCTACATGTACCATCTCGGCGACCGTTAAACCAGTGAGTTCCTTTAATTGGTCCATCTTCTCTTATTACAATCATTATATTCACGATCGAACGTTGTACTGTACGTATTACATCCCAAACACGACACCAGCCATCTCTGTCTTGAGCTCCTTGTATCATCTCGGCGACTGTTAAACCAGTGAGTTCCTTTAATTGGTCCATCTTCTCTTATTACAATCATTATAATCACGATCGAACGTTGTACTGTACGTATTACATCCCAAACACGACACCAGCCATCTCTGTCTTGAGCTCCTTGTACCATCTCGGCGACTGTTAAACCAGTGAGTTCCTTTAATTGGTCCATCTTCTCTTATTACAATCATTATAATCACGATCGAACGTTGTACTGTACGTATTACATCCCAAACACGACACCAGCCATCTCTTGTCTTGAGCACCATGTACCATCTCGACGACCGTTAAGCCAGTGAGTTCCTTTAATTGGTCCATCTTCTCTTATTACAATCATTATATTCACGATCGAACGGTGTACTGTACGTATTACATCCCAAACACGACACCAGCCATCTCTGTCTTGAGCTCCATGTACCATCTCGGCGACCGTTAAACCAGTGAGTTCCTTTAATTGGTCCATCTTCTCTTATTACAATCATTATATTCACGATCGAACGGTGTACTGTACGTATTACATCCCAAACACGACACCAGCCATCTCTGTCTTGAGCTCCATGTACCATCTCGGCGACCGTTAAACCAGTGAGTTCCTTTAATTGGTCCATCTTCTCTTATTACAATCATTATATTCACGATCGAACGTTGTACTGTACGTATTACATCCCAAACACGACACCAGCCATCTCTGTCTTGAGCTCCATGTACCATCTCGGCGACCGTTAAACCAGTGAGTTCCTTTAATTGGTCCATCTTCTCTTATTACAATCATTATATTCACGATCGAACGTTGTACTGTACGTATTACATCCCAAACACGACACCAGCCATCTCTGTCTTGAGCTCCATGTACCATCTCGGCGACCGTTAAACCAGTGAGTTCCTTTAATTGGTCCATCTTCTCTTATTACAATCATTATATTCACGATCGAACGTTGTACTGTACGTATTACATCCCAAACACGACACCAGCCATCTCTGTCTTGAGCTCCATGTACCATCTCGGCGACCGTTAAACCAGTGAGTTCCTTTAATTGGCCCACGTCCAGGGATGTGTCGCCCAGATGTCTTTCCAGTCAGTATGGTGTACTCCATTCCCTTTCCAGGGAGATAGTTCAGAGGTAGTTCTGCTGTATTTGTATTGACTTGGGAAAAACACTTCAACAAATAACGTAACTCCTTTACTAACCATTACTAATAACAACTAACAATTTTACTAATCAAAATAATAAAGCACAATTTGGATTATAGATTATAAACACAAGGTAATAAGACCAAATCCAATGATAAGGTACAATTTGGTTTATAGATTATAAACACAAGGTAATAAGACCAAATCCAATGATAAGGTACAATTTGGATTATAGATTATAAACACAAGGTAATAAGACCAAATCCAATGATAAGGTACAATTTGGATTATAGATTATAAACACAAGGTAATAAGAACAAATCCAATTATAAGGTACAATTTGGATTATAGATTATAAACACAAGGTAATAAGACACCAAATCCAATGATAAGGTACAATTTGGATTATAGATTATAAACACAGGGTAATAAGACACCAAATCCAATGATAAGGTACAATTTGGATTATAGATTATAAACACAAGGTAATAAGACACCAAATCCAAATAAATAAATAGTGCGAGACGTTTTGGTAACAGCATTTTTACCATCTTTTTCAATACTTTTTGTCTGAAGATGGTAACAACACTGTTACTGAAACATCACACATTATTTATTTATTTGGATTTGGTGTCTTATTACCTTGTGTTTACTAATACTACGTTTAAAAATACTACAAAGGGTGAGTCAATAAGTTTTAAGAAAAATGTCCATATAAAATAAATTGGAGTATAAACTTACTTTTTTTTTGTTATTTTTCTACATAATCATTGTGCTTTTTCAATTCATATGTTCCATCTTTTAACTAGATTGTCAAATCCTTGAGAAAAGGAGATTTACGGTTGTTCCCTACACGAATCTTGGGACAAACTTTTCCATCTTCAAATTCGTCAAGAATCTTTGTCCACATAGAGCAGATTTTTTTTTGCTTATCCCTAGTACACATGGTACAGGCCATGATAATCATGGTGGATAGTTAGCGACTGCTTTTTACTGTAAGCGCACCACATGTCTACACATGTGAAAAGCAGTTTGACTTTGCACATACAAATGTGCCAGAGCCCCGTTTGGTTACTTGCACTCGCTGGTGGGGTTGGACTTTTGCAAGAATTGCGAGGCCATTGGAGCATTTTTTTTTTTTTTTTTAACAGAAAAAAGTCCAATACGGGAATCAAACCTGGGTCGTAGTGGTCCAAAACCAACGGTTTAGACCATCCTTCCACCAACCCCCATAACTGCCATAAAATGTAGGGAAAGGCAAAAACCATCTGAAACACGTCGCTGTAAACCTTTATTCCTTCTTCAAGATGATGTCTGGTGATTCCTTCTCTTGTATCTTTTTGAGTCCCATAAAAAAGGTGGGTAAAAGCTTACCTGCTGAAACTTGGGTCTTAAATCTCTTTAGCTTTGGGGAAGATGAATGTAGCCACTCCAATGACTATGTTTATTTCACTCTGGTTCCCAATGATGAAGCCAGGTGTTATCACAAGTAATAATATTGTATAAATGGTCATGATAAAAGAAAATAAGACCTAATCCAAATAATTTATCAGTGTGTGATGTTTCAGTAACAACATTGTTACCATCATCAGACTATTAAATTATTTGGATTAGGTCTTATTTTCTTTTATTATAATCTATAAAAGGTCATTTCCATTCTCTTAGAAATTGTAATAAATAGGCTTGTCTTCTTCCTTATCTCCACTCAATCATATTAGGGTATCAAGTTGTGACCCTTGATGGTGTCTGTTTGACAACCATCATCTTCTTCTTTCTTATCTCCACTCAACAATCGTATCAGAGTATCAAGCTTGTAGAGCTTGTTGATGGTGTCTGGGCTGGGGATGAGTAGAGCTCATCAATGGATGAGTCAATACAGTCAATAATATGTCTTGGGATTGCAGGTTGACACTTAGTACATAGTAGGTAAACCTTGTATCCATTGTCATTGCCCGTAGATGACTTAAGTCTGGAACTCAGTTGTTCTCTTGGGAGGACAGAATTGTCCCTCCTGCTCTGTACCAGTCATGTGTAGCATTAGATTTCCATTCCTGCAGGCATTGGGTTTTGATGGTACGGAGGAGGTACAACCATCATGACTGGGTGAAGTAGATTGTTTGCCTTGTGGAACACTCACATGATTTTGTTTATGATTATCGGTCAGTTGCCTTGGTATCCAATGTGATGACACTTCATGGTATTTTAAATTTTCCATATGATATTGCTAACAGATCCATGGCTTATTTCATATATTTTTACAATAATATTGATCTTTGATTCGCTGAATTTTCTGTATTTCTTCATATAGATGGAATTTTTGCCTGGAGGATATTGGTCTAAAGAGACAAAGGTCTCCTCTCCCGTCAAAATAGATGGCATCTAGTTTTGACATCTATTTTGACGGGAGAGGCGACCTTTGTCTGTATTTCTTCATTTATCAATCTGCAATGGTGCTCATCGGTAGAAGTTGGAAGGTCTTGCGTAGCGCTCGGTGTTGCTAACACTAAGTTACAATTTGGATTATAGATTATAATAAAATAAAATAAGACCTTATCCAAATGATTTATTAGTGTGGAATTAGAGAATATTTGTCCATATAGTCACCAAATTTTACTCAATATACACTAAATACAAGAAAATAAGACCTAATCCAAATAATTTATTAGTGTGGAATTAGAGAATATTTGTCCATATAGTCACCAAATTTTACTCAATATACACTAAATACAAGAAAATAAGACCTAATCCAAATGATTTATTAGTGTGGAATTAGAGAATATTTGTCCATATAGTCACCAAATTTTACTCAATATACACTAAATACAAGAAAATAAGACCTAATCCAAATGATTTATTAGTGTGGAATTAGAGAATATTTGTCCATATAGTCACCAAATTTTACTCAATATACACTAAATACAAGAAAATAAGACCTAATCCAAATAATTTATTAGTGTGGAATTAGAGAATATTTGTCCATATAGTCACCAAATTTTACTCAATATACACTAAATACAAGAAAATAAGACCTAATCCAAATAATTTATTAGTGTGGAATTAGAGAATATTTGTTCATATAGTCACCAAATTTTACTCAATATACACTAAATACAAGAAAATAAGACCTAATCCAAATAATTTATTAGTGTGGAATTAGAGAATATTTGTTCATATAGTCACCAAATTTTACTCAATATACACTAAATACAAGAAAATAAGACCTAATCCAAATGTGTGTGACGTTTAATGGACAGTAAATTGTGCTTTTTATCATAACAACAAGGATAAATTTAGAAAAGGGCATCTCCTTATCGTACAACTGAAAGTTGCTGATGGCTGCTTGGGGGCTGATGAGGGCCAACAGCCTGAAACACGTCCGTGGTTAGCTTTTCTTGATTAATCAAGAACGGGTATTTGGCCAATTCTGGAATAATTAAAAATCAACGAGAATAGTTGATATTTATTCCGATAGATGGCGCAAGCCATCAGCAACTTTCAGTTGCACGATAAGGAGATGTCTTTTTCTAAATTTATGCACCTTATCCCAGTACAATATTACATTTGTACTATTTTTTCATAACAAGGATAAATGGTAGGTAAATATTGGGATCCCAATGTCTCCAAACAATGCTTGTCACTTTAAACCATGTTTGTCAGCCATTAATGAACAACGAAGGTTCTAAACAAAGTTTATGTTTCAGAATGGCCATGTTTGCTGCTCCTTCAGGATGGATTGTGAACGGACTAGTAGCAGGACTCATCTTAACTTTGTGGACTTAAGTCCATCTTCGAGGAAGAGGAAACACCTAGTCAGGAGTCCGTAAAACACAGTGCGGCCATGTGTAATATGTACAGTAACTGGAGGCTACCTCTGTGGAAACAATCAGAACCAGCTCAAAAATCTCATTTTGGAAATCTTTTATGTTGAAATTTTTCACTTCCCCCCTCTTTTTTTGTCTTTGATTTATACGTTTTTTTTCTCTTCTCTTTAAATCTTTACAACATATCTCTTTATAATAGGAAGAAAATTTGTCTATTTTTTTGATAATCTAAACGATTTTTTTTTTCAAAAAGGGCAATCAAAATTTTTTATTAATATTCTTTATAAAGTGAAATTTTTTTGAGGTTTTTTTTTTCTGTTTTGTTTTCTCTTTATACTTATATACCTCCCCTCTTCTTTTTTCAAACTCTTTTTGGGAAAATGTTCATCTTCTTGTACCTGAGAAATTTTGTCTTCTTAATTAGCAATTGGTCGGTGAGATTAAACTGAAGGTGTCTGAATATTTGTATAAAACATTCCATGTTAAAGGGCTGAGGTTGTTATTGCGATATCCTTTTTTTTTTTTTTTTTAAATCTTAAAAAAAGGATTACTAGTCCTGTAAAAAGAAAAAATAGAATGTACATTATATCAGGAAGGTTGAGGGAATAGATGTTTTGATAGCAATTTTGCAATTTTTTTTTTTTTTTCGATTCAATTTTTTTTTTTCAATCTTTTTTTTTTTGTTTTTATTTTTTACAAAAAGATAGTCATTTAAAAATAATAATAATAATAAAATTATTATAATAATTAATTATGAAAAAAAAATAGTTACATGAATTTTTATATTTATGAAAAAAAAATTTTTTTTTGTTTATATGAAAATGAAGGTTAAAAAGAGTTTTTTTTTGTTATCTATTTATATAAAAATATATATTTTGAAAAGTAAAAAAAAAAGACAAATGTAAAATAAAATAAACCTATTCCCCAATCTTGACTTTAACCGTATTTAGCCCAATTCTCCGGGTTTGTAAAAACTGAACAAATAATTATCTGTACATAGTTATATATTTAAAAAAACACAAAAAAAAAACAAAAAAAAAAACAAATTTACTATTTATTGATCAGGTTCCTGTGTGTGAGTCTAAATTTTTTTTTTCTTATTCCGAGGAAAAAAAAAATTAAACACATTTGAATACTAGAAATTTAACGTAAATAGAAATTTAAAAAATGTAATAAAATTAAAAAAAAAGATTTCATTTATTTATTTTCCATGGAATACATTCATATTGGATTTGTGGAGAAAACTGAGTGAAGATTGTGTTTTATGTTTGTTTGATTGTTGGTATAAACACAAGTGTTTTGATGGTTAACTTTGTTGTCGATAATACAGTAGAACTATCTCCATGTGAGGACATCTCTCTACAAAGGACAGTTTCCATTGTCAAAATTACCATTTAGCATCTCTCCAGTAAGCTAAATACAGTAGAACTACCTCTCTGTAAAATACAACACCTAGTTACAGAGCCAAAGTGTCCTTTTGGGAGAGGTGTCCTCTTACTGGAGAGTTACTAAATACAGTAGAACTACCTCTCTGTAAAAGACAACACCTAGTTACAGAGCCAAAGTGTCCTTTTGGGAGAGGTGTCCTCTTACTGGAGAGTTGTTAAATACAGTAGAACTACCTCTCTGTAAAAGACAACACCTAGTTACAGAGCCAAAGTGTCCTTTTGGGAGAGGTGTCCTCTTACTGGAGAGTTACTAAATACAGTAGAACTACCTTTCTGTAAAAGACAACATCTAGTTACAGAGCCAAAGTGTCCTTTTGGGAGAGGTGTCCTCTTACTGGAGAGTTGCTAAATACTGTAGAAGTACCTCTCTGTAAAGGACAACACCTAGTTACAGAGCCAAAGTGTCCTTTAGGGAGAGGTGTCCTCTTACTGGAGAGTTGCTGAATACAGTAGAACTACCTCTCTATAAAAGACAACACCTAGTTACAGAGCCAAAGTGTCCTTTAGGGAGAGGTGTCCTCTTACTGGAGAGTTGCTAAATACAGTAGAACTACCTCTCTGTAAAGGACAACACCTAGTTACAGAGTGTCCTTTAGGGAGAGGTGTCCTCTTACTGGAGAGTTGCTAAATACAGTGGAACTACCTCTCTGTAAAGGACAACACCTAGTTACAGAGCCAAAGTGTCCTTTAGGGAGAGGTCCTCTTACTGGAGAGTTGCTAAATACAGTAGAACTACCTCTCTGTAAAGGACAACACCTAGTTAGAGCCAAAGTGTCCTTTAGGGAGAGGTGTCCTCTTACTGGAGAGTTGCTAAATACAGTAGAACTACTTCTCTGTAAAGGACAACACCTAGTTACAGAGCCAAAGTGTCCTTTAGAGAGAGATGTCCAATTACTGGAGAGTTGCTGAATTCAGTAGAACTACCTCTCTGTAAAGGACAACACCTAGTTACAGAGCCAAAGTGTCCTTTAGGGAGAGGTCCTCTTACTGGAGAGTTGCTAAATACAGTAGAACTACCTCTCTGTAAAGGACAACACCTAGTTAGAGCCAAAGTGTCCTTTAGGGAGAGGTGTCCTCTTACTGGAGAGTTGCTAAATACAGTAGAACTACCTCTCTGTAAAGGACAACACCTAGTTACAGAGCCAAAGTGTCCTTTAGGGAAAGATGTCCTCTTACTGTAGAGTTGCTAAATACAGTAGAAATACCTCCCTGTAAAGGGCAATACCTAGTTACAGAGCCAAAGTGTCCTAAAGGAGAGGTGTCCTCTTACTGGAGAGTTGCTAAATTCAGTAGAACTACCTCTCTGTAAAGGACAACACCTAGTTACAGAGCCAAAGTGTCCTAAAGGAGAGGTGTCCTCTTACTGGAGAGTTGCTAAATAGTAGAAATTATAATTTTGCAAATGAAAACTGTCCTTTGTAGAGAGGTGTCCTCTAAAGAGAGGCTCTACTGTATAGAAAACTTATATAATGTTGTTTTTGGTGACGCCCACCGCGGGATAGGGAAAGAAAAAGAGCTTACCTTCTTGGAAGCAATTGTAAAGTTAAAAACCCTACAGTGGAATTTCACAATAGAATCAACTGCCTGTCCTATAACAACACAGAATAGATAAACCTTATCAACTCCATATTTATTAAACCAACTTGTACATTTACATACTGGCCTATACCGTGACAGGGTGGGAGTTTGTAGCTCTGTGTCTACGAGAGCAGTAGTACACTACACCGTATCCTGTCATGGCCGCCATAATGACGGTACAAGAGACAATCCGGTGGTACAGAAGTATATCTCTGTGTAGCGGGTAATACTTGTTGCATACTGCATATTGGTCACACATGCCTGCACCTCTCTGACAGCTCGACCCTGTAGCTTTCCTCACTTTCACATTCTCATAGGCGTAGACGTCGCTCTCCTTCTTGTTTAGAATGGGTTGACAGTTTAGTTTCTTGTCCATGCAGCATTCATAGCACGAGTCTTCTATCTCGTCACACTCACATGGATGGAGGAACACAGAATCACACGGTGACGTCTTGTTCCGTGTTGACATCGCTGGTAGAAGGTAAACCATGACTATCATTGTGGTCATTTCACCGGAATCTCTAACAATCGTTGTTATCTACACCCTGCCTCGAGACACCTGTAGTGATATTTGAGAGATTTATATGGATGAGGTTTGATGCTATTGGATGTTGGGAGAGACAACGTGCCATTACGGAATGAACGCTGGGTAAACAGGATCTACCGGAATATCTAACAATCGTTGTTATCTACACCCTGCCTCGAGACACCTGTAGTGATATTTGAGAGATTTATTTGGATGAGGTTTGATGCTAATGGATGTTGGGAGAGACAACGTGCCATTACGGAATGAACGCTGGGTAAACAGGATCTACCACTCGAGGAAGAAGTCAAAAGAAAGTTACATAAACACATCAATTTTCGCAAGTGTCGGACCAAATATGGGCAACGGGTTTAATAATGTTTCATATTGATGCAATAATCTCAATTCGCCGTGTATTGTTCCTCCACGGGCCGTGTAACGACACGTATTGGCAACACGTGGAATTCAATAGGTACAATGACAGGTCACTGACCCACAGATACTGGAGTTGCCGAGCCGTGCTCCGGGAGGTGTTCGCCTCCTGCGAAGTGCCCCTGGATCTACAGGCCTGGCTGTTCTGTCTCCATCCCGAGACAATGACCAGTGTATCAACCATCTACATCCTAGGAGTGATATGGCCACCAGACCTCTCGGTCCATAACCCGGTCCTTTTTCAGTCACCTAGCCAGGGGAATGATGCATTCTCCATGCATCGAGCGGCCATTTGGTTTGTTCTCTATCGCCCGCCTTTATGGTCTAGCTCAGTGATTCTCAACCAATGTGCCGCGGTAATTTTGTGTGCCGCGAAATTCTAAAAATGTGCCGCCGAATTTTAGTCATATGATTATGTTCACGTTTGTATTGGTTTTTCTTTTTCATTTTTTTACTTTTTAAAATAACGAAATTAGCAAATTGAATGTTAGAGATGTATATTACTTATATTTTGCATAGAAATATTGATACATAATTTGAATTTTCTTGCATTCAAGTTAGCAAAAGTGTGCCGCGAAATTCTAAAATTGTGCCGCCAAATTTTCAAATCTTTAAAATAATGCCGCAACAAAAAAAAGGTTGAGAATCACTGGTCTAGCTCCATGAGGTCAACCAATCAGACGTCTACGAGAGTTCATGGCCAGGTTTCTGTCCTCTATTTTGGACTTGGTTACACCTGTCCTACGCTCCAATAGGACTCTCGTAACCTTAGTTCCCAGTACTCCCTGAATCTGCCGACGGATCAAGGACCTCTGAGGTTGACACGGGAACCGCGTGAAGGCGGGGGGGGGGGGGGGGGGGGGGGGGGGGTGCTACTACTGTGCGTACTCCTTGGTGTTCCATGACGCGCTCGGCAAGGACGCTCCCAATGGAGCGAAAACCCATGAGTTACAAGACTCATGGCGCCTCGCGTCAGTGTAACCACGGCTACCATCTACAGTACCATCTCGAGGTAGGTAACACCAGCCATCACATCAACACTCTGTGAACTCTAGCAGTCCATCTTTCCCGTGGTGGACAATGACCAGTGTAGCTACCATCTACAATACCATCTTGAGGTCGGTAACACCAGCCATCACATCAACACTCTGTAAACTCTAGCAGTCCATCTTTCCCGTGGTGGACAATGACCAGTGTAGCTACCATCTACAGTACCATCTCGAGGTAGGTAACACCAGCCATCACATCAACACTCTGTGAACTCTAGCAGTCCATCTTTCCCGTGGTGGATAATGACCAGTGTAGCTACCATCTAGAGTACCATCTTGAGGTAGGTAACACCAGCCATCACATCAACACTCTGTGAACTCTAGCAGTCCATCTTTCCCGTGGTGGACAATGACCAGTGTAGCTACCATCTACAATACCATCTTGAGGTAGGTAACACCAGCCATCACATCAACACTCTGTAAACTCTAGCAGTCCATCTTTCCCGTGGTGGACAATGACCAGTGTAGCTACCATCTACAGTACCATCTCGAGGTAGGTAACACCAGCCATCACATCAACACTCTGTGAACTCTAGCAGTCCATCTTTCCCGTGGTGGATAATGACCAGTGTAGCTTCCATCTACAGTACCATCTTGAGGTAGGTAACACCAGCCATCACATCAACACTCTGTGAACTCTAGCAGTCCATCTTTCCCGTGGTGGACAATGACCAGTGTAGCTACCATCTACAATACCATCTTGAGGTAGGTAACACCAGCCATCACATCAACACTCTGTGAACTCTAGCAGTCCATCTTTCCCGTGGTGGATAATGACCAGTGTAGCTACCATCTACAGTACCATCTTGAGGTAGGTAACACCAGCCATCACATCAACACTCTGTGAACTCTAGCAGTCCATCTTTCCCGTGGTGGATAATGACCAGTGTAGCTACCATCTAGAGTACCATCTTGAGGTAGGTAACACCAGCCATCACATCAACACTCTGTGAACTCTAGCAGTCCATCTTTCCCGTGGTGGACAATGACCAGTGTAGCTACCATCTACAATACCATCTTGAGGTAGGTAACACCAGCCATCACATCAACACTCTGTGAACTCTAGCAGTCCATCTTTCCCGTGGTGGACAATGACCAGTGTAGCTACCATCTACAATACCATCTTGAGGTAGGTAACACCAGCCACCACATCAACACTCTGTGAACTCTAGCAGTCCATCTTTCCCGTGGTGGACAATGACCAGTGTAGCTACCATCTACAGTACCATCTTGAGGTAGGTAACACCAGCCATCACATCAACACTCTGTGAACTCTAGCAGTCCATCTTTCCCGTGGTGGATAATGACCAGTGTAGCTACCATCTACAGTACCATCTTGAGGTAGGTAACACCAGCCATCACATCAACACTCTGTGAACTCTAGCAGTCCATCTTTCCCGTGGTGGATAATGACCAGTGTAGCTACCATCTAGAGTACCATCTTGAGGTAGGTAACACCAGCCATCACATCAACACTCTGTGAACTCTAGCAGTCCATCTTTCCCGTGGTGGACAATGACCAGTGTAGCTACCATCTACAGTACCATCTTGAGGTAGGTAACACCAGCCATCACATCAACACTCTGTGAACTCTAGCATTCCATCTTTCCCGTGGTGGACAATGACCAGTGTAGCTACCATCTACAGTACCATCTTGAGGTAGGTAACACCAGCCATCACATCAACACTCTGTGAACTCTAGCAGTCTATCTTTCCCTTGGTGGACAATGACCAGTGTAGCTACCATCTACAGTACCATCTTGAGGTAGGTAACACCAGCCATCACATCGACACTCTGTAAACTCTAGCAGTCCATCTTTCCCGTGGTGGACAATGACCAGTGTAGCTACCATCTACAATACCATCTTGAGGTAGGTAACACCAGCCATCACATCAACACTCTGTGAACTCTAGCAGTCCATTTTCCCGTGGTGGACAATGACCAGTGTAGCTACCATCTACAATACCATCTTGAGGTAGGTAACACCAGCCATCACATCGACACTCTGTGAACTCTAGCAGTCCATTTTCCCGTGGTGGACAATGACCAGTGTAGCTACCATCTACAGTACCATCTTGAGGTAGGTAACACCAGCCATCACATCAACACTCTGTGAACTCTAGCAGTCCATTTTCCCGTGGTGGACAATGACCAGTGTAGCTACCATCTACAGTACCATCTTGAGGTAGGTAACACCAGCCATCACATCAACACTCTGTGAACTCTAGCAGTCCATTTTCCCGTGGTGGACAATGACCAGTGTAGCTACCATCTACAGTACCATCTTGAGGTAGGTAACACCAGCCATCACATCGACACTCTGTGAACTCTAGCAGTCCATTTTCCCGTGGTGGACAATGACCAGTGTAGCTACCATCTACAGTACCATCTTGAGGTAGGTAATACCAGCCATCACATTGACACTCTGTGAACTCTAGCAGTCCATTTTCCCGTGGTGGACAATGACCAGTGTAGCTACCATCTACAATACCATCTTGAGGTAGGTAACACCAGCCATCACATCAACACCCTGGGAACTCTAGCAGTCCATCTTTCCCGCGGTGGACAATGACCAGTGTAGCTACCATCTACAGTACCATCTTGAGGTAGGTAACACCAGCCATCACATCAACACTCTGTGAACTCTAGCAGTCCATCTTTCCCGTGGTGGACAATGACCAGTGTAGCTACCATCTACAGTACCATCTTGAGGTAGGTAACACCAGCCATCACATCAACACCCTGGGAACTCTAGCAGTCCATCTTTCCCGTGGTGGACAATGACGACATTGTACGTTGACATCGCTGGTAGAGCACAATTGTGATCATTTCACCTGGAATCTTCAACAATCGTTGATAAACTGCTATATCTTGTTTATGAAAATTCGAAACTATTATAGACACGTATGATTCATTTTTATAAATTAAACAATATCTACTGCCCTTACTGTGATGGAAAAAATTAAGGAGAGAGCCTGGCTCATCAGTGGTGAACCCTCCCTGCGGTTTCGCCAGTTTAATCTACCATACCGCTGTTATATTGCATTTTTCGGTTTTTATTTTATAGTGATACTGATGCTAGTCTCTTGGACAGCGGTATGGTAGATTAAACTGGCGAAACCGCTGGGAGGGTGCACCACTGATGAGCCAGGCTCTCCCATTAATTTTTCCATTGCAGTAAGGGCAGTAGAAATTGTTTAATTTTTATAAAGAATCATACGTGTCTATAATAGTTTCGAATTTTGATAACAGATGGCGCGCTAATGTATTATAACATCTTATTTAAACGGATTATAAATTTCTTGATATTTCTACTCTGGAAACTTCCCTCATTGCTTATCATGATCTTATAAATGTCGATTTTGTTCTTGTCTTAAATAAATTGCTGTGTCATCCTGAAGTTTGTCTTTCCTGATTTCCACGTGACATTTGGTGGAGATGCTGGGTAGATTAGGGAAGACAAACTGAAGATCACCGAGAAGACCTTGAAGCCATGGGTGCTGTGATCTACATTTTCAGAGACTGGCTCCAGGATTCCATCGCCGTGTCAAAGCCAAGACTACACGTGGCTTTGTCGTCGTATCGTCTATAGGGACATCGTCATCTTGTAGGGAACCTTGACTTTGACACGGTCAAATCGGTCCATGTACCCTGATCACAATATCGGTCAACTGAGATGTCTTGTCCGCATGGTTCCCCGGACTCCAGCGTGACAGCTCCTTCAGTAACATGGATCGTCAATTTATGATTTTGTTGCTCCATGGGTTCGATTCCCGCATTGGACACTTTTTTCTGATATAAAAAATGCTCCAATGACCCCCGATTCTTGAAAAAGTCCAACCACACCAGCGAGTGCAAGTAACCAAACGGGGCTCAGGCACATTTATAAATGCAAAGTCGAATTGCTTTTCACGTGTGTAGACATGTGGTGTACTTACAGTAAAAGCAGTCGCTAACTACCCACCAGGATTATCATGGTCTGAACCATGTGTAGACATGTGGTGTACTTACAGTAAAAGCAGTCGCTAACTACCCACCAGGATTATCATGGCCTGTACCATGTGTAGACATGTAACAATTGACAATTAAAACAGACTTTATTGACGATCTAGTCAATAATTACACTCAGTCAAGAGTTAGGGAAAATTTACAGATTAGGGGGGGGGGGGGGGGGGGGGAGCATTTCGCTGAGTATGCGTAGGCCCTCACGCACAAAGGGATCTGAGTTTCGAGCGCACTCAGATGCAGCGCTGATGATCTCGGCAAGAGTGGTTCTTTTCTGAGTGGAGAGGTGCCTGAAGAGAGGTTCTCTATCCTCGGGGTAAATAATCGCCTCCACGATGTCACCCTCTGTGACTCCTATGTTGGACAAGGGCTCCGAGAAGCGCTCACGGCTCAACGCATAAATGATATCGTTTGCCTGGTCGTAGCAGGCATCTATGAATTGTGTAGACAGAGGAGGTGGAGGAGTCGCGATGCCCGGCGACGTCCTTTCCCCGTGGAGAGCGGGTGATGTTGTCTCAGCAGGCCGAGGCGCAGGCGGTGGAGGTACTGCGGCTGGTGTTGGCCTCAGCTCAGCTTTAACTTGTCCGAGGACTTTGTAAAGGTTGCTGGCTGCTCCGGGCCTCAGATCCAAGATTTGCCCGATTAGGCCGGCGAGGGCGTCGCACTGCGGAGGCGACAGGAGGGGTCCTTTCCTCTGCGCCTTGGTCCTCGAGGAGAGGAGGTCTAAGACCTCCTCCCGCCCAAGACCAAGGGCGTCCGTCCCAGCGAAGGACACGCTGGGGTGCCTCTCGATGAACGCATCGAGGTCGACTCTCGTTGCGTTCTTTGCTAATGACGTGGAGGACGCAGAGGTCTCCTCCACGATGGACATCTCCACGTCCGGTGTTGGGGCCGCAGGTCCGAGGGTCTTCTGGGCGGGCAGAGGGTCACGCGGGGCAACGAAGTCCGGCCGAGCGGGAGGCGGCTCTGGATGTTGTGAATTGGCCGAGCGAGGGCCCACGGAACCCTCAGTCCGCTACAAAGAAGGGGAGGTTACCCACTGTAATCCTTTCCGCTCTTTTGCGGAAAGGGAATGCCCTGAGGAGTGTTCCCTCAACCTCGAGGCCCTCACTTATGAAGCGCTCGGCCAGGCCTCTGTTGGTTAGTCCCAGTAGCTGGTGGCCGTTCACCTTGGTGATCTGGATGACTCCGGCGGTTCCTCCGAGTTTCCTATCCAAAGCCCTAAGGTAGTGGAAGGGCTCAAGTTCGGGGCTGGGTTCGATGTACACACAGTGTTCCTCGGAAGAGGACGCCTGCCGCGCCCTGGCATCCGCGATGTGAGCCCTGGTGGCCCTGATTTCTTGGGCTCGGGGCACTGATCCCGCCGATGATTGAGGTCGGCGAATGGTCCTGGAAGCTCCGGTATTGGAGGAGGGTGCAGCCGTCGTAGGTGAATTCCCCGAGCCACGGCGCCTCTTCCTACCCTGGACGAGGGTAAATCCTTCCTCAGCTCCAGGATTCACCTCTTCTGTGATGTCAGCCCAGTTTCTCCGGACTTGAGCAGCGGCGTTAGAAGTTGGAATAGCCGCAAGGTCGACCGGCGCGGCAGAATTTGCATCCTGGCTGCCGGCGGAGGGATTTACATAGTTTTGATTTTTTCTCAAATCAATTGGAATTCCGCTTTGCAAATCTTGATTTGCGGATAATTCTGCACATGGTTGTGCTAGTGTGCCGTGCCTTACAGGCTTTTGCTCGGCTTTTGACGGGCTTTCAGCCCGTATACAATTTGTCGCCATCCGCGACACTTTTCGCCCGCCTGAGGCGAAAAACTCAGGAGCTCGCGCGACGCGTGGCCGCACGGCCGAGTGTAGACATGTGACAATTTGACAATTAAAACATACTTTATTGACACTCGTCAATAGTTACATTCAATCAAGAGTTAATGGGATTTACAGATTAGGGGGGGGGAGCATTTCGCTGAGTATGCGCAGGCCCTCACGCACAAAGGGATCTGAGCTCCGAGCGCGCTCAGATGCAGCGCTGACGATCCCGGCAAGAGTGGTTCTCTTCTGAGTGGAGAGGCGCCTGAGGAGAGGTTCCCTATCATCGGGGAAAATAATCGCCTCTACGATGTCACCCTCTGTGACTCCTATATCGGATAAAGGCTCCGAGTAGCGCTCATGGCTTAATTCATATATTATGTCATTTGCCTGGTCGTAGCAGGCATCAATGAATTCGGTAGATAGTGGAGGTGGAGGTGTCTAGATGTCCGGCGACGTCTTTTCCCCGTGGAGAGCGGGTGGTGTTGGCCTAGCAGGCCTAGGCGCAGGCAGTGTGGGTGTTGGAGGCACTGCTGGTGTTGTCCTGAGCTCGGCCTTGACTTGTCCGAGGACTTTGTAAAGGTTGCTGGCTGCTCCGGGCCTCAGATCTAAAATTTGCCCGATCAGGCCGGCGAGGGCGTCGCACTGCGGAGGCGACAGGAGGGATTTATTCCTCTGCGCCTTGGTCCTCGAGGAGAGTAGGTCCAAGACCTCCTCCCGCCCAAGACCAAGGGCGTCCGTCCCAGCGAAGGACACTTTGGGGTGCTTCTCGATGAAAGCATCGAGGTCGACTCTTGTTGCGTTTTTTAGCGATGACGTGGAGGACGCAGAGGTCTCCTCCACGATTGACATCTCCACGTCCGGTGGTGGGGCCGCAGGCTCGCGACTCCCAGGTGTTCGCAGGGACGGAGCAGGGGTCACTGGTGGAGGGGCAGGAGGCGCATCCTCCGCAGGTAAGGCCGAAGGCGCTGGTGGTGATTGCCGGAGTGCTTCAGGTGGATGGAGCGCAGCTCGGCTTGTGGGAGGCACGTCGGAGACCTCCATGGTTGGGCTGGGGGATGCCGGAGGTGGAGGCTGGGCAGATGGTTGTTGAGGCAGCCTAGGCGCAGTCGCTGGTGGGACGCTGGTTGGAGAGGTTGGTGTGGCCGGTCCAGGAGCGGTGGTTCGCCTTGCAAGCAGGGGGCAGTTGGCCCTGCGATGTCCTTGGCCACGGCACCTGGAGCACCTAATCCCGGAGGACAGGTATGCGGGCCAGGCCTCGCCTTTGATGGTGATGTCGAGGCGGGTGGGCAGCCTCTCGATGGTCATGCCTTCGCGGAGGATGATAAACGCCTCTCGGCGGCCGTCGTTGTAGATGTATGGGCCAGCCTTCATCAGCTTGGGGGCGATAGATGTGACCCGCCCAAAAGATGAAAGGGCGCTGATGACGGCTGCATCCCCCACGAAGAAGGGGAGGTTGCCCACCGTAATTCTCTCCGCCCTCTTGCGGAACGGGAAGGCCCTGTGGAGAGTGCCCTCCACCTCGAGGCCCTCGTTGACGAGGCGCTCGGCCATGCCTCTGTTAGCCAGTCCCACCAGGAAGTGGCCGTTCATTTTTGTCAGTTGGAAGACCTCCCTGGTCCCTCCGAACATCCTTTCAATTGCCCTCATGTAGTGAAAGGGCTCCAGTTCAGGGCTGCGCTCTACATAAACGCAGTGGTCCTCGGTGGAAGACGCCTGCCGCGCCCTGGCCTCCACGATGTGAGCTCGGGTGGTCCTGATTTCCTCCGCCCGCGGTGCCCATCCCGTGGATGATCGCGGCCGGCGAATGGCTCCTGCGCCTCTGATGTTAGAGGAAGGTGCAGCCGCCGCAGGTGATTCCGCCGAGCCACGGCGTCTTTTCTTTCTTTGGACAGTGATGAAAGGGTCCTCAGATTCGTGATTGTTGTCCTCCGCTAAGTCTGCCCAGCTTCTATTGGCTTGGGCAGCGGCCTCGGAAAACGAGGCAGTAACGAAGTCGGTCGGCGTGGCCGGATTTGCATGATGTCCGCCGGCGGGCGGATTTGCATAGCCATGATTTTCGTTGAAGAGATTTGAAGTATTCTTCTGAAAATCTTCTTTCTCAGATAGCTCAGCACATGGTTGTGCTTTTGCGCCGTGCCTTACAGGCTTTTGCTCGGCGTTTGAAGGGCTTTCAGCCCGTGCCAAATTCGTCGCCATCCGCGACGTTATTCCGCTCGCCAGAGGCGAAAAACTCGGGAGCTCGCGCGACGCGTGGCCGCACGGCCGAGTGTAGACATGTGGTGTACTTACAGTAAAAGCAGTCGCTAACTACCCACCAGGATTATCATGGTCTGAACCATGTGTAGACATGTGGTGTACTTACAGTAAAAGCAGTCACTAACTACCCACCAGGATTATCATGGCCTGTATCATGTGTAGACATGTGACAATTTTTGACAATTAAATATATTTTATTGACTACATAGTCAATCATTACTCCTAAGAGTTAAGCAGGAGGAACCAAATATTTACAATTCAAAACAAATCAGGCGGTGTCCCCACCGAGGCTCGTCTGGGCCCAATCAGGAGGGCAACATCCCCCTGAGCGCGGACATGCCCTCACGCACAAAGGGATCGGCGTCCCGAGCGCGCTCGATGGCGGCGCTGATGAAAGCAGCGAGGAGGCTCCTCCTCCGAGTGGACAGGCGCCTGATGAGAGGCTCCCTATCCTCGGGGTATATGACGGCTTCTGTGATGTCACTCTCACTGATCCCCACTCCCCAGTCGCGTTCTTGGTTTAATTCATATAGTATGTCGTCTGCCTCCGTCCAGCGGTCATCAATGAATTGGCAGGACAGTGGAGGTGGAGGTGTCGCGATGTGCGGCGACGTCTTTTCCCCGTGGGGAATGGGTGGTGTTGTCTCAGCGAGCCGAGGCGCAGGCGGTGGGGGTGTGTCTCGCTCTTTCTCCGTCATTGGATCGTCCTCCTCCATGTCCGTCGGGGCGGGCGGCGGAGGTGTCATCAAAGGAGGTGTCAGTTCCTCCCTGTGGGTAGTGGGCAGCATAGGCTCAGCGGGCCGAGGCGCAGGCAGTGGGGGAGTTGGAGGCACTGCAGCTGGTGTTGTCCTCAGCTCAGCTTTGACTTGCCCGAGGACTTTGTAGAGGTTGCTGGCTGCTCCGGGCCTCAAATCTAAGATTTGCCTGATAAGTCCGGCGAGGGCGTTGCACTGCGAAAGCGGCAGGAGGGGTACACTCCTCTGCGTTTTGGTCCTCGAGGAGAGGAGGTCCAGGACCTCCTCCCGCCCAAGACCAAGGGCGTCCGTCTCAGCGAAGGACACGCTGGGGTGCCTCTCGATGAACGCATCGAGGTCGATCCTCGTTGCGTTCTTTGCTGTTGACGTGAAGGACGCAGAGGTCTCCTCCACGATGGACATCTCCACGTCCGGTGTTGGGGCCGCAGGCTCGCGACTCCCAGGTGTTCGCAGGGACGGAGCAGGGGTCATTGGTGGAGGGGCAAGAGGCGCATCTTCCGCAGGTAAGGCCGGAGGCGCTGGTGATGATTTCCGGAGTGCTGCAGGTGGATGGAGCGCAGCTCGGCTTGTGGGAGGCACGTCGGAGACCTCCATGGTTGGGCTGGGGGATGCCGGAGGTGGAGGCTGGGCAGATGGTTGTTGGGGCAGCCTAGGCGCAGTCGCTGGTGGGACGCTGGTTGGAGAGGTTGGTGTGGCCGGTCCAGGAGCGGTGGTTCGCCTTGCAAGCAGGGGGCAGTTGGCCCTGCGATGTCCTTGGCCACGGCACCTGGAGCACCTAATCCCGGAGGACAGGTATGCGGGCCAGGCCTCGCCTTTGATGGTGATGTCGAGGCGGGTGGGCAGCCTCTCGATGGTCATTCCTTCGCGGAGGATGATAAACGCCTCTCGGCGGCCGTCGTTGTAGATGTATGGGCCAGCCTTCATCAGCTTGGGGGCGATAGATGTGACCCGCCCAAAAGATGAAAGGGCGCTGATGACGGCTGCATCCCCCACGAAGAAGGGGAGGTTGCCCACTGTAATTCGCTCCGCCCTCTTGCGGAACGGGAAGGCCCTGTGGAGAGTGCCCTCCACCTCGAGGCCCTCGTTGACGAGGCGCTCGGCCATGCCTCTGTTAGCCAGTCCCACCAGGAAGTGGCCGTTCATTTTTGTTAGTTGGAAGACCTCCCTGGTCCCTCCGAACATTCTTTCAATTGCCCTCATGTAGTGAAAGGGCTCCAGTTCAGGGCTGCGCTCTACATAAACGCAGTGGTCCTCGGTGGAAGACGCCTGCCGCGCCCTGGCCTCCACGATGTGAGCTCGGGTGGTCCTGATTTCCTCCGCCCGCGGTGCCCATCCCGTGGATGATCGCGGCCGGCGAATGGCTCCTGCGCCTCTGATGTTAGAGGAAGGTGCAGCCGCCGCAGGTGATTCCGCCGAGCCACGGCGTCTTTTCTTTCTTTGGACAGTGATGAAAGGGTCCTCAGATTCTTGATTGTTGTCCTCCGCTAAGTCTGCCCAGCTCCTATTGGCTTGGGCAGCGGCCTCGGAAAACGAGGCAGTAACGAAGTCGGTCGGCGTGGCCGGATTTGCATGATGTCCGCCGGCGGGCGGATTTGCATAGTTTTGATTTTTGTTGAAGAGATTTGAAGTTTTCTTCTGAAAATCTTCTTTCTTAGATAGTTCAGCACATGGTTGTGCTTTTGCGCCGTGCCTTACAGGCTTTTGCTCGGCGTTTGAAGGGCTTTCAGCCCGTGCCAAATTCGTCGCCATCCGCGACGTTATTCCGCTCGCCAGAGGCGAAAAACTCGGGAGCTCGCGCGACGCGTGGCCGCACGGCCGAGTGTAGACATGTGGTGTACTTACAGTAAAAGCAGTCGCTAACTACCCACCAGGATTATCATGGTCTGAACCATGTGTAGACATGTGGTGTACTTACAGTAAAAGCAGTCACTAACTACCCACCAGGATTATCATGGCCTGTATCATGTGTAGACATGTGGTGCACTTACAGTAAAAGCAGTCACTAACTACCCACCATGATTATCATGGTCTGTACCATGTGTAGACATGTGACAATAAAAACAGACTTTATTGACGATCTGGTCAATAGTTACACTCCATCAAGGAAAAATTTACAGATCAGGGGGGGAGCATTTTCCTGAGTATGTGTAGGCCCTCACGCACAAAGGGATCTGAGCTCCGAGCGCGCTCAATGGCAGCGCCGATGATTTCGGTGAGAATGGTTCTCTTCTGAGTGGAGAGGCGCCTGAAGAGAGGTTCCCTATCCTCGGGGAATATAATTGCCTCTACGATGTCACCCTCTGTGACTCCTATATCGGATAAAGGCTCCGAGTAGCGCTCACGGCTTAATTCATAAATTATGTCATTTGCCTGGTCGTAGCAGGCATCAATGAATTCGGTAGACAGTGGAGGTGGAGGTGTCGCGATGTCCGGCGACGTCTTTTCCCCGTGGAGAGCGGGTGGTGTTGGCTTAGCAGGCCAAGGCGCAGGCAGTGTGGGTGTTGGAGGCACTGCTGGTGTTGTTCTGAGCTCAGCCTTGACTTGTCCGAGGACTTTGTACAGGTTGCTGGCTGCTCCGGGCCTCAGATCCAAGATTTTCCCGATCAGGCCGACGAGGGCGTCGCACTGCGGAGGCGACAGGAGGGGTCCTTTCCTCTGCGCCTTGGTCCTCGAGGAGAGGAGGTCCAGGACCTCCTCCCGCCCAAGACCAAGGGCGTCCGTCTCAGCGAAGGACACGCTGGGGTGCCCCTCGATGAACGCATCGAGGTCGACTCTCGTTGCGTTTTTTGCCGATGACGTGGAGGACGCAAAGGTCTCCTCCACGATGGACATCTCCACGTCCGGTGTTGGGGCCGCAGGCTCGCGACTCCCAGGTGTTCGCAGTGACGGAGCAGGGGTCACTGGTGGAGGGGCAGGAGGCGTGTCCTCCAAAGGTAAGGCCGAAGGCGCTGGTGGTGATGGCTGGAGTGCAGCAGGTGGAAGGGGCGCAGCTCGGCTCGCGGGAGGCACGTCGGAGACCTCCATGGTTGAACTGGGGGACGCCGGAGGTGGAGGCCGGGCAGATGGCTGCTGAGGCAGCCTGGGCGCAGTCGCTGGTGGGACGCTGATGGGAGAGGTTGGTGTGGCCGGTCCAGGAGCGGTGGTTCGCCCTGCAAGCATGGGGCAGTTGGCCCTACGATGTCCTTGGCCACGGCACCTGGAACACCTAATCCCGGAGGACAGGTATGCGGGCCAGGCCTCGCCCTTGATTGAAATGTCGAGGCGGGTGGGCAGCCTCTCGATGGTCATTCCCTTGCGGAGGATGATGAACGCCTCTCGGCGGCCGTCGTTGTAGACATATGGGCCTGCCTTCATCAGCTTGGGGGCGATGGATGTTACTCGCCCGAAAGATGAAAGGGCGCTGATGACGGCTGCATCCCCCACGAAGAAGGGGAGGTTGCCCACCGTGATTCTCTCCGCCCTCTTGCGGAACGGGAAGGCCCTGTGGAGAGTTCCCTCCACCTCGAGGCGCTCGGCCATGCTTTTGTTTGCCAGTCCCACTAGGTAGTGGCCGTTCATCTTGGTTACTTGGAAGACCTCCCTGGTGCTTCCAAATATTCTATCTATGGCCCTCATGTAATGGTAGGGCTCCAGTTCAGGGCTGCGCTCTACGAAGACGCAGTGGTCTTCGGTTGAAGACGCCTGCCGCGCCCTGGCCTCCGCGATATGCGCCCTAGTGGTCCTGACCTCCTCCGCCCGCGGTGCCCATCCCGTGGACGATCGTGGCCGGCGAGTGGCCCCTGCGCCTCTGGTGCCAGAGGAAGGTGCAGCCGCTGCAGGAGAACCCGGCGATTCACGGCGCCTTTTCTTATTCTTGACGACGGTGAAGTCGTCGTCCTCTCCAGGGCCTTGGTCCTCGGTGTAGTCCGTCCAGTTTCCCAGGACACGGGCAGCGCCATTAGATGACGTAGCTGCTGCCGAGCCGGTCATGACGTCACCGCGCGCGGCGGCCAGATTTGCATTTCTGACGCCTGTCGGCGGATTTGCATCTTTTTGATTTCCGCCTAGAGAATTCGAAAATTTCTTAGGCAGATCTTGTTTTGCTGATAATTCAGAACATGATTGAGCTTTCAAGCCGTGCCTTACAGGCCCTTGCTCGGCTTTTGACGGGCTTCCAGCCCATACCAAATTTGTTGCCTGCTGCGACATTTTTCCGCTCGCCAGAGGCGAGAATCACGGAGCTCGCGTGACGCGTGGCCGCACGATCGATGTAGACATGTGGTGTACTTACAGTAAAAGCAGTCACTAACTACCCACCATGATTATCATGGCCTGTACCATGTGTAGACATGTGGTGTACTTACAGTAAAAGCAGTCACTAACTACCCACCAGGATTATCATGGCCTGTACCATGTGTAGACATGTGGTGTATTTACAGTAATGGCAGTCGCCAACTTCTACCCACCATGAAACTTCCTCAAGTCTTGTCTCCATGAGTGTAAACATAAGATACATTGTCTACCGTATTATTGTTCTATATGGTGGTGGTGTCTTGTCCACTCCATGGAGAGATGCCCCGTTAGTCAGCCACAGTTCACAGTTACCGTATCACGACGCCGTACTACAGGTCTTACTTGTGTTGTTTCTCCCCACGTAGAGGAGGACTTCTGGGCAGGTTCTATATGGTGGTGGTGTCTTGTCCACTCCATGGAGAGATGCCCCGTTAGTCAGCCACAGTTCACAGTTACCGTATCACGACACCGTACTACAGGTCTTACTGGTCCCCACGTAGAGGAGGACTTCTGGGCAGGTTCTATATGGTGGTGGTGTCTTGTCCACTCCATGGAGAGATGCCCCGTTAGTCAGCCACAGTTCACAGTTACCGTATCACGACACCGTACTACAGGTCTTACTTGTCCCCACGTAGAGGAGGACTTCTGGGCAGGATTCTATATGGTGGTGGTGTCTTGTCCACTCCATGGAGAGATGCCCCGTTAGTCAGCCACAGTTCACAGTTACCGTATCACGACACCGTACTACAGATCTTACTGGTCCCCACGTAGAGGAGGACTTCTGGGCAGGATTCTATATGGTGGTGGTGTCTTGTCCACTCCATGGAGAGATGCCCCGTTAGTCAGCCACAGTTCACAGTTACCGTATCACGACACCGTACTACAGGTCTTACTTGTCCCCACGTAGAGGAGGACTTCTGGGCAGGATTCTATATGGTGGTGGTGTCTTGTCCACTCCATGGAGAGATGCCCCGTTAGTCAGCCACAGTTCACAGTTACCGTATCACGACACCGTACTACAGGTCTTACTTGTCCCCGCGTAGAGGAGGACTTCTGGGCAGGTTCTATATGGTGGTGGTGTCTTGTCCACTCCATGGAGAGATGCCCCGTTAGTCAGCCACAGTTACCGTATCACGACACCGTACTACAGATCTTACTGGTTCCCACGTAGAGGAGGACTTCTGGGCAGGATTCTATATGGTGGTGGTGTCTTGTCCACTCCATGGAGAGATGCCCCGTTAGTCAGCCACAGTTCACAGTTACCGTATCACGACACCGTACTACAGGTCTTACTGGTTCCCACGTAGAGGAGGACTTCTGGGCAGGTTCTATATGGTAGTGGTGTCTTGTCCACTCCATGGAGAGATGCCCCGTTAGTCAGCCACAGTTCACAGTTACCGTATCACGACACCGTACTACAGGTCTTACTGGTCCCCACGTAGAGGAGGACTTCCAGGTAATTCTACACTATGACATGTATGGAAATTTTACTGAGAATTCTATATGATTGATGGTCAACTTTAATGTCATTAAAACATTACAATCCAATTAAGATATATTTACAATTAAATCAAATTATGATACATTAGCGCGTCATCTGTTATGAAAATTCGAAACTATTATAGACACGTATCATATTTTTAAAAATTAAACAATTTCTACTGCCCTTACTATAATGGAAAAATTAATTAGAGTGCCTGGCTCATTAGTGATGAACCCTACCAGCTGTTTCGCCAGTTTAATCTACCATACCGCAGAGTCTAAGCATCAGTATCACTATAAAAGGAAAACCGAAAAATGCAATATAAAAGCGGTATGGTAGATTAAACTGGCGAAACAGCTAGGAAGGTTCACTACTGATGAGCCAGGCTTTTCCATTAATTTTAACCATTGCAGTAAGAGAGAGATCAGTAGAAATGGTTTAATTTGTAAAAAGAAACATACGTGTATTTAACAATTAAATGAGCGTTGTTTGGTGCGGGCCTATGGAACAGAGTGTATGGAACTTGTGTTTCCTTTTCAGATGTTCCTGGAGATTTTGGTGAGTGACGGCAGAGTGGGAACAATGACCGCACTGGAAGTCTCGGCTTCTCTTGTGGACAAGCCGTTGGTGTCGGGTCAAGTTGTGTCTGAAACACGTGACATAGGGACATTGGGGACATTGAAACTTGGCTTCTTGGGGAATTTCATGTCTTCTTACATGTTCCATTAACGCCATACTTGTTTTGACAATTCTGTGACATTGTTTACATTCGTGATAATCTTCTGACATTAATCCATTGTTGATATTCTTTGGAATGTTGGAGATATTTGTTGTTGTTTGTTTGTCAACTTGGTTTTGTTCTATTTGATTTCGTATTTTAGGTTTCTTTTGAGGATTGTTCACTGTTTCTATGTATTTACCATACTTGAGAGTTGTTGAAGCAATATTGGAAAAGTCAATTACGTCTGAAATCTCAGGATTTTCCGAATTTTCAGAGACAGATGGTCTATAGTCAATATCAACATTTTGAGATTTGCCATCAACTAGATCATCAGTAATATTGGAATGTTCAAATTTTCTGTTAATCTTTTGGCGTCTTTTAACTGAAGATATCGAAATAACTGGTTTGTTGGGTTTTTCTTGAGTTCGTTTGCTGTCATTCTTTTTACATTTTTCTTGAGATACATTCGACCTTCTTCTACTTTCTTTATATGGCAAAGACATCGTCTGCTATAATACACCTACAATTCTCTTTAAAGTTTCCAGTACTTTGCAATGGAGATATGGTAAAAAATATTAGAATTTAACTATATATATATGTGGTGATTCCGTATGCTTATTTATTCTTTTTTTTTAAGAAGATATATTATGTAAATATACAAATATAGTTAAGCAGAGATTTTACAGCACTATTTTATCCATTTAATTTCGATTTGCATAACTTAATTTGCATATATTCAATCACTTTATTCGCTTATTTACATAGATGTCATCTTATTCATTATAAATACCATCTTCATAATTACATATTGGTTTAGTGTTTTCTTCGATTTGTCCAGTAGACGGGTGTTACCTGAGACAATAAACCTTTATTACATACTGTCTCCATGTTTTATCTCAGCACCCAAAAACGTAATCGCAACAATATTGTATGAGTGAAAAGAGAAATTATGTGAAAAAATAACAGAGAGGTAGTTCTACTGTATTTAGAAACTCTCCAGTGAGAGGACATCTCTCCCTAAAGGACACTTTCACTCTGTAACTAGGTGTTGTCCTTAACAGAGAGGTAGTTCTACTGTGTTTAGCAACTCTCCAGTAAGAGGACATCTCTCCTTAAAGGACACTTTGGTTCTGTAACTATGTGTTGTCCTTTACAGAGAGGTAGTTCTACTGTATTTAGCAACTCTCCAGTTAGAGGACATCTCTCCTTAAAGGACACTTTGGCTCTGTAACTAGGTGTTGTCCTTTACAGAGAGGTAGTTCTACTGTATTTAGCAACTCTCCAGTAAGAGGACATCTCTCCTTAAAGGACACTTTGGCTCTGTAACTAGGTGTTGTCCTTTACAGAGAGGTAGTTCTACTGTATTTAGCAACTCTCCAGTAAGAGGACATCTCTCCTTAAAGGACACTTTGGTTCTGTAACTATGTGTTGTCCTTTACAGAGAGGTAGTTCTACTGTATTTAGCAACTCTCCAGTAAGAGGACATCTCTCCTTAAAGGACACTTTGGCTCTGTAACTAGGTGTTGTCCTTTACAGAGAGGTAGTTCTACTGTATTTAGCAACTCTCCAGTAAGAGGACATCTCTCCCTGAAGGACACTTTGTCTCTGTAACTAGGTGTTGTCCTTCACAGAGAGGTAGTTCTACTGTATATAAATATTGTTGTAGGTCACATGGAAACTACTTTGTGATTGGTAAAAATGAAAGGGTGCGTATTATAATGCCAAGACTTGATTGGTTAGATTCTGTACAATGTACGTGTGGTGGGAACCTTTGAGATTCCCTACTCTATAGTGACTATAAAGTTTCTAGATTTTACAACGCGTAGATTTATATTATTATATATTGACGTGTAATCTGTTATACTCATTGTAAATAGCTTAACTTGATCAACTTTCTCTCTCCACGTTACTAATTATTACAGATAACTTCATTAAAAACTCTGCCTTTGCTGGTCCCAAGCCCGAATGAAAAAGGAGGAGGGGGAGCAGTAACAAGCTCATTAAACAACCTGGGCTCAGCTGACCATGCTGATAGTACCCTGTAAGGACTCCAGGGATACACGATGTACTCCATGTTGGCTGTACATGGTGTCTGTTCATCATGTCAGAGGAGGGGGAGCTGTAACAAGCTCACTAAACACCTGGGCTCAGCTGGCCATGCTGATAGTACCCTGTAAGGACTCCAGGGATACAGGATGTACTCCATGTTAGCTGTACATGGTGTCTGTTCCTCATGTCAGAGGCGGCCATTTCTTTTGGAGCTAAGTCAGCCTGCCACTGAGTAGTGCTCCCAGTATTAATGACAAAGGCAGACACATTCTACTTCACCCAATCATGATAGTTGTCAACAGACAGCATCAAAAGTCTCAAACTTTACAAGCTTGATACCCTAATATGATTGAGTGGAGATAAGAAAGAAGAAGAATTCATTAAATCAACTTCCATTAGTAACCTAAGTATTATATTCCATGAAAGTCCACCAAATGACGAGATGCAGACGAACCGACGCTTGACGTTATAAAAATAAAATTCAAACAAGCGGCGCGCGTGCGCATCTCCCTAATGACGCAGAAGACAAATTTGGAGGCTCCGTTGCAGGTAGGTTCGTTTGACAACCGTCCACTTCGTCTGCTTCACAATTCTTCTCTCATCAGTAGAATAATTATAACTATAGCACCCCCTCTAAATAGCGCCTTCCTCTCTATAACACCCGATTTTAAATACGTAGTACGATGCGATTTTATATTAAAAGTGACCTGTCTATAGCGCCCCCTCTAAATAGCGCCTCCCTCTCTATAGCTCCGGTTTTAAATACGTAGTACGATGCGATTTATATTAAAAGTGACCTGTCTATAGCGCCCCCTCTAAATAGCGCCTCCCTCCCTATAGCGACCGATTTTAAATACGTAGTACGATGCGAATTACATTAAAAGTGACCTGTTTATAGCACCCCCTCTAAATAGCGCCTCCCTCTCTATAGCGCCCGATTTTAAATACGTAGTACGATGCGATTTACACTAAAAGCGACCTGTCTATAGCGCACCCTCTAAATAGCGCCTCCCTCCCTATAGCGACCGATTTTAAATACGTAGTACGATGCGATTTACATTAAAAGTGACCTGTTTATAGCACCCCCTCTAAATAGCGCCTTCCTCTCTATAGCACCCAATTTTGGCGAGTCCCAAGAAGGGGCGCTTTAGACAGGTTTAACTGTACATTAAAAGTGACCTGTCTGAAGCACCCCCTCTCTATAGCACTCTATTTTGGAGAGTCCCAAGAGGGGGCGCTATAGACAGGTTTAACAGTACATTAAAAGTGACCTGTCTATAGCACCCCCTCTCTATAGCACTCTATTTTGGAGAGTCCCAAGAGGGGGCGCTATAGACAGGTTTAACTGCACAATAAAAGTGACCTGTCTAAAGCACCCCCTCTCTATAACACCCTATTTTGGTGAGTCCCAAGAAGGGGTGCTATAGACAGGTTTAACTGTACATTAAAAGTGACCTGTCTATAGCACCCCCTCTCTATAGCACCCTATTTTGGTGTGTCCCAAGATGGGGCGCTATAGAAAGGTTTAACTGTACATTAAAAGTGACCTGTCTATAGCACCCCCTCTCTATAGCACCCTATTTAGGTGAGTCCCAAGAGGGGGCGCTATAGACAGGTTTAACTGTACATTAAAAGTGACCTGTCTATAGCACCCCCTCTCTATAGCACCCTATTTTGGTGAGTCCCAAGAGTGGGCGCTATAGACAGGTTTACCTGTATATACAAATTTGTAGCTAACAAAATGCCAGGTAGAATTACAAATTGAGAAATAAACCCAATTATGTAAATCCTTGTATTAAAGTATTTTAATATCGCGTCTGCTTAACAAATAAATTTAAAATATTCTAATGTAATCTGCAGTGAGTGTTCGTCTGCTGTAGTATTGATAGAATTCGAACTAAAGATAACCTCACCCGTCAAAATAGACGTCAAAACTAGACGCCATCTATTGACCGTCTCCACAAACTAGCAGCCTCAGGTCGGTGACAAAGCCACAACACCAGCTTTGACAAGCTGAGAAGTGTCCACCTAGAGTCCATGGTTTCTGGCTAATGGCCCTCGTCAGTCTAGGGCGGACTTTATTCCATGAGGTCCACACGGGATCAAATGGAATCTTCACAATCTGCCAAAGAGATGTTTAGCTGGTAAATTGGCTGGGTCAAATCTATGGCTAAAATATAGATAGACATTTTGCCGGCAGGATATTGATCTAAAGATACAAAGGTCGCCTCTCCCGTCAAAAATAGACGCCAAAACCAGACACCGTTTTGACGTCTATTTTAACAGGAGAGGCGACCATTGTCTCTTTAGATGTGATATATAGTTTACATGTAAATATATGTAGAATATATAATTTATGTATTTATGTTTGGGGAAGAGCGATTGCTCGAAGCATATTATATATTTATAATTATATGTAATTCTACTGTCCTCAAAGCTTATTTCCCTAGTTCATCTAAAATACCCATTCCAAGAGTCTAGCATCAGTATCACTATAAAAGGAAGATCGAAAAATGCAATATAACAGCGGTATGGTAGATTAAACTGGCGAAACCGCTGGGAGGGTTCACCACTGTTGAGCTAGGCCCTTCCAATAATTTTTCCAATGCAGTAAAGATAGTAGAAATTGTTTAATCTTTAAAAAGAATCATACATGTCTATAATAGTTTCGAATTTTTATTTTTTATTTTTTGCTTATCCCTAGTACAAGTGGTACAGGCCATGATAATCATGGTGGGTACAATTTGGCGACTGCTTTTACTGTAAGTACACCACATGTCTACACATGTGAAAAGCAGTTCGACTTTACACTTACAAATGTACCAGAGCCCCGTTTGATTACTTGCACTCGCTGGTGGGGTTGGAATTTTTCAAGAATCGGGGGCTATTGGAGCATTTTTTTAATCATAAAAAAGTGCCCAGGGTCGTAGCGGTCGGAAGCCAACGGTTTAGACCATCCTCCTATCGACCCCCTTCGAATTTTGATATCTACTACATACGGGTCATTATTGACGTTTCCATTTTGCCAATTTGCTCAGATTGTCTATTGTACTGTAAAAATTTGATAGTTTCAGACGACCATCAACAGAAATAAGTTCAACTTGGCTGTTCATAATTTTGTCAGGAACATTCTAATCTTTGCTGGAAATCTTAGCAAGTTTGCCAATCCCCATCTTGGCTCAGCATCCAACTTTGAGACGTGACAAGCAACAAACCATTTACATTAAACAACAAAATTGTTTAAACAATAAAACTTATAACGAATAAAGACATTAAGACACGAATGTTTCTTTTATACATAAACCAAACTTCTACTGTCCTTACTGCGATGAAAAATATATTGGAAAGGCTTTGTTCATCAGTGGTGAACCCTCCCAGCGGTTTCACCAATTTAATCTACCAGACCGCTTCTTTAGAGCTCTAATACTGTATTGGATCATTCTGTTTATATATGTTACACTGAAGGGTGGAATCTTAGAAATGGTATTTAAGTAAACTATATGGACATAAGGGACAGTAGAATTCTGCAAACAATAAAGACAAGACCAGTTATTCATATATTAATTGTAAGAAATGAAATCATTAAAGCACGAATGTTTCTTTTATACATAATAAAAACTTCTACTGTCCTTACTGTGATGAAAAAATATATTGGGAGGGCTTGGCTCATCAGTGGTGAACCCTCCCAGCGGTTTCACCAATTTAATCTACCAGACCGCTTCTTAGAGCTCTAATACTGTATTGGATCATTCTGTTTATATATGTTACACTGAAGGGTGGAATCTTAGAAATGGTATTTAAGTAAACTATGGACATAAGCTTTCAGGACAGTAGAATTTCCTAAACAAAAAAGACAAGGCTAGTTGGGCATAAATTAATGATAAAGCCATGATATTCCACCCTTCAGTGTAACATATATAAACAGAATGATCCAATACAGTATTAGAGTTCTAAAGAAGCGGTCTGGTAGATTAAAAAAAAAAATTGGTGAAACTGCTGGGAGGGTTCACCACTGATGAACCAAACCCTCCCAATATATATACATCGCAGTAAGGACAGTAGAAGTTTGTATTATGTAGAAAATAAACATTATTCGTTATTGAAGTCTTTCTTTCGAATTTTGGGGGTTGTGATATTTTTATTGAGAAAAAATGATAATAAAATGATAATTAGGGTAAATATATTTTGTTAATTAATCAAAAGATAATAGTTTTGATTTTAACATTTTACATTTATTTTAGGTTTCGGTGGATGGATGGTCTAAACTGTTGGTTTTCGATCACTACGACCCGGGTTTGATTCCCGTATTGGACACTTTTATTTCTGATAAAAAAAATACTCCAATGGCCCCTGATTCTTGCAAAAGTTCAACCCCACCAGCGAGTGCAAGTAACCAAACGGGGGCTCTGGTATATTTTTCAGAGTTATTGTCTCAATCCCGATATACATGCTAAAAGGTACAACTTCCTTAAGTTTTGTCCATGAGTGTATATTGGTTATCTCGTGTGTCTTCAATAAAGGTCACTGTAATATCTTTCAGAGTTATTGTCTCAATCCCGATATATGAGGTGTGTTCAAAAAGTATCGCGACCTTTGTGTTTTTCCAAAAATTATTGATTTATTCATGAATACCTATTTTTCCCCTTCAAAGTAATCCCCATGAGATATTATACACTTGTGCTAACGGTTTTTTCCAATCTTCGAAGCACTTCAAAAAATCATTTTTTTAAAATCTTTTTCAGCTCCTCCTTCGATGCCGTTTTTATCTCGTCAAGCGTAGCGTAACGTCGTCCTTTCATGGGCCTCTTCAGTTTAGGGAACAAGAAAAAGTCACAGGGGGCCAGATCTGGAGAATGCGGTGGCTGCGGCATCATTAGTGTGTTGTTTTTGGCCAAAAAGTCGCGCACAAGCAACGATGTGTGAGCAGGGGCGTTATCGTGGTGCAAAAGCCAATTTTTGTTCTTCCACAAATCCGGGCGTTTCTGGCGGATTGCTTTGCGCAAATTGTGCATAACTTGCAGGTAATATTCCTTATTGACCGTTCTACCCTGTGGCAAGAACTCATGATGCACCACGCCCCTGCAATCGAAGAAAACTGTCAGCAAAACTTTCACATTCGACCGAACTTGGCGCGCTTTTTTCGGTCTTGGTTCGTGCGGCAGCTTCCATTGAGATGATTGAGCTTTGGTTTACACGTCATAACCATAAACCCACGCTTCGTCACCAGTTATGACCCTCTGGAGCAAATTTGGGTCGTCGCGGACAGAGTCCAACATCTCATTAGCAATGTTCATGCGATGCTGTTTTTGGTCGCAATTGAGCAATTTTGGTACGAATTTCGCGGCGACCCGTCTCATGCCCTAATCATTGATAAAAATCGAATGGCACGAGCCAATCGATATGTTTAGGTCCTCAGCAACTTCTCTAACGGTGATTCGACGATTGGCCAATATCATTTTCTCCACTTCATTAATTTTTTCGTCTGTTGTTGAAGTGCTCGGGCGTCCGGCACGCTCTTCGTCGTTCACATCTTCTCGGCCTTCTGAGAACATTTTGTACCACCGATAAACGGTGCTTCGGTCCAAGGTAGCTTCTCCGTATGCCACAGTCAACATTCGGAATGCATCCGCGCACTTAATTTCGTTTTACACACAAAATTTGATACAGGTTCTTTGATCCATTTTTTTTTAATAGGTAAAAATCGAAGGCGATCCAAAACACCTGCAAGCAAAGCAGCTGTCAACAATTAAGTGAACATTCAAAATGGCCGAGCTTGTCGGCATAAGTGAGAGACATGAGTACCAACATAAAGCCACAAAAAGATCAAAATTCGAATATACGTAACCCGCGAAAATTCAAAAGTCGCGATACCTTTTGAACACACCTCGCACATGCTAAAAGGTACAACTTCCTTAAGTGTTGTCCATGAGTGTATATTGGTTATCTCGTTTGTCTTCAATAAAGGTCACTGTAATATCTTTCAGAGTTATTGTCTCAATCCCGATATACATGCTAAAAGGTACAACTTCCTTAGGTTTTGTCCATGAGTGTATATTGGTTATCTCGTGTGTCTTCAATAAAGGTCACTCTAATATCTTTCAGAGTTATTGTCTCAATATACATACTAAAAGGTACAACTTCCTTAAGTGTTGTCCATGAGTGTATATTGGTTATCTCGAGTGTCTTCAATAAAGGTCACTGTAATATATTTCAGAGTTATTGTCTCAATCCCGATATACATGCTAAAAGGTACAACTTCCCTAAGTCCACGAGTCTACAATGTAGTGATGCTAAAGTAGATATTACCCACCTGTAGGCGGTATACGAGGCAGCAGCAGACATGTAGTGCGATGCAGATCCTGAGAGTAGAATGTCACAATTATAGCAACCGCCGTCACAAACCCCACGTCCTTGGATTTTTCGGGACCATGGTTCAAAGTACGTCGGTCGTTGTAAACCTATGGAGTCATTGAACCAAACAATCTTTACTGATTTACCACAGATACTGAAATCAGTACAATTCGTAACAAATCATGGAAATTTCGGAGATTTTCTGTTCCAAATAGGAGCTATAGACAGGGTGTGGAGACAGGATTCCAGTCACCTGCTTAATGGGTGACTTCCACAACTACAGACATCGTGAAAACATTGAAAACAAGGATTTTTTTATGTTTACAAACAGTAAGGACTCATATTTTAAATTTAGGAAATACTGTAGAAATATCTATGATCTTCTCTCTTGGTTAAAAAACCTTGATTGCTAACTATGTATACATTTTTTGAAAATAGAACAATCCATAAATAAATCTTTAATTAAAAAGACATATATTGGATCAAAATATCCTTTATTTTACCAATATTTCAGTTGGCTGAACGCCAACCTTTATCAAGGTATTATAAAATAATGGATTTCCAATAGATTTTATATTGTAGCACCAGGTTGCGGCTTGGCAGACTCTTCAGCCTGGATTCTCTCCTGTGCTGGGTCTTGCATCTTACCAGAGCGTGTTTCAACCATCCTACAAATTTATAAAAGGGAATAATGAGATAAGTCTTCTTTAAGTAGCCTCCAGAATAATTTATTTATTTTCTCACATCAAAGAGAGCAGTGAAGTCACACGTGTACCTAAATACAAATGATCATAAAATTTTACACAAATAAATTTACTGGCAATGCGTTTCTTTTTTAAATCTCTACAGACCTTACTGCAATGATATGATTTTAATGAATGAGAGGGCTTGGCTCATCAGTAGTGAACCCTCTCAGCGGTTTCGCCAAATTAATCTCTAGACCGCTCTACTATTGTATTGGACTGGTTTTGTTATATACCCTGCATTTTTTATGGAAGGCAGCTAAATGGTGTTTAGTGAACTATGGACATAAGCTTATAGGTCTGTAGAGGTACATACATATAAATTTCAAGGTATTGCATCGAGCAAAGCTCTTCCGCGCAAAACATGTTTTCATAACCATTATATATTAGTAAATTAAATTTTATTGCCCTCTATCGTTAAAATTTTACACAAATAAATTTACTGGCAATGCGTTTCTTTTTTAAATCTCTACAGACCTTACTGCAATGATATGATTTTAATGAATGAGAGGGCTTGGCTCATCAGTAGTGAACCCTCTCAGCGGTTTCGCCAAATTAATCTCTAGACCGCTCTACTATTGTATTGGACTGGTTTTGTTATATACCCTGCATTTTTTATGGAAGGCAGCTAAATGGTGTTTAGTGAACTATGGACATAAGCTTATAGGTCTGTAGAGGTACATACATATAAATTTCACTAAACACCATTTAGCTGCCTTCCATAAAAAATGCAGGGTATATAACAAAACCAGTCCAATACAATAGTAGAGCGGTCTAGAGATTAATTTGGCGAAACCGCTGAGAGGGTTCACTACTGATGAGCCAAGCCCTCTCATTCATTAAAATCATATCATTGCAGTAAGGTCTGTAGAGATTTAAAAAAGAAACGCATTGCCAGTAAATTTATTTGTGTAAAATTTTAACGATAGAGGGCAATAAAATTTAATTTACTAATATATAATGGTTATGAAAACATGTTTTGCGCGGAAGAGCTTTGCTCGATGCAATACCTTGAAATTTATATGTATGTACCTCTACAGACCTATAAGCTTATGTCCATAGTTCACTAAACACCATTTAGCTGCCTTCCATAAAAAATGCAGGGTATATAACAAAACCAGTCCAATACAATAGTAGAGCGGTCTAGAGATTAATTTGGCGAAACCGCTGAGAGGGTTCACTACTGATGAGCCAAGCCCTCTCATTCATTAAAATCATATCATTGCAGTAAGGTCTGTAGAGATTTAAAAAAGAAACGCATTGCCAGTAAATTTATTTGTGTAAAAATTTTAACGATAGAGGGCAATAAAATTTAATTTACAAATGATCATAATCTAAATAATCTGTTTTAAATAAATATCATAGAATATTTTATATAAAAATAAATAAATATATAATTTAAATTTCAAATATATTAAAAATAATATAAGAAATACGCCATTAATCATGGTGTAACACTTCCCCCTCTCCAGAGGTCGTCACGTCCTCGTGATTGACCTCATCAATTCTTTCAAAATAGGGTTTGATTCTTGAGACATGGACAATCAATGGGTCTTGGCCAGGATTATCTTTTGGTTCAATTAAGTAATTTACGTTGGACAGCTTCTTTAATATTCTATATGGGCCAAAATATTTTCTCAGTAGTTTCTCACACTTTCCTATTTTCCTAATTGGTGTCCAAACTGCTACTAATTCTCCTGGTTCGTAGCTTTTTTCCATGTGTTTCTTGTCATAGTTCTTTTTCATTCTTTCTTGAGTCTTTATTGTGTTGTTAATAACTAATTTTCTTGTTCTGTTTATTTTGTCTAAGTGATGTTTTATGTATTCATCATAATCATCCTTGTCAATGTCCACCGAGATATTCCTGTCGTCCAAAAGAGACGTGGGTTCTCTTCCAAACATCAGGAAAAAGGGAGAATATCCTGTGGTTTCCTGAATTGTAGTATTGTAAGCGTGAGTGATGAATGGGAGTATTTCGTCCCAATTCTTCTGATCAGTGTTCACATACATACTGAGCATATTGATCAATGTTCTATTTAACCGCTCTGTCAATCCATTAGTCTGGGGATGATAGCTCGTTGTGAAGCAATGTTTAATCTTGCACGTTTTCATCACCTCTTTCATTAAATTACTGGTAAATTGAGAGCCTCTGTCACTAATAAGATATTGTGGGGCTCCGTGCCGGAGAAAAATATCCTCTACTAGAAATTTTGAAACTTCTTTCACTGTTGCTTCCGAGACTGCTTTTGTTTCTGCATATCTAGTGTAGTAGTCCGTCAGCACGATTATCCATTTTTTTCCTGTTTTTCGTAGATGGCAATGGACCAACAAAGTCAATTCCAATTCTTTCGAAAGGAAAGTTGGCTGGGGGAATGGGCTGTAGTAGTCCAGAAGGTAATTGGTTTGAGCCTTTTCTACTTTGGCAAAGGTGACACGTCTTAACGAACTCTGAGACATCCTTTAGCATGGATGGCCAAAAGTATTTACTCTTTATTCGGTACATGGTTCTGGCGACACCCAGATGACCATTCGACATATGATTGTGATATTCTTTCATAATTTCTCTCTTTTTCTTCTCTGGAACCACAAGCAACCACGCCCTGCCTTCAGGGTTCGGGTTTTTCTTAAAGAGGCATCCATCTTCTACTTTAAAGTTTTGCGCAATTGATCGCCTGCTTCCATTAAGGTTTTTCTTAACACTTTCGATAAACTTATCCTCTTCATCTGTTATTTGATTTAAAAATAGCCTTTCAAAATCCTCATCCCAATCAGTTTCTGGTAAGGGTCCCCTAGATAAGCCATCGGCGTCCAGATGCTTCTTTCCTGATTTATGTATTATATCGAAGTCATATTCTTGAATTTTCAATGCCCATCTTGCCAATCGACCTGTTGGATCCTTCAAGTTTTTGAGCCAGCATAAGGCGTGATGGTCTGTTACTATTTTAAAGTGTCTTCCATAAAGGTAGGGTCGTAATTTTGACATTGACCAGACAACGGCCAGACATTCTTTTTCAGTGGTTGAATAATTTTGTTCCGCTTTACTTAGGGTACGACTCAAATATGAGATCACCTTCTCTTCACCACCGATGTCTTGGACAAGTGTTGCACCTATGCCGATGTTGGACGCATCAGTATGAACATAAGTAGGTGCATTTGGATTGAAGTGCCCTAAAATTGGTGGACTTAATAGTGCTGTTTTTAGGGTTTGAAACGCTTCCTCTTGTCTTTCTGTCCAGGTAAATGATACACTTTTTTTTATAAGGTTGGTCAAAGGGTCAGCAATTTTTGAGAAGTCTTTGATAAATTTTCTATAATATGAACACATTCCCAAAAAGGATTGTACTTCTTTGACCTTTTTGGGCCGAGGAAAATTTCTGACAGCTTTGATGTTATGTTCCGCGGGTTTTATACCATGTTTGCTCGTTATATAGCCGAGAATCTCCAATTCTTCAAAAGCAAATCGGCATTTTTTGTCGTTTAACCTTAAATTAGATTCACGAAAACATCTAAAAACAGCTTCAAGTCTTTTGAGGTGCGTTGGAAAATCCGGGCTATATATGATAACATCATCCAGATAACACAAACAAATTTGCCATCTCAGATTTCCAAGGATATTCTCCATATTTCTCTCAAAGGTAGCAGGCGCGTTACAAAGTCCAAAAGGCATCACGTTGAATTCATATAATCCATGCGCTGTAGTGAAAGCTGTTTTCTCTTTGTCTCTTTCTTCGACTTCAACTTGCCAATATCCAGATCTGAGGTCTATTGCTGAGAAGTGTGTAGATCCTTGGAGAGTATCCATAACTTCGTCTATTCTAGGGATCGGATAGACATCTTTTACTGTCACATTATTCAGTTTTCTGTAGTCCACACAAAATCTGTATTTACCATCTCGCTTCTTGACCAATATTACTGGAAAAGACCAGGGGCTAGAAGATGGCCTAATTATGCCTTCTGTAAGCATCTCGTCAATTTGCTCTTTTATAATATCTCGTTCTTTAGCACTTACCCGGTAAGGCTTGTGTTTAATTGGCTTCGCGTCTTCTGTGTCTATCCGATGTTTTGCCAAATTGGTTCTCCCTAATCTCGATGAAAAAAGATCTCCATACCTTTCTAAAACTTATTTTAACTCCTTCTGTTCCTTTGGTGAAAGATTTTCGTTTATTTGGAATCTAGGTTCTTCGTTCTTTTCTACCTCTCTTTCTCGACTCACATTTATTTTCGCTGGACTACTTCCAAAAGCCAATGTTTGGTTTTTCATTATTTTTAACGGTCGAGGATACGGATTAGTTATCCAGATGTGTGTTTCCCTATTTATAACATTGATCAAGCTTCTTGCTAGACGAAGTCCATTTGTTTGAAACATTTTGCTGCTCTCCTCGATAATATATTCTCCATCCTCTGTTTCTACCAATGCCTTGATCAATTTCATGGAACATTCCGGTACAATGGAATCCTTGGCACTCTTTATTTTCAACATTTCAAAATTGATTTCGTCATGATTATTCGTCAAATCGTATTTTATAGTTTCTTGCTTACAATCTATTTTTGCGTTCATTTTCTTAAGGAAATCTCTCCCAAGAATTAATGTCCGTAAATGCGTTTTCAATATCACAAAGTTGTGTGATAATGTTTCGTCATCAATTTTTATATTTAAAAATATACTTCCTACCATGTCCAATTTTTTTCCATCGGGTCCTGCACAAATTTTTGCGAGTTTACTTATACCATGGCCTGTATCGAGGGCCGTTCTGAGGTCGACCGCTGAGAGGTCAGCACCTGTATCAACCAAAGCTTCAAAAGTCCCTATCTTGTCCACATTAATTTTTAATTTGTATTTAGGGTCCAACTTCTTGATTCCGTTTATGGTCGACTTGCTTTGATTGACAGATTCAGGCGCGACGCTTAGTTTAAATCTTCCAACACGGAATATCTATTCCGGGTAGGAATATTTGTCTGTGTGCTATGACATACATCAGCATAAAGCCGAGGTCCTGATTTCTCTGATATTTCATTCATTTGGCATTTCTCTTCGACCTTCTCTTGGGTATCTGCTGGATCCTCTTCTAGGATTCTTATAAACTTGACCCTACAATAACGGGCCACGTGCCCTGGCTTGTTACATTTAAAGCAGATTGGTCTTCCATCTTCCGTCCTATTTTTGCTCACTTCTTGGCTTTTATTGTAAGTGTTTCTCTGAAGGTTTGGTTTCGGCACAAAGTTAGGATTATAAGGACGTCTAGGGGTAGAGGGCTGGGGAAAGTTGTTTCGATACTGTCTGGGGGTAGGAGGGGAGTCGTTCTTGTAATTATTGGAAACAGGGGCTTGGGGCCTGGAAGTGGTCTGGTAGTTTCGTGCGGCAGTCGGCGGCACGTACCTCGATTGTTGTTGGGGTCTAGAATAGCGTGGACCGTTATATAGGTTTCTGGATTTCTCCACACGTTCCCGATACTTCTTTTCAAAAGAATCCATTTTCTTGCACACGACAAGAAGGTCATCGGTCGTTTTAGGAGGGTTCAGGTAGAGCGCGAATGAGTACTCTTTTTTCAGTCCTCCAATAACATGTTCAATTTTTGTTTCTTCTTCCATTGCGGGGTCAACCTTGTTGCACAACACTAGAATGTCTTCCGCGAACCTGATTGCTGGTTCATTCCAGTGTTGCATTCTGTTGAGCTTCATTCTAAGTTCTTCTTTATTCGCGTCCAAAGAAAAATCCTGAATGAGGCGGATTTTAATATTTTCCCAGCTCGTGAAACTAGCTTTGTGTAAATTCAACCAGGTTTTAGCGCTTCCCGTCATGTTCATGGCGGCATAACGAGAGATAATGTAGTCTGCCCAATGGTACAAGAAGCCAATTTCTTCAAGAGATTCAATCCATGGGCGAGGGTCTTCCGTTCCATCATACTTGGGGATGTCGATGTTGGGATTCAGGACAACTGGGTCGGAACTAGCATCTCTACCAATTGTAGCACCAGGTTGCGGCTTGGCAGACTCTTCAGCCTGGGTTCTCTCCTGTGCTGGGTCTTGCATCTTACCAGAGCGTGTTTCAACCATCCTACAAATTTATAAAAGGGAATAATGAGATAAGTCTTCTTTAAGTAGCCTCCAGAATAATTTATTTATTTTCTCACATCAAAGAGAGCAGTGAAGTCACACGTGTACCTAAATACAAATGATCATAATCTAAATAATCTGTTTTAAATAAATATCATAGAATATTTTATATAAAAATAAATAAATATATAATTTAAATTTCAAATATATTAAAAATAATATAAGAAATACGCCATTAATCATGATGTAACAATATATAAACATTCTACAACCAATCCCTTCCTATAAAACAAACAATATACCGGGCAAATAGTTATCTACAATATTCACCTGCTAATGAAAGATTATCCCATGAATTGAGGAAATATGGCATAAAATGCTTATTTATAAATTCCCGAACCATAGGCCAGATCATTAGAAACCCCATAACCAAATCCAATAATAATACAGAGTCTAGAAACAAGCAGAACGCTATATACTCTATCTCCTGCCGACAGTGCAATGCCTCTTACATAGGAGAGACTAGCAGATCAATAGACATAAGAGTTAAAGAACATAGCCGTAATATCAGAAACCAAGATAACAAATCCTTAATATTCCAGCACGAAAATTCTACAGGTCATCAATTCAACCTACAAGATGTCACATGTCACTTCCATAGCATATTCTCCAAATACAATAGACTCATTCTAGAATCTTTAATCTCCAAAGACAATAATAGCATAAACAGAAGAATTGATCTATCCCAACAGTTCCAGCATATTCAACGCAGATGATGCCAACCCCCAATGAAACTGTACCCTCTACAACTGCCACTATTTTTATTTTTGAATTTTTAAACGTATTTCTCTGAATCTCTATTGTATCTGTTGCACGACTTTGCGGAGCCAGTGGCCTGATGAAGAGCGACCGCGCGAAAGCTTGCCTCCCGATACCTTAATAAAGAAACTCTGCAAATATTTAAAATTTATTTAACTCAATCATAATATTATTTGCATCAAAACTTCAAGTACATATTTAATACCATAATAACACCTTGATAAAAGTTGGCGTTCAGCCAACTGAAATATTGGTAAAATAAATGATATTTTGATCCAAAATATGTCTTTTATAAAGACACAATTTGTTATTTGCGGAAGAGCGATTGCTCGAAGCATATTATATATTTATAATTATATGTAATTCTACTGTCCTCAAAGCTTATGTCCATAGTTCATCTAAAATACCCATTCCAAGAGTCTAGCATCAGCATCACTATAAAAGGAAGTTCCAAAAATGCAATATAACAGCGGTATGGTAGATTAAACTGGCGAAACCGCTGGGAGGGTTCATTACTGATGAGCCAGGCCCTCCCTTTATTTTTTTCTATTGTAGTAAGGGCAGTAGAAATTGCTTAATTTTAAAAAGAATCTTACGCGTTTAAAATAGTTTCGAATTTTGATATGTCTTTTTAATTAAAAATGTATATATGTCATAATTTGTATATAATTGTATGCCCCCCGACCCACTATGCATGTACAATGTATGATTTTCAAAGATTTAATAAAGAACAAGGTAACTGGAGGAAAGAAAGTAGTAACAAAACATAGGAAATAGGTTTAAAGCGGGCACAATTATAAATAACTTGTACAGTCAATACTTCCTGACAGAAGGCCGGACGTATCTAGTGACCGCAGAAGTTATATTAGTCGAGAAACACTCAATACTTCCTGGCAAAGCAGGACGTATCTGGTGACCAGAAGTTATAAAAGTAGAGAGACACCCCATACTTCCTGACAGAAGGCCGGACGTATTTGATAACGCGGAAGTAAATAGAGTCGAAATAACACCCGATACTTCCTGACAAGATCGGCGGTATCTTCCATCAAAGCAGCCGCAGAGCCAATTAGAAAGATCCACTAAGTAGGTCAACCAATAGGAAAACGGGCACGTTCTATCCCTCGACCAATGGGAAGGAAGACAACTCGTGGTGTTAAATCGAAAAGCAAGAATAGTCAGTGGCTCCTTCGCTTCCAACAAGGTAACATCTGCTCTAGACCTCTCTCCCTCTGCTCATCCCACAGCTAAGTTCAATCACCGCCATGTGATCAGATAGGAACAATCAAAACCCGCTCCGCTCTTCTCAAGCTTTCTTCCCTCCAACCCAGTTGCCTTTTATTTCCAAACCCCATCACGTGTCCTGATTATTCCTAACTGTATGCTTTCACTTCCACTCAAACGACTGCGTTTCAACCAATCCTCACCATTCAAATCGAACAAAAAGAAATTCCGCAACGATATTGTCACAGAACGGATAAGTCGACAGGATAAAGAGATGGAATTTAATCAGGGTCCCATAGGCGTAAAGTCGGACGGCCCGACGGAAACAACGGAAAGAAGGCAAGAAGTAAGAGAGAACGAACAGGCAGGAGAAAGGCAGGAAGTGACCGACCGAGAGACAACTGCGCCCCTAGCGGACGCCGTCAACCAGCTATCGGCGCTCCTGACCCGAGTAAAAATTTCTGATGGAGCGGAGTCGACAATCCCGCCTTTCGATGGCACATACAACGCGACACAGTTTTTCCAAGCATTCGACCGAAAAATGGAAGACGCATCCATGGGAGAACAAGAAAAATTACTCCGCCTGCCAAACTATCTGGCGCGACAACCCCTGGAGCTCTTCAGGAAACTTCGGATGGCCGACCGGAGCTACTTCCAGGTGAGGCAAATCCTCCTAGATCTCTATCCTGAGTCAAGCGAAGCGTCCTTTGCGAAATATTTCGCCATGAAGCTTACTGGGCAAGCCAACCTAGAGACCTACTACCGGGAGAAAACCGCCATGGGATTGCAACTAGGACTTCCACAGGAGGTGATCCTCGAGACGCTGACAGAAGGACTGCCATTCAACGACCAGCGCCTAGTCCGCGTAGTACCTCCCGAGAACCTAGGAGAATGGTTCCGACTGGTACAGCGGATCCACGGGCCCAGTGTACCGGCAACGCGATCCAGAGAAGATCAACCACCCACAATGTCGGGTCCGTATCACAGCACACCCCGACGCCCAGGTGCATGGAATGCACCTCTTCCGCCGTCCAACTGCAAGTTCTGCGGCGCGAGGCACTGGCACAGCGAATGCCGACATCGACCAGTCCCGACGACCCACGAAAAAGTGCGGACGGTGCAAACAGTCCCAAAACAACCAGCCCCGATTCCACAACAACCAAGTCAAGCCAGGGACACCCCAGCCGAGCAGCCCTTTCGAGACTGAGGTAGGATCCCTAAACCAACTGACTATCAAACTTTTTCTAGCCCCTAATATATCATGCCCCTTTTTAATTGATACAGGCGCCAGCCTGAATATAGTGCCATATAATCTTTATCATATGTTAAAAACCCATCTGCCTAATTTAACCCTTGAGGGACATTCACTGGACCTCCAAACCCTAAACGGTTTTGCAAAAACCATGGGTAAACTGTCTATCCCACTGACAATAGGACAAATATCCCGAAGAGAGAATTTCCATGTAGTGAATGCCCCGTTACCATTTGGAATTCTTAGTATCAATAGCCTTCATAAATTCAGATTAACCATAGATTTTAATAAATGCACTATATTCCAGCTGGGCGCCCCATTGTCTACCCCACCCTACCATTTTAACAAGGTACCAAATGTATGCACGTACTGGCAGTGTCAGGCGATGTCACAAAGACCTCACCATACAACCAAATCTTCCGCCTATGACAACCATTGCGTGCATTCATTGAAAGACACTCCCTTACCTACATGCCTTTTTTTCACTAAGGCCAATTGCCCTTTTTACATGCCCTCAAATAACCAAGTCACAACGACTTCAACTTGTAAACATGCCCAAAAAGTACCCACACAGCGGGACAACTCGCACACCAAGCACATAGGTGATCACACACCGTTACACAATTACCACATGACCAACCCACACAACGAAATCGACACTCACACTAATACACAACAAAACCCCTTGCCACATGCATACTACAACACAACACCTAACACTCGCTATACACCGCAGTTCACAACACTTCTACAAAGATACACTCACATTTTCACACAGAACAAATTCAATGTACCATGCTTACGGATTCCACCAGTAAAAATACCCACGAATTCCGAGAAAATAATTACCATACGTCCATATCGTGTTCCGATATGTGACCAACAAGAAATCCGTCATCAAATCCAACAAATGCTGGAGAACGGCATCATAGAGCAATCTTTTTCACCTTTCTCGAGCCCTGTCACCCTCGTCACTAAGCGCGACAAGACCAAACGGTTTTGTATCGATTACAGAAAGGTGAATGAGCTAATCAGCTCTGATGTCCATCCCCTCCCGAGAATCGAGGATATCCTAGACCGCCTCGCACAGGCCAAATATTTCTCCACGGCAGATATATCCTCCGCGTATTGGCAAGTCCCGATACACCCCGATTCTCGACCACTGTTAGCATTTACCACCCTCGAAGGGTTATACCAACCCACTCGACTACCTTTCGGATTAAAAACCAGCCCTCAAATTTACGAACGAGCCATAAGTCAGGTCCTACAGAGACACGGACTTGACTGTGTGGCACATTACTTTGATGATTTCATCATTTACTCCAACACATTGGAGGAGCATCAAAACCACCTGCGGCAATTTTTCGCCTTTTGCGAAGCGGAGAAACTACAACTTAACTTCGTGAAATGCGAATTTTTTAAGCAATCCATAGATTTTCTAGGTTACACCATTACAGCTGGTACAATTACACCACTCACACGTAACACCGACATTATCCACGCCATCAAACAACCACACAACCGAAAAACACTACAATCCTTTTTAGGCGCTGTGAACGTCTATAACAAATTCATTCCGGAATACGCTCGCTTGCGAGCACCACTCAATAACCTCCTCAAAAAGGATGTCGTGTGGAACTGGAATGAAGTTTGTCAAGAGGCGTTCATTGACCTGAAAGGAAACCTCACACAACACCCCATTTTACACCTTTACAAAGAAGGTCTGCCATGCCAAGTGTATTGCGATGCATCCACCCTCGGTATAGCAGGCATTCTCAAACAAGTTCACCCTGACGGGAACGTATATCCAGTTCAATATTTCAGCCGAACATTGCGCCCACACGAGAAAAACTACTCCATCTCTGAACTTGAGTGCTTAGCAATCGTTGAGAGTGTGGAGAAGTTTCGCATCTACCTTATGGGCAGAAAATTCACTATATTTTCTGACCATCACGCATTACAGTGGTTGAAAACCATCAAAAACCCGTCCGGCAGACTGTTTCGATGGAGTTTACGACTATCGAGTTACGAATATGAGGTCCGCTACATAAAGGGAAAACTACAATATGAAGCAGATCTCTTATCCCGTAACCCGTTTTGTGGATTCTTGGACACCACCCTTATCAAGACACACCAACCTCCTCCATCGAAAGAGTCTAGTTTGACCATTGATCATAATGGATTACATACAGTTTCCCGAAAAGGTGTAACCAAGATTATAATTCCAAAACCACTCATACAACAACTCTTACAAACAGTACACACACAATACAATCACCCCGGTATTTCACAAATGTCACGAATCATCTCCACACAATATTACTGGCAAGGTATGTCAAAAGATATTAAACAAAAGGTTAAGACCTGCCCCACCTGCCAGTTAACAAAACGGCCATTGGGACCTACTTACGGGGAATTAAGTCAACCTCCGGAAGCCAAAGAACCCTTTGACCTATTATCCCTTGACACCATAGCAGGATTTGCCAAATATGGCAACACCAAAATATACCTCCATGTGGTAGTCGATCATTTTTCGCGCTACGCGTGGACTTTTCCATCTAAATCCACCAGCATCATCACCTACCAACAGGTACTTAAGCGAGTATTACAGGATGGTTCTCCAAAACGCCTTCTTACGGATAGAGCCCCTGCTTTCACTTCGCCAAAATTTCGTAGTTTCCTACTTAATAGAAATATTCACCCATTACTCACAACCAGCAACAATCCACAGGCCAACGGTCTATGTGAACGCCTGAACGCCACCCTCACGGGAAAACTTAGGCTATTGCATCTAGAAAATCCTAAGATCGCATGGACCAAGTTGGTCAAAAGAGTTACAATTATATATAACAAAACCCCACACTCTACCACAGGTTTTCCACCCATCTACTTAATGTTTGGTATCCTACCCCCCGAACTCTCTGACCATAGTACACCTTACCCAGATATCGACAAAGCTAGAAAAATTGCACACACACGCACACAAAACAAGCATTTACAAGACAAAAACATTTATGATCAACGACACAAACAACCACATTTTGAAGTAGGTGATCTAGTGTTAGTAAAATTATATCACCACCCAAATACAGGGAAACTTGCGCCATATTTCACAGGACCTCACACAATATTAGAAATTATTTCACCAAATGTGGTCCGCATAGATCGACCAAATCAACCACTTCAAAGAGACACTGACACAATCCACGTCAACAAACTTAAGCTGTATACAGAAAAAATCCGTTATATATCACCACCCGCCGTTAGCACATATCATATAAAGCACAACCCCAATTACACGTTCCCTTTCAAACATTTAACACCCGAATTATTCCCAACAGAGTCATTAAGGTTCAAACCCACCAGCAGCGAACCTTTCAGGCATTTAGACCCTGCCATTTTTGCAACAAGACGATTTGCATCACTCTTCCCCGATGTTAAAAACTGCAAACCTGACAACCAGCTCAATCATATCACACCACTCCCTAAAGATATCAAACAGGAGAACTGCGAACCTACCAATCATTCAAATTCTACAATTAATAAGGTTCAAGCAAATATTTCAGAGTCCCCAGTTACAAAAATATGGACGAACATGGGGCAATACCCTATTTTTCATCTGATTTTCATCCTTTGTTTGTTAGTTCTACCATACAAATGTATCCCAATTTTATTCCTTAATTATTTATTTATCTATACCATGTCCGCTCATAAAATTTTCGAACTACAAGAGGCAGTTTTTAATTTTGGACAAGCAGTTTTTCATTGTGGACAAGCAGTTCTTCATTGTGGACAAGCAGTTCTTCATTGTGGACAAACATTTATAAAACTTCTCATAATTTTAGGAACCATCTTTGCAGAAAATCTAAATAAACTCCGAAGAGATAGAAGTAACTGAAAGATGACCAACCAGTGTCGGAGAAGTCACACTCCAAAAACAAGATCTGAGCCGCACCCAAAATAAATTAGACGGCAGGAAGTGAGAATTTTGAGACACCGCGACAGGAAGTGTAATCCGCGGCGATAAATTCGGCCTATGCAAACAAAGCGGAGCGCCTCGTCCGATCTCCAATTTCATTCCCTCTCTTTTGCCCGACACACCCCACTTCCGTATCTCTAATTACAATGAGAAGGTCCCCTATTGAGGTCAACTGGGAACATCTCTATGCCACCGATTTTGGATTCCAGTTCGAGTCTACATATCGATTTTTACCATCCAATTCCACATCCACAAGACAACACATAGAACTCGCTCACACATTTCTTACACAACAGACTTCTAACATTTTTTCACAACACACACAAAGACAAAAAATTACACATAAAGGTTATATAGATTTCCATGTCTCCTGTACACATAGCATAAACGCACTTGAGGGGTAGAATCACGTTTTCACCTAAGTGTCGCTACAGATGAGACAAAAAATTTATAGGGCATAATTGAGCAATTAAAAAATCTATAGGGCATGTAGATACCAAAGGGTTCAAACCAATACACCTTATTTTTCATATTAATCATTTTCATTATTTTCTCTCAATTAAAAATGTAAATATTTAATCAATTTATCAATTTATTAAACTTAGCATCACTTTTAATAATTAATTATCATATATTTACCACTTAGTTATGTTACCATAGTTTCCAATCAACGAAAACTCATTGGTTTTCTTTCAAAATTGGATATTATATTTCATTTTTCCTTTTTTTTTTCACCATGCAACCAAGCATTTACTTTGATTTCTTCCAACTTTTATATTATTTTTGATTTCCTCCAACTTTTTATTTTTAATTATTTTTTGATTTCTCAAAAGCCCTAATAAAAATCCCTCGATTTCCATTCCCAATTTCGAGCGAGAATATGGTTAGGCATTTTTCCTTTTTTTTTTCACCATGCATCAAGCATTCACTTTGATTTCTTCCAACTTTTTATTTTTATTTTTATTTTTGATTTCTCAAAAGACCTTATGAAATTTCCTCGATTTCTTTTCTCAAAATTCGAGCAAAAATTAGTTAGGCATTTTTCTTTTTTTTTTCACCATGCAACGAAGCATTTTTTTTTTCCAACATGCAACCAAGCATTTACTTTGATTTCTTCCAACTTTTCATTTTTATTTTTGATTTCTCAAAAGCCCTAATAGAACTCCCTCGAATTTTTTCCAATTTCGAGTAGAAATTAGTTAGGCGCATTTTTTTTTAAAATCCTCTATGTACCATAGCATTCATTTTGATTTCTTACAATTAAAAAATTTTTTGATTTCTATTAATTATACTCAACCTATATCATCAACACCATTCTATTTTACTTCTTATATCGCCACCAATGCTTGTATATAGACTCAATACCCACAACTAATTTTCCCACAAAATTATTTTTACTTTACAGAATTCTCTCAGGCTAACCCCTTCTTGAATTCTTCACATGTAGGGGGCGCATCTGTCATAATTTGTATATAATTGTATGCCCCCCGACCCACTATGCATGTACAATGTATGATTTTCAAAGATTTAATAAAGAACAAGGTAACTGGAGGAAAGAAAGTAGTAACAAAACATAGGAAATAGGTTTAAAGCGGGCACAATTATAAATAACTTGTACAGTCAATACTTCCTGACAGAAGGCCGGACGTATCTAGTGACCGCAGAAGTTATATTAGTCGAGAAACACTCAATACTTCCTGGCAAAGCAGGACGTATCTGGTGACCAGAAGTTATAAAAGTAGAGAGACACCCCATACTTCCTGACAGAAGGCCGGACTTATTTGATAACGCGGAAGTAAATAGAGTCGAAATAACACCCGATACTTCCTGACAAGATCGGCGGTATCTTCCATCAAAGCAGCCGCAGAGCCAATTAGAAAGATCCACTAAGTAGGTCAACCAATAGGAAAACGGGCACGTTCTATCCCTCGACCAATGGGAAGGAAGACAACTCGTGGTGTTAAATCGAAAAGCAAGAATAGTCAGTGGCTCCTTCGCTTCCAACAAGGTAACATCTGCTCTAGACCTCTCTCCCTCTGCTCATCCCACAGCTAAGTTCAATCACCGCCATGTGATCAGATAGGAACAATCAAAACCCGCTCCGCTCTTCTCAAGCTTTCTTCCCTCCAACCCAGTTGCCTTTTATTTCCAAACCCCATCACGTGTCCTGATTATTCCTAACTGTATGCTTTCACTTCCACTCAAACGACTGCGTTTCAACCAATCCTCACCATTCAAATCGAACAACAAGAAATTCCGCAACGATATTGTCACATATATTTCTAATTGTTTCATTGGTTATTTTGTTGTTTTTCTGGTTTCAATCGTTTCTGTGTAGTAGTTCTCTGATTTTGGTGTTGTTTCTTGACGCAAGTATTCCTTTGTGGAGATATCACGTCTGATTTGATAATAAATACTGAAAATTACAGGTGAATAATCTACAAATACCTGATGCAAGAATCAAATAGCTCATCTTCGAACACTACACAATCAGGAATTAACACTAGTTTTGTAGCGTATGATTCTCCTTTACATAAAACAATTTATGTACGGATAGATAAACATAGACTAAGTTAAAATGATATTGTCATATAATTATTGTTATGTAATTAAACTAATTAAGAATGATGAATCCGCAACCAATCTAACTTTACATATTTTTTTCTATTGTTTTTTCATGTATTAAGCGTATTTACGCGAATTTGGCCTTAAATACCCATTTCTTGGTTTCTCAAGAAGCCTCTGGGACCAAAAATATTTTTGGTCGCAGTGGTTACAGCCTACTCTACGCTGACGAGCGCCAACAGCGCGAAACGCGTTCGTGGATGACTTTTCTTGATTTATCAAGAAATTAGGTTGGCCAAATATCACGGTCAAGTTAAATAAACGCTTAGTTTATTTTTGCTCCACTAGATGGCGCTCTGCCCTCTAAAAAGCACAGGTGCTCGTGGTCAGGAAATGCCTTCTTTATTTTAAATATTATTTATTATTAATAGTAATTATACAAAACAAATCTTGCTATATATGTCTACATGGAAACAACAAAAACAATAAAACATTATATACATACAAGTTCCTTTTTAAACTCAGTCTCATCTATAGCCATTGTTACTCTGTAATATTCCAACAATTATATTGTCATAGGATGATTTAATAAATGTGTGTTTAAAAGATGTTTTAGCATGAAGAATAACGCTGTAGGATCATTAATCACCACAGACACGGTTAGCCACTAACGTTGTTTTTATTATTTATTTATTTATTTATTTCATCTCAATTTGCAGGTGTTACATTCGAGCACAGCTCGCGAGTCACCTTGTCCAGATTATTTACACATGGCGAGTTGTAATGCTGGAGTGGCCCCCCGAACCTTACAGGAGGGCAATTGTTGGGTGTTTGGCTGTCAGCTAGCCATTGGGTCCAGGTCGTCGGATTCGGTGGCTGAGGTCACCTTGATTTTGAACAATTTCTTGTATAGTTGGATTTGATGATTTTTGAAATTGCGAGAATAGTCTTGTCGCAGTCTTGATAAATCCCTTCTATATTAGGTTGGTTGAGATCTTCTTTGAGAATTTTGTTTGAAAGATTGAATGGGGCTCCTATAGTGATTCGTAAGCAAATCCTCATGAAGGCATCTATTCTTTTTTATCCGTAGGTGTGATATATTTGCCCCAGACTGGTAGTGCGTACGTGATGATGGGTAGAATACAGGTTTTGTACAACGTGAATTTATGCTTAGTTGTTAAATTACTTTTAAAATTAAGCAGGCTTGATAGAGGTATTTTGGCTATCTTTGCCTTTCTTATGGTGTTTTGGACATGTAGGTTAAATTTTAATTTCGAATCCAAAGTATTGCGATTTCACCGCCACTCTGTGTTGTGACGACGATCTAAGCTCTATAGAGGGAGTCACTCACCTCTATTCTTGGTCGGCGGGGTTGAAGGTTCAAAATTGTGGTGTCGCTGTTTATAACACTTTTAGAATGTATGACGAAAACAGGAGGGAAAATTATATTTGTTATAAATTAAGAAAATAAGTAAAGTATTATATATTTAAATATTTACACTAAAAGAATCGGGGATCAGGGCAAATTCTCGTGTTCGAAAGTTGTTTACATGTTCTTCTTTCCTTGTTCCTCCTTTCAGCCCCTGCATCCCCGTAGCCCCCTTCCGTCGGCCTCCCATTGGCTGCTTCGAACTCCTTCTTTTCCAACATTTCTCCCACCTTTGAGTTGGCGCCTCGACGACTCAAACATGGAAAGGAAAAGTTCAGTATATCCAATCGGTTGGGTCTCTTGATGGGCCGTCCGTAACTTGACACAACATTCGGTGTTTCAATGTGATGTTGCTCTTGTTGTGAAGTCAAAGGGTCCTCCTCAGTTGTCAATTGAACTTCTTGTGTGGGAGATCGTTCCGTTAGAGGGTCTCGACATCTCATATCGGGCGTTATCTCTAAATTGTAGAGTTTTTGAATAGGTCGTATTTTATCACCTGACGAAGTTTTCACTTTCGCAACCCTCACAAGTCCGTCTTTTCCTGGATAGAGTTGGATTATTCTGGCTAACGGTCAGTGTAGTCTCTTTAAACTCTCTTGTCCAATGAGCACCATGTCTCCCACCTTGAATGGTATGGTAGTCTTCAGGCGTCTCGTTTCTTGTCTCAGGAATCCAAAATATTCGATACGAAATCGTTCTCTAAGATCTTCTCGTACACGTTTGATATATTGATATTTGCGGGAGAGGGTCTGGTTATCAATCAAGTCCAGGTCTGGAACGCCAACCTCTCTGATCTCATGTAAGAACAACGAAGGTGTCAATGGAGCGAGATCCACCCTTTCTTCCGTTAGGTAGGTCAGAGGGCGTGTGTTCATCAAGCTCTCGACGTCACACATTACCGTGGAAAGTTCTTCATATCCCAAGGAGGTTTGACCGAGAATCCTAAAGAGCAATTGTTTCATCATTTCAATCAAACGCTCCCACCATCCACCCCACCAAGGAGCACCAGGCGGTATGAATTTCCAGGTGATGTTTTTCAATGTGGGATCACATTTTAATTTCGAAAAATCAATCTTCTTTAAAGTATTAGCCATGCCTTTGAAATTAGTCCCATTATCCGAATACACAATCAATGGTCGGCCTCTTCGAGCAATAAATCGGCGGAAAGCTTGGAGGAAGGCTTCCATAGACAAAGATGTCACAAGTTCCAGATGAACTCCTCTATACACTGTACATGTGAAGATGACAATCCATGCTTTCTTCTTATTCTTTAAGATAAGATGCCCAGTTAGATCAACTCCTGCTATTTCGAAAACTGCAGCATCTCGTACTCTGTCTTCTGGTAATGATGTTGATTCGACGGTAGCTGGTGTCGCGGTGAATCTTTTACAGCGAATTCATTGATTGATGATCTTCTTGACGGTTTTCCTGGATCTTAGTATCCAATAGTTTTCTCTCAGAATACCGAGGAGGGTTTGTAGACCGGCGTGCCCGTGGGTTTCATGGATCCACCTGATGAGCAAAGAAACCAAGAAGTGATCTGAGGGCAATAAAATGGGCATTCTAAAATTAGCAAAATCTTCTCTTCTGCAAATTTTATTTTTTATTCTCAAAATCCCTGAAAAGTCTACTAGCAACTTAAAGCCTTGTAGTTTCTTATCTTCATGCCCTGAAAACGATTCTCTCTGGATAAGTCTTATCAGTATTATTTCTGACTTAGTGATTTCTTCTGTACTGAGATCTTCTGAAATTATCTTTCTTCTATCAATCTTGGCGTTGTTGAAGAATCTGTATATCCAGGCGCGGTGATTCTTACTATTCTCAAAAAATGGGAATAACGTTCAAATAAATTTTCATTTTCTCTTGTCGTACACAAGGTGTTCAGGATGGTCTTGCGCCTTTCAGAATAAACAATCTCCAAATCAGGGATAATGGTTGATTTGGGCCACTCTTCTTGAGATACCTTTAACCATGCAGGTCCCTCCCACCATCTTGTCTCCTTAAGTGTTTCTGCTGAACATCCCCGAACTCTCCCGGGTTTGATCGGCCTGGTATGTGGCGCCAAGATTCGGGGGAGCTAAGATTATGAATTTCCTTAACACGGTTCATCACAAAGGCTGCCCAGTTGTCTACCCTTTGGATCCAACAGAGAGCATTGGTCAAATTGGTCCAATAAAATCTTGGAATTTCCTCAAATTCCAGATCTTGTATGACGTTAGCTGCCAAACGAGCTCCAATCAGACAAGCCAAAAGCTCCAATCTTGGAATGGTGAGTTTCTTCAGTGGAGCTACTCGTGTTCGAGCCTGTATTAATTGGATGTCCACTCTATCTTCCTTTTCAATACGGAGGAAAATACAGGTTGCATAGGCAAACTGACTGGCGTCGCAAAAGATGTGGAGAGTGGTTTTCTCTACATAGGAGTCCTTAAAACAGAGCCATCTAGGAATTTCTATGATATGCAAGTGTTTCAGTTTGCTAAACCACTTCCAAAATATTTGTACTAAACATCCAGGTAGGACTTCGTCTCATGTCAACTTCTGTGTCCAAGTTTCCTGTAATATCAGCTTGGGAATTAAAGTCACAGGACAAGCAACTCCTAATGGATCAAATATCTTGTTCGCAATTAAAAGTACTTTTATCTTGGTGGTTGGTCCAATTAATTCAAAATTTTCCAAACCAATTGTCAGTGTGTATCTATTCGAAGGAATGTTTTCCTTGTCTTGCACCCAGGGTAGAGCTACCTCATAGCGCCCTTCGATATCTCGCGTCGTGGTGTGGGCGAAATGTTCCTCCATTTCAGCTTGTAATGATTGAGTCTTCTTCTCAACCTCCGCGTCAGAGACTCCAGTTGCATCTAATTTCCACAAGGTTTCTAGATCCAAAGATAGAAGTGTGGTCACGCAAAGGGAGCTGGTGTCATCTCTCACCTCCGTCGGAGGAATCTTTCACATCACAGTCCATCCTAGTTTGGTACGGATTGCCACCAGTCCAGATGAGATACTTCTCTGATCATCAGTTAGCAATCTCCCGGCGATGTCCGCCCCTATAAGGACTTCTATACGGTCTCTCATCAAATCAGACACGTCGAGTTCTTCACTCCCTTCTAAAAATGATCTAGGACACACCGGAGGTATGCTTCCACAGATAAGGGGTTGACATAGTGCTTCAAACTCACAGCGATAGGAATTATTGATGTCAGATAAATGAATGGTATAGACCTCATGTTCAACTACGTCGGTACTCGATCCTCCAAACAAGGAATGCCGGAAGAACTCTCTCCTAGATTGTTCGTATTCCATTTCCATTGCTGTGCTATGTAAAATATATGATCTTTGGGATCCGGTGTCTATTATAGCCCGTGCCGTCTTCTCCGTTCTGTTCCCTTTGAGGGTCACTCTCAAAGTAGGTAACAAGACGTCTGGGGAAGTTGATAAGTTGGCGAGAGTTTCATCTTGCACCGTTGGAGACTTAGAAGATCCACCTCTATCTAAAATCCGTTTGTGCACATGACATCCAGGTGGGAAGACATGTTGCAGATCGAACAACGGACTACATTTCTGAAAAATTTACTTAAATGAGAAGGTCGAAGACATTTATAACAAACGCCTTTTTTTCCTCATAAGTGATCTCTTTTCGTTTAAACTCATATTAGCTGCAAAGTCACACTTAGGGCTTCCATGATTGTCTTTATCACAAAATACACATTCATTCGATTTGTGAACTGAATTCAAAAGTTCTGAAGCTGTCGCAATTGGTTTTTCATTGTAGAATCTGGTCTTTGGATGTTTGTTTACTAAATTAGTTTTAGAAGTGGATTCATTCCTGGTACCGATTTCGTTTCTAAAACTCTTCTCCCGTGCAGTTAATTGTCTTTCTAGAAAGGTAATCAAGTCATTAATTACGTAACCTGTCGGGAGTTCTCTGTTCAACTTCAAATTAAGGTCGGCAGGTAGAAGCTTTATTATTATCGGACACAACAGTTTTCCGTAAACATCAATGGACACGTTTAGTGACTCGAGACTTCTTATTTGAACAGAAAGGTTGTCAAAAAGTTCGCGGAAGGTTCTTACATCGCTTGACGTTTTGAGTGGTCTCATTGACAACAAATTGTTCATATGTCGGCTAATCAAAATATCTTCTCGCCCAAATCTGTCTTTAAACAATTTTATAGCTTTCTCATAATTGTCCGCAGATAAAGCGAAACCTTCGACTGTGTTTAGTGCAGTTCCGCCGAGATGTGACTTCAGATAGTTAAATTTATCGATCGGGTTCAGTGAGTTGTTCTGGTGTATAGCTGCATCAAAAGAATTCCAGAACGTCAGCCATTCACTAAAGTTTCCATAAAATTTCGATATCATCAATTTCGGAAGTTTCACAGTCGTGCAGGAAGGTACATAATGATTAATTTCATTTTCATCTATTCATGAGTTCGAATTCGGTATATTTTCGCCACGAGAATCTGATTGGCGAATCTTTTTATTTGCCCTAAATCTCCAAGTAATATATTTCTCTCGATATTCCTCTACCCCCTGTAATTCCCTCTCTAAATCGTCAGTTTCAAGAAGCGTTTCTATTTCGTGATCAACTAATTTAAGTTCGTTAAATGATTCTCATTCAATTGTTCTAATAATT